>JARQSV010000774.1:179521-286919 GCA_030142285.1 Calameuta idolon | reverse complement strand
AGGCATCATAATATTCATTATGACGTACTCGTTACTCAACTCGTCAAATGTCATTTACATATGATGACTGGTATGAATTTAGTTACGTAACAAGGCCACAGGACTTCACGTGAAGTTAACGCGATTACAAGTGAGGACAAAGGCTTTGTGAAAATTTTTGTTTCATTTTAATATAAGTAATATATGAATTAAATATATCGTGATGCTTTATTCCCTATTGCGAATATACGTTGCCAATGTAACACGTGAAAATCTGTAAATATGAATGTAGGTCACTATATTGACCTGAACTTTGAAGCGATTGATTTTGACCTAAGTCTTTCACGTTGTTCACAATTGACTCCTGCAAGTTATAGTACTTCAGAACTTCATTAGTGGGTATCCAAGGTATCGTAAAGACCAACAAAAATTGTGACTCATCGATTCACGCAATTCTTTAAGTTCCTTATAATATTATCCTTATTTTTTACATTGGACGAATTTCACGGAGATGATGAATATTTGTAAAATTGACAAAATTATGCACCCTTTTAAATAATTTTTTAGCTAGTTTCTCGTAACGTTCTAGCTGAATTTGTTCTTATTTTCGTTAGTGTGCAGCTTTAGGATTGCGCAGTAATGCGATATGATTTTCATTATGGGTGGCATGTGTGTCCAACTCTGTGCGTAATAGAAGAAAAAGTTACGTGTTTAGAATGAAACGAGGTAATTCACCGACGTTTATTAATTTATTCTGCGAAAGGAGAAAATGTTGGATGGGAAAGAAGGTTACGAATTGTATTGAGTTTTGAAAGAAAAATGGTATCCTCGCTGACTGATATTGATTTCGGAAAAAAAAGAGATTCTATAGAAATTCGAATATCATGCGTGTCAAACTATTCAATTTAGAGCCTCGCGTGTTGCAGTTGATATACAAGTGCAATATATATAAGCAATTGGCAATTTAGTAAAAAACGGGAATAATGTAGAAAATGACATTAGGTTGTTATCAGTAAAAATTTTTATTGCTGAAATCATCAAGAAACGTTATATGTGCGTTTTATACGTAGATGATAAAATTACTGTACTTATGATTATGATCGTGATATTTATAAATGACACAGAGCAATTTATTCTGATGACGAATTTTAATTCATCATTGAATTTCATATTGTGATTTGATCTACTTTTATTATTTAAATCATCGCATAAATTATCTATTCTGATTGTTCGTGTTATCATAAAAACGCACATATCTAAATCGTAAAATTGAAGTTACAATTTTTCAAATAAAATTTTACGTTCATATTTTAGCCCTATAAATGAACCCGACGGCTATAAGACAGTGGTTGCAACGTGGCGAACTTGAAAAACTTGAAAATGTCGTGGTGGAAGGTAGAGGAGCACGTTTGCTAGGGGAACATTCGCCAGATTTGCGAACACGAGTATTCCTGAAAGGACTTCCGAATTATTTGGTGAGAAAATTGAAATTTTTCAATAAATTATCAGAATACATAGAAACAATTTTTTTTAATTTTATTCGACAAAAATTGTTAATTTTTTTTAGACAAAAATTGCTCAAATCCACGATGCAGTCATACGCGGCTCGCTGTCAGAAACTCAGAGAATAATATCGGAGGAGCCGAAAAAAAAATTGGCAATTGCAAAGGATCCTTCGGGAACACCTTTGATCCACAAGGCCGTTTATTACGATCATCAAAACATCATCGAGTGGTTGGTAAAAAATTATCCTGTGACGACTCAGCAAAAAGATAAGGTAAACTTTGATTATTATTTTTTTTTAATGTTTCAATCCCTTTCCATTCATCTCCAACGTCAACGTCGACGCCAGCATCGATTCTATAGTTGCGTGACACTGATAATCGCCAAGTGTAAACCACCTGTTCTAAACTATAGATATTCTCTACATTTCCTTTCGTGTCCGAGACAGCTTAGAAGTTTGCCAGAGACTTGACTCAGGGGTAGTTTTCACTCTATAAAGGCCGGATATCCTTCGATGAGTATCGCCCTTAAGTTAACATATCGCTATGTCGCGAGTTCAATCTACTTTCTTCCTCACCTTTACAACTATTAATGCAATACAAATTTTTTACTTTACTTCGTTACGAAATAAATTAAAAAATATGAAAACTGCTTTTAATCCAAAATATAAATAATTAGTTTTCAAATTTTAGGAAGGACGTATAGCCTTGCACTACTGTGCAGCTTGCAGGGATCCAAGTGCAGTTTGGGACGTTTTGATAGAAGCTGGATGTGACGCGAGTATCTGCGACAAACGTGGAAATCCGTCGGCTTATTATTTGAAAAATACATCAGAGATTGAATTACCGGAAGCAGAAAGTATGGCGCATCGCAAAGCAGGCAGCGGACGAGAAAGTAAGTAATTATTACATAATCCCATGATATACGTACAATAAATATTTCGTTAATATCAAAAAATTAATACATACAAAATATTTTCGAAAACTGTCAGTAACTTATATTTTATATGTTTAATCATTCTATATCAGTCGTTACGTTAGAAGGTATTTTGACCTTCGAACAGAAAATTGCTCATGTATTAGAACGAGATACGCTCCTTAGAATACACATTTTTAATGTTACGCCAGTCTTACGATCGATATCGCATTAATTCGTAACAAACGATAAGCTGCTACAAGTTCTGGTATCATAGTGATATTAACAGGAAAGCTAAGTGATGGGAAAAAGTAGTTTGTGCAATAATTCTTACTAGAAGTAAATAATATATTGCAGTTCCAAGACACGTCTATATACATAACACGTTAGGACATTAAATGAAATTAAAAACGTCCAAAAAACTTTACTACGCAAAATTCCGAGTCCTTAACTTCGTCCTACATGCTTAATGTAAATCTTATATGTTTACTAGTAAACAAGCATGCGAAGCACATAATGAAAGATGTCAGTAATCCTGACGTGATAACAGTGTGCACCATCTTGTCTGTTCTAAAATTTATTAGCACCCTGACCAGCACGCTAGCTAAGATTGCCACACGAATATTACATAACATGCGATGTAACGGTGTTGTTAATATTAATTGAAAACGAATTAATTGAAAATTTTTTTTAATAACATTAAAATTTATATACATCTTATTTCTCCGAAAATAAGTAATAAGAAATTCATTTAAAAAAAGAAATTTCAATTTTTAATAGAGTGTTCCAAAATATTTTTTTTTCAAATAACGGGATATCGTATCTAAGTACACAAAATTTGTTCGCCATCTACGTTTGAGTGTTACGAGCAACCGAAGTAGAGAAACGTCGAAAGAGCAAGAATATTTCCACGGATGAAGTAAAATATTTAATATAGGTCGATACTTGCCCACTAACTACTATCCAGTATCATGTGTCCGACTCTAGAGAATTTCTACTGCGCCCCTGAAATTAAATAGTGAAAAAGAAAAAAGAAGAGTATCGATCAGACCAAGGATTTTTACGAAGGACAATTTTCACCTATGACCGATACTATTTTTATTTCTTTCGCGTAGGCAGACGCTGTACTACGTGAGTCAATGTCCGTATTAACGTGTACTTATTGTTAGTAGGTATGAATAAACAAGTATCGTTTTGGATATTTATTTGGATTCATGGAATTGAACTTTTTTTTTTCTCCAAAACTGTCATGGCCGAACCATGCGAAACTTTTTCATGAATAATGACAGGACTTGACACAAATTACTTTACATGACGACTAACGCTATATCCATAGGTAAGACTGTGAACGCAGATGCATGAAATATTTAACACCTTCCAGTAACACGCAACGTAAACAGGACCCCGTAATCGTGAAACACGACACGTTCATGAATTCTTAAAGAATCTTCGTCGTACACTAACTGAATCTTCCCTATGCCTTTGCATGCTAAACTTTCCGAACCTTTTGTAGCCTTTGGTACAATAGACAGTGGCTGCTATGAGACATTTTGGAATTATAATAGCGACGCCATTGTCGCTAGAAATTCTACTAGCATTGTGGGCACGAATATAAATAATAAAAAAACTCTCCTAAATGTTTTACTACCTGTCGGCAGTTTGGCGTAGGATATAAAAAAAACAGAGGAACGTAGGGGAAGTCTTTACACGCAATGACAAAGAAAGTCTTTCTTGACGTTTAACCCAGTACAGTGACAATTCGGAGATATGATGAAGCTGAAATTAAAAATGGTGCAATTATTATAATTGTTCCACGAAATTGCCACCAATTATCTGTTAATGATGGAAGATTCTGGAAGTTATTAGTATAGTAAAATGCGATATAGGTATATTGTTATCGAATAGTAGGTAAAATTGCCGTTGTAAATTACTTTTATTAATTTTGTTTACACGTGGTAGGATAATTTTTTTAATTCCGATCATTACAATGGATTATGAAAGTGTATTGATGATTTACAAATTTTTCATCGGTATGTCCTTTAATGTTAGTCATTTGTGTGTATTTAGAAGACTTGGACTTTAAACCCTCAAATATAAGAATATGGATTCATAACCGTGACATTGGAAAACTTCAGCAAGTCTTATGGGAAGGTCATGGCTCGAAATTACGATGCGAGACCAGTAATAATCCTCGAGTTAAAAAATTTCTTGAAGCAGTTCCATTTATAATGGTATGTAAATTGACAAATTTATTTACCCAAATGTACATTCAGATTTTACGTAATTATTAATTTTTTATTTTAGGGCACGATTAAAAATGTGCACACAGCTACGGTTAAGAATGATTTAGAGGCATTCAGAAATGAAATTGCCGATCCTGTCTCGCCTATAATTCTCTGCAGTAAGGATTCCAATGGGCTCAACGTTCTGCATAAGGTGAGTTTGCAAAATTGATAAAAAAAGAATTGAAAAATAAAATTACTCATTTTTTTTTTGTTTTAAAGGCTGCTGGGCTTGGTTACTTAGAAATAGCACGTGAAATATTGGAAAGATATCCTGCTGCTGTTTTGGTGCAGGACAGTGAAGGAAAAACTCCATTGCATTATGCAGCTGCAGTTAAGGATTCTGGTGTCATGTATGATTTATTAGTTGGATATGGCGCGGACGAGAGTAAATTGGATAACGTGAGTTTAAAAAAAATTGGGTACTTTAATTATTGTTTATCAATCAATGTATTTCTTGCGGTTGTCATTTGTCGTTACAGAGACAGAAAGCTCCTGCGTTCTACAAAAATCGTCCATCTGATGTGGATGTGACGAATTTAGTCGTGATACCAGAGGCACCTAGGGTTTCCGGTACGAATTATCCAAAAAATTGGGATTGGAGGATATTGGAAGCTGAAGAAGGTCTGCGTGGTACAAAAAAAGTTTTTAGTAACGTGGACCTTGACAGTGCGTTCGGAACAACCGAAGCAGCAACGAAAGTTATGAATGGAGCTAAAAAAATACTGGCGGTAAATTTCAAAATAAAAATAACAACTACCATTTGGGCAGTATTGAAGATCAAAAAGTTATAACAAAATTTTGTTTTCAGAATGATCATAAAGAAGACCCGAAGGACGATTTAGTTGAACAAATAAAACTAGCAGATGCCGAATTGAATAAAAAACAAGCCGCGTTGAGTGACGAAGCAGAAGCCAAAGAGGAACCAGAACCGGAGCAAGAATCGAAATCAGAAAAAGATGTTAACGAAGAAGAAGACGCAGAAGAAAAGTCATCGGATGACGATGTGGTCGTAACGATAAGCGAGATTACCGAGGGACATACCGAAAATAATGACACCAACGTAGAGGTCAACGCTAATGATTTTTCAATGTCAGAAAATCCTTTGGGGGAACAAACCAATCCTGAACATGAAGAAAAAAGTGATCCGAGTACCGGTGATTCCGGTGTGGATGACCCCGGAAACGAAGAGGATCAGGTAAAAAAAATAAAAGAAAAATGCGTATGAACTGATTAAACAGAAAGACTATGTATAGTTCAATTATTCAAAAATCTGAAATTCCATTAATACCTAACTTTTTTATGGGCATATTATACGATGGCATTAGTCATACTTATGGCTGTGACTATTTATATGTGACATCCGTTCGATATATACATACGATATATATATATACCAATATCTGGATTACCACATACGTTTGCTAAGCTTCAATCGATTTGTCGAGTTCATGCGCATGTTTTTGTTTGCGCGACATTTCTAGGTCATTGTGGGAGAGCACGAAGAATTACCAGAAGCAGAATTGAACGAGGGTAGCATGGCTGTGGATCCGGAAGTCGAGGACCTTGTGGAGAACGGAAATATGGAACAATTGGCAGCCCTCGTACTAAATGGCGAAGGAAGACGTCTTGTTGGACGTCATTCAAGTAATCCTGAATTACAAGCATTCATTGACAACGTGCCGGCATATATGGTTAGATTAATTATATTCTTTAAAGCGAAAAAAAAGGCTGTTTTCTCTAAAAAAAAAATTATGTTTTTAGGGAAAAATACATGCGGTACATATCGCGGCCAAAGAGGGCGATCTTCGAGATTTACAAAGTGCCTTGGATAGACGTAAATTTGCTATAGCACGCGACGCTTCTTCGCCTCACGGTGCGACGCCATTACATGTAGCAGTAATTTTCGGTCACACATCGATAATCAGGTGGGTTATTAGTTTAATTATTACTCACGGTAATTAAAGATCATTAAGAAACTCTGTGAGCGACATGTTTAAACTCACATAAAGTAAGTCGGCATAATGGCAATTTTTTTAGTTTACCTTTGAGTATAGCAAATATTATTATACGCCATTACCTATTTGCTATTTGTAACATGAGGTGACCTACTATTTTCATTGATTGCTAATCGATACTTTAATTAATAATTGTTTAATGACTCATTTAGGTACCTGGCTGGTAGGTTTCCAGAAACTGCTCACGCAATTGATCTGGACGGTCGTACGCCATTGCATTACGCCGCAACTCTTGCAGATAACGGTCATTATTATAATTTACTATTGCATCTCGGAGCCAATCCACTGGTGCAAGATAACGTGAGTAAAAATTTCTTTATTTATAGAAATTATTGTCAATAATTAATTTGCATTGATAAGAAGAATCGAGTGGCATATTAAAAAGTAAACCATACAGTTCCGTCATATATGTATCTACTTTTCTGTCAGTTTGAACAAAAGGCAGAGTTTTATAAACACAATCAGAAGGATCTGTCGCACAAGAAACTCCTACGTGATTTTGGGGCTCGTGAAAATATCGCCGACGAAATATTGACAGACAAAGGTACTTGGATAGCTATGACCTTTGTGATACACCGAAGCATATTTTCTCAAAAAGAATATCAAAGCAAATAACACTTCGAACGTCTCACAATATATTTTACTTTCGTACACAGTGCACATGCTTTACTAATGCTCTTCACTTTGCATTGTGAAAACTGACATCACCGAATTTCTATTGATCACGTAAACATTCTTACTAGAATCAATATTACTTAAACAAGCCGTTAACAATTAATCAGCACGCTCACGTTTCACTGCTTAATTGTTGCTTATTCCGGGTAATAAGAAAAGAATTAATTATGCCAAGGATTGATCAATCTTAACCTAACTTTACGTCTTACCGTAAGTGTTCAACGGTGTGTCTGAGTGTGATTAAAAAATATATATATTTATAACCTGGCGAAGGTATCCATTCAATAGTAATATGATTTTCGTGCCGACCACAGTTCCCGGAGGAGACGTATACTCTGCGCGTCGTGATGTCACCGAACCTGAAACACTGGCGACGCTCGAGCGATGTTACCGCCTCCTAGCAGGAGCACGACGAGGTTCTGTACCAAATACTCCAGGAACTGCGAGTACCGTGTTAGGTCGTTGTTTGAAACGACCTGTATTTGAAAAAATCAAGCACCGTGTGACACGCATGGACCACAATCTTTTTGACGTAATTTGGCCCGCTCTTAAAAAGTACAGCAACGCCACCAACGTGAATTACAGTAACCACAGTTTAAGACAGACGGGAAACGAAGATGATTGTATCGATGGTAACGTCGTTGCGCCGGATTACGAAAGTTACGTGGTATTCGCTGAATTGTTCGATCCGCTTATACGCGATTTGCATTGCGTCACGACGACCGGCAATTTACCGGAACAACCGGCACCGCATTTCTTCGAGACCGAGGAACAGGACGAAAGTGAAAATTCAATAGAAGAGGCTATTTCCGTTATAGAATCTTACGATCTTGATCCGTCAGGAAAATACATTCTAGCTGGAGTTATGGAGTGCTGCCGAAATTTAGAACGTTACTCTTTGCCATTGACGCTGACAATTAATCAACTTGAGGAAACTGAACGCGAGATAACGAATGAACTTTTGAGTGCCGAAATGTCAGTTATCATGGCAGAAGGTTCTAGCGAGGATGAAGGAGGCACTTATTATACGCTTAACGAAGTTCTTGAGAAACCGAGTGAAGTGAGAGCAAGATTGGCAGCAGCTGGTTTGTTGCTTCCGCTTACGGAAAATGAATCCAGTGACGACAGACGTCTTCATGGAAAATTTTGGCCATATGGACGGGGAGTATTTGTCGCGGCAACTGGTGATCTTGCGGCTTGGATCAACGTGCAAGATCATTTAAGAGTGATCTGTTGCACTAATGAACATAGGCCTGGTCAAATTGGCAAAGCTTACGTTAGGTTGGCCAAAGTGATCACGGCTCTCGATAAAAAATTATTATTCAAACGGGATGCCAAATTGGGATTTTTGAGCGCACGTCTTTGCTCCGTCGGTAACACTTTACGATTTAATTTTATCATTAAGTTTCCTGAATTGTCCAAGGAGCCTGACAATTTGCGACATCTTTGTGTCGTTCGTGGTCTCAGAATTAAAGAGACCATGAGGAGGGATATAGTTAAGATTGGCAATCAACAGTGTCTGTCGATCACGGAATGGCAAACTCTCCAAGACTTTTCCAGAGCTATATTGAATATTCTGACGTTGGAGAAGGAAGTGTCGTTGAACAATTCCATGAGAATTGCAACGCTTATCGCAGGAATATTTCGTAAACGATTGTCAAGTTCTCGAAGCCTTCAGAACAAAAATTCCAATTGATTAATTATGCATATTTTGGTAGCTTAGAATAATTAAATTTCTTATTAACGATAAGGAAACATGAAATCGACGAAACATAATCAAACGCATTAAGATTAGTCAATGTCAATTAATAAGGTTATGTCGGCTCGATCAGTCCAGATCGATTTTAATAGTGCCGATGCAAAAATTAGAAAAATTAATAGATCGTTTTTACATAATGAATTACGCTTACTCGAGAGAATTTTTCTATGATAAAGCTCCAGCCAATATCACATTCGACTTTTTCATTTAGTTCTAATAGCTTCGTAGACGATTTTCGAATTAGTATAGAATCAACATGAGCAAAACATCAAATCATTAATTAACAATCACAGCTTCGTAATCTTGTTGGAAAGATGTGTGATCGTTGTTTTCTACCAATCGCATCGATTCGACTAAAGATATCCAAGTCAAAATTTCAAAAATCTCTAAGTAAATTGGATTAGCCGCTGGGAGAGCATCGGACATTTTTTATTAGGTTAGTAAACAAAAAATTATTGAATTAACATACCGAAGACTTACGTCACGATGTGTTGACGCCATTATCGCGCGTGTATATAAATATTTCGATTATACCTGAATCAAAAAAATTTTCCAAAATTCTCAAACATTACATACAATGCTCTTTTTTTCAATCTCTTCAATATAGTCGAATACACAATGGCGACAGGGCATCCATAATCCTTCGAGGCTTTTTATGTCATGCACGAGTCGATGTTCACACTAAATATTTATCAACGTTAAAACAAAATGGCAGAGCACATATCTTTCCAACTTGACGTTTTCGGGCAAGCAACGAAGCACGCCCGAAATAACCAAATGTTTTTAATATATAAAAACTGCTTCGATTGAGCTTTCGCCTACAGTACGTGTGACGTGTGTGACGTGTGTGACGTATGCAACCATATGTAATCATATGTGATCGTGTGCCTATATATCTGGATCACTGAACTATTTTAGTATAAGTTTCAGAGTGTACCTCCTGCCGGCGCTATTGATTTGGCACAAGCAGCGTCGTGGTGTTGAGCCGCGTCACCCTATTATCTTCAAACACTTTTGTCGTCACTGCATTATGGTCAAAAACACTTTTATTTCCATTTTTCATAATTTCAGCACGTCCACTGAATCTGTACGTGAGGTACAATGTTTTCGTCAATGTTTTTTTGATGAATTACGTCTTTTAATGTTACACAGTGCTTTTACATGAATTTCACAAGTGAATTCAATAGAAATGACATGTCACCACGCAATTTCTATTTTGTTGAACGGATATTTGTGAAATTATGCTTTTTATTTTATCTCACAAAATTATATAAGATCACTTTACATAATTTGCCAATATTTGCATACTGCCTCTTGCAATTAATTTTCATACAGTGTGATGACGTAATGGTATTAAATTTTTCGTTACGGTGTCACGTGAAATCAAAAAAGAGAAGCGCCTATACGTATTATATAAAATTGCGAACACGAGACGAAAATAAAGTTTTCTTTTTCAGACGACACGCAGGTCGACATCCCTATATTCCACACAGAAGAAGGTCGTTATCTGGCTTCCTGTAAGTATTCGTCGTGACATCAGAATTTTCGCGTACATATGATTAAAAAAAACCACGTATTGGACTGCGTGACCTTTTTTATTTATATTTAATTTCTAAAATATTTCACAGCGCTGGGGGATCCGCTGATAAAAGGATTAACGGAAGTGGCCAATACGCGGCCGAAAGATCCTGTTACTTACCTGGCAACGTATCTTTATAACTTTGCAAGTAAAAATAAAAGCGGCGGATCAACGCAGGTAATGCAACGTTCGTTTTCTTAAAATTATAAAAATTAATTAGAAAATTTAATTGCAATCGCTCTGCGTAACCCACTTTTTAGTTTATAATTTCGTTTAATAAAATCCCACAGGAATCCAATGTACTAATTATTCCTGAACGCGCACAGGCAAACGGTGATAATCCAGAAAATGACAATCCCGATGAAGATGCTGGTTATCCTCAGAGTCCTGACTCAGACTCTCCCGAATCGGCGTTCAGCAGTTCTAACAGAGTAAAAGAAAAATATAAAATAATTTTGAAGTCATAAAAATCCAAAAGTACAATAACCAAAAATTGTATTACTTAATTCGCAGGACGAACACGGACAGAGTATTATTCACTTTGCAGCAGTACGTTCCCACGCGAAGGATGCTTTGTTTCAGTTACTCCAGGAGACCCAGGTGAACGTTGGCTACAGAGACGAGCTTTATCGAACAGCGAGAGACGTTGCTGAGCAAGCGAACATTAGTGAAAATGTTGAGGAAATTGATCGTTGGGTTGTTTATTTAGCTGCTCGAGGTAAAAATTATTTACTCCTATTTTTCTAGTGTGCTGACACAATTTTCTTCACTGTCAAAACGACGAATTTACATTTCATATATTTTGTCTTCGAAGGAGAGACTGAAAAATTGGTTGAACTTCTATTGGAAGGATACGATCACATCCTGGACGCAGAGGACGATGGAGTAAATATTGTGGAAGTTGCCAGTCAACGTGATCATGAATCAACAGTCCAATTTTTACAATCAATTCCAAACTATGTGGTAAGTACGATATTATCGAATTGAATGTATGCTATTTTTAAAATCTCTTTTGACTCTTGACTAACTTCAGACTCGTCGCGAGGCGGTACATCGCGCCATTCGCTTTGGCGACACAAAATCAACAATGGAACTTTTCTCAACCAACGGAAGTGGCGGGAAGTTGCTAGCAGTTGGAAAAAATGTTGTTGGTCGATGCTCTTTGCACATTGCTGTGTTAGGACAGCATATTGACATTGCTCAGTATATCGTGCAAATGTATCCAGAGACATTGCGTATTGGAGACAACGTGAGTTTCGTGTACAGACAACGTGTTATCAGTTGTCAATTATCATTCGTTATTTTTATATTTTAAATGACGCTTTTTTTCCAATTTCTTATCCAGCTGGAACGAACGGCTCTTCATTACGCGATGGGTGTCACTTCTGTCGAAATGTTGAGTAATATTTTAATAAAGGCGGGTGCTAAGAGAGTATTAAAAGATTTGGTAAGTTTCGCTGTATTTTAATACATTTTCAGTTTATCATGTAATACTCAAGATATTATTTTAAACGATTTTCGCAATTGCTATGTCTCATTTAGAAAGCGAGACAACCGACCTATTACTTCATGAACAAATCCGAGATACAGAAACTCCAAGACGAAGAGGAATCGATGATGAATTAATATTTGATCTTGAACGAGTTACGAACGGAATGATTAATTATAGTACACATATACATATATTCAATACATAATCAGTATCGTAATACAGCATATGGATGTGATACGTCATTAGTGATTAGTGATTTTGAAGCATGGCTGAGTTAGAGTACAAGGAAGACCGAGTGTAGCCATAGAACAGACAAGAGATTGAATTGTTGAGATGGAAAATAATTTGAGAAATGGAGGACGATGATTACTCCATTATTAAATAATTTTTTCTGTAAACCGATATTTTCGTTATCTCTAAATAAATATAAACTTTCGTGACAATTCCTCAAGAGTTAGTTCCAACATTAAACGATACAGTGTGTTACCTGTTTATTGTTAATATTGTTATACAGAGCATAAGATATCGACGGACGTCTTACTAAGTGCTACGAGTGTTTTTTTCTGGAGCAAAAGAAATTAGAATTTTTTAATATTATTTCAATAAGTAATGCCCGTACATCTGTTATGAAATGCGCGATATTCAGGAATCACCTTAAATTGTATTTATAAAATCTATCAACCAAGTGGGGATGAAGATTCTTGAAAATGAATATATAAAAAAACACCTACAGTACATATATAGGGTTCATTCATTAGAAATACAAAATGGACCTACGGATTGCAGTTTGTTAATGAGACTAAACTTCCCTCAGGTGTCTAGATCAATGGACGTTATATATCAAGTTGTCCGTTCGATTTTTATCTCACAGCATCCTTAATTCCTGGATCGAAATTCATCGATCTTATATAAACGATCACTCGAGCTTCCACCGATTCCTGACGTTCCTAACTATTCACTGGTTCGATCTAATATTTTTTTTAACATTGTTACCATTCGACTTAGCTATTGACTTTTTGTCAGCTAAATCCGTAATTCTTTCTCCTTCGTCCGACGAATTGGCATCGTCAACGAGTCGCTGCCAGGGCGTTGGGTTCACGTAAGTCGGTATAGCTTTTTGATGCGCTATTAAAATGATAAGTAAACTATAACACGATATAGAGAACAAAATATTCGTCTAATTATAAACTAACGTAGCAATCCTTGCGTAGCTGGTTTCGGTCTGTTCTTCGACCTTTCACGCCACTTTTCATAAGCCTTCGAACTTTCTTCCAGCCTCTTCTTTTTCCCTTCCGCAGCCTGTTTATCTTTCAGCTGTAGCTCCTTCTGTTGCGCTAGATAAAAATAACGTCCGAATATTTTCTTTAATTCAAGACACTTATGTATTAACGAACCTTTGTGTTCCTCCTCCTTCTTTCGTGCCCATTGCTTCAAGTATATGGTCTTCGCCATCGTTGCACGTTCTTCAACTTCCTTCAATCTTTTCTGAAGTTCCAATTCACTTTCTATCGCCTTTCTACGATCCAAATCTTCCTTTCTTTTTCTTTCAGCCCAACGTAGAAAACTCTCACGCTCTTTTCTTCGACGCTCTTCCCGCTCTCTTTCTATTCTCTCCTCCTCGGCTTTTCTTCGCTCCTCGGCACGACGTTCCAGTGATTTCTTTCTTTGCACCATACGCTCCTTCTCCTTTACCCATTCCTCATGAGCTAACTTTCGTGCAAGGGCGACTCCACCGAGATGTTGTTCTGAAACGGTCGAGGCCGAGAGCGATGTCGAGGAATAATGCATAACTCGTCTCTGTCCATTACCAGTGTACCTGAATAATTAAGATAAAAGGATGACATACTTAATAAAAGAACTGTTCAAATTTGATTTATTTAATTATTTGAAATTTATTTCTTCGAACAAAATAACAGACCTACCTTTGTATATCGGGTTGACTGTCCACTGACGTGTCATTATCTGCACGTATGCCATTTAGAAAACCATTTTTAATTTTTTCACCATCGCCTATAGTACAACGACGCTCCACACGACTAGATTTTGATTGATTAGTTAAGGTAAACGTCGAAGATGTCGCTGATGGAGAGTTCGCACATCTATAAGTTTCCCGTGGATTCTGCTGATCGTTATAAAAATCTGCTCCAGATTCCTCATTAATTGAAAGTGTCGAGAAGCAATCAGCGAATTGGGAATCCCCACAATTTGTACGAAAGCGTGAAGAGCTATCTTCTGATTTTATTGAATGATGCTTCGAGGTTGCTCCAGGTTCTACCTCGTCCCCATCTTCGAGGGACTCAGCATATATTGCGGGATTAATAAAACGAAGCTCTGGTCCTGATTCTGTACTATGTGGCCTGTTATGCCAATGTCGGTGTAATCCGTTTTGTGTTGACGGTTCGTTTATGAATTTTGTTATGGTTGGTAATGTCAATGCGTTTCTATGGGGTAACTGAACCAGGTCATCCTCTTGTCGCAATTCCAAGTTGTCCAGGTCGCAGTCATTGGCCATCACTATACAACATTTAACCCTGGTCCAGCACCTGACAGCGCAATCGCCGATATTAAACCTCCTGAAACCACATTATTTTCTACGACCGAGACAGCGCGGCCTTACTCACATGCGAATGTTTCTCCATGATACTTGATCTTGCGCCTTCTATGCGAACAACCACCAATCCTAAATTCAACGACGAGAAGAGGCCCGAGAGAGGAATATATTTTTTAGAAAAAATTCAATTTTTAATAACGTCTTTGTACCGATAACCGAACGGATCCATCAAGTTGTAATATTCTCTGACAACTGTCAGTCATGTAAACAGAATTTTACTTTCTTCGTGAATCAACTATGTGTCACGATTACATAAACCGATCGACTCGCTCAAAAAACAAATACCATTAGAAAATTTGATTTTATGTGAAAGATAAAAAATTGCGTGCATGAACCCATTTCAGGTTTGTGGATAAGTTACAATTAGGGTGAATGAATAAAAATATTCACATGTGTGCTTCTCACTCTTACGTCTATGACTTTATTTAGTCTTAAGTTAGCTTGTGCAGAAGTCCTTATTTATACACCTCGTGAAATCACAATCGTGATATACTTGAAATCATAAACTTTAACGTTCCATGGATATCAAAAGTTTTGTGTTTGCTTCGGTCGCATTGTTCTGTCGCGCTATCATCAAATATTCCTCGGCCACTTCGTCTGGTTCTATTTTATTGAAATAGGTATCGTGCTCTTGATGTATGTAACGGGTGTCGTCGAAGTTGAAGTGCAATCCAAGAACGATATTTAAGGCGGACGTATCGTATGCGTGGCATCCGGAATAACGATATTGAGGTCTTTTGTTAAATCTGCAACCGGCTGACTGGGCACCTAAAAAGGTTGATGTTTTATTAATATTGAAGTAGTACTATTGTTCCGGTTGTTCAGGTGAGGAATATAATAATTACCGATTGGACATATACAGTCTCTGGTTAGTGCACACTGCACCCAGGGTAACATCACGTTATCACGAATTTCATTTGTGTTTCTGATAACTAAATGTGACGCTTTTACCAAAGGAAGGAAAAAGAAGCTCTCTGCCGAGACGTGAAAGTACTCGTACATCTTTGAGTGAGTGAGAGAACTTATGGCGTGTCTGGTTGGCCATGTTAAGATGCCTGACTTTGGCAACAGATACTTCGATATGTCTGAAGAGTTTAAACGTACATTGGAATCCATGTACAGAATATTTTCTAATGTATTTAAAGCCATCTATGATAGAAAAATTCTTGTATTGTTATTCAAGCACAAGGAACACCATGCGATGACTATTAAGAACAAATTAAAATATCAAAATAAATTTTTTAATTCCTACCTGAATCACTAGAGGTCTATAAACGTGCAGTCTATCATCTTCCACATGAGCAGGAAAGGAACTTATATCAAATTGTATAACGTTACATCTAGTAGAATTGCAGGCGGTTCTAGCATTAAGCAATGCTTCATCATTCAAACCAACACTGTACAATATAATACTGTTGTTTGGCAAAAAATGAGAAACATTCCTCACAAAACCATAAATATGCTGTTCGCTTCCTGGACGTAGCAACGAGACTACTGTCACATTTTGAACTTTTGGAGTCAACGGTGCTGTGCTTGTTTCTTTGTTAAGACCAAGTAACGCAAGGTACTTGGAGTCTGTGACTAATCTCTTTTCTTCTACGTCCTTGAGGTTCTCCTAGAGAAAGAAAGAAAATTAGAAAACATTGAAGACTGATTGTCTTTTACATATAATTGTACAATACTTTACTTGGAAGCTCCGTAACTGCTTGTGAGTCTCTGTAACTAATGTTTGTATGGAAGGTCGTTGATTGCTAAAGGCAATGAAAATAATGCTACTGCCAACAATGCAAATGAGAAGTAATAATAGACCCTTGGTACGCATCTCTCATTATTTAAATCGTGTTTTATAATATTTCAACGTTGCAATAACACCAATTCAGGTTAGAGGTTCCATTCTAATTATGAATGTTGCACGTAACATTCCAAATTAAAATCAAAATGAAGTATATACAGCACAAACAAACATATTGACTTCAACACTTAAGCTCGCTAATTGTCAAGTATCATATTTGCAGCACTATTTCGTGTATTTTCACACCCTTTGACAAATGAGCTATTGTTGGAGCTCTAGCAGACTAGCAGATATCTTTCGTGTGAAAACATTTAATTTAAATCACAGACTGATTATAATTTGTGAACGATTGTTTTCTTGAAAAAGAAATAAAATTTATTTTAATTGATAACTGCTAGATGTACACTGCCTAAATTTAGAGTTATTGTGAAGCTACACATAATAGCTGCCATTACATGCGCAAATACATTGCGTACATGCAACAGAGGACGCAGAGTATATGCATTGCAGTTGTGCGCTATAAAACATTATCATCATTGATCATCATATACATATATTTAAGTAGATTATATACGAATTATTCACAAGAATCGTAACACCTGCAGTTAGCCTATCCATTTGATTTCTATGGTAGAACCATTTACAGCTGCTGCATTTTTATTTTTGTCAGTGTCGACAAAAATCTGTTCTATCTGTTTACTGGCTTCATAAAATAAAATGTTTTAATGAAACTACCTATATATTTTTTATTTTCGCTTCTGTCATAATATTGAAAATCTTCGTTCCTCTTTCTATTGTGAAAGAGATCGTTCAGAATTTTGAAAATTTTACCCAAGAATCTTTGTTGTTCAGTCTTCGCAATTTACAGCGAATGAATGAACTATACGAATAGCAGCACTGGAATAAAATTTTATCACTAGACATATATGTTTGTCACTGAAAAAACGCGGGAATAATGCTCGACCAATTATTGCTGTCAAAGTAACGTGAAGTGTTAATTTTTCAAGGAGTGAAGCTTCCTTTACTGACATTTATATTTATAAACGTTAATTAAAACATAACTATATAAACTTTTAGGTAAATATGTAAGATTTCTTTTGTATTACATAGTTTATGTTAATTCTATACCAGTGATAACCTCATGTTATATTAACAATCAACGTTATGTATACATACAGTTAATAAATATAATTTTATGTTTGTAGAATGTCTGGTACTGGACAATTGGAAGATCTACTACCAATTTATTATACACGGTTATTTCCATTCCATGATTACTATCGATGGTTGAGTTATGGAAACAGTACTGATAAAGCTTTTAATACTCTTTATGTTAATTGGATTTTTTCAGAATAAATATCAGGAAATTTTCTTTATAGGTGATGTATTCCAACGGAGAGAATTTTCATTTACAATTGGGGATGATATTTATATACGTTATAAAAGCTTTGCAAATTCAAAGCATTTGGAGATTGAAATCAAGAGACTTGTACCATTTAAAATAGATATTGGTGCTGTATATAATACTGCGTAAGAATCCTTGAGCAATGTTAATCTATAATTTTACTGTATTAATCATCTAGTGTGTATTTTACTGTTCAGTCCCAAGAATGAAATGAAAGGGAAGACATTGATCCCTGAACAAAAGGAGCTTGTATTTGACATTGATATGACTGATTATGATGAAGTTAGAACATGCTGCTCCGGTGCAGACATTTGCCCTAAATGCTGGAAATATATGGCAGTTGCCTGTAAAATATTAGATGTGGCTCTCAGAGGTAGAGTATCTAATTATTACATTGCATAGCACTTTTCTACACAGATAAGTAATTAAAAATTCTATTGCTAGAGGATTTTGGTTTCAAACATCTTCTTTGGGTATTTTCTGGACGGCGTGGAATTCATTGTTGGGTATGTGACGAGAGTGCAAGAACCTTGGATTCAGTATCACGTAGTGCTGTTGCAGAATATCTGCAACTAATATCGGGAGGTGAACATATGTACAAAAAAGTTAATATACGTGGAGAAAATTTGCATCATTCAATCAGGTATATATAACAACTGTTGGTTCGTACGTCAAGACAAATTATATTTTATGGCAAACTGGTGGAATACTTTTTTTTATTTAATTTTGCAGACGAGCTATTAATATAATAGAACCGTTATTTGTTCCAATGTGCGTTGTAGAACAAAACATGTTAGGTACAGAGCAAGGAATCGAAAAATTCTTGCTGATACTTCCCGATGAAACCGCACAAACGGAAGTACGAGAATTATTTTCAAAATTAAAAAATAGTTCTGAAAGATGGGAAGCATTTTTGAAGCATTATAGAAGCGAATTAAACTCGGTAAATAAATCTTGTTCGTTAGTCTTTACTTTTTGAAAATGGTAATTAATATTTCGTCAATTTTCTGATCTGTTAAGGGATCCAAAAAATGGAGGCGCTTCTTAGTCGAGGAGATAATGATTCAATATTCCTATCCCAGATTGGACATTAACGTAACCAAGGGATTAAGTCATTTATTGAAATCACCATTTTGCATCCATCCAAAAACCGGTAAAGTTTGTGTACCGTTCAATCCGAAATCAGTGGACAAATTCGATCCATCCACTGTACCAAGAATATATGAACTTATCGAGGAGGTCAATATTTTTGATGCGAAAGAAAAGGCCGTACAAGAAGATTCTAATGTTAGAAGAATAAAAGACTATAAGAAAACGAGCCTAAATAAAACACTGCACATTTTCCAAGAATTTTTAAGAGGACTAGAAGATTCGCAGAAAGGGCAAAAGATCTTACAGAGTGGCAAGTACAATGAACTCGATTTACTATCTTAATTACAATTATTCTTTACTTTATAATTTTGTATTTTAGATAAGAAGATGGAGTTTTAATCGCCGTTTTATCAAGTTGTTTCCAGCATACAACGCATTGTCCACAATATTGTATCCCTTTTTTTTAATATAAATAAAATGTATATAAAACACGATCGCTGTATTAATCAATGTTAAATATCTGTTCAGCCGTTTATACCTTGCGTCAATAATATGTCTTCATGTATGATACGCTTAACAGTACAAAGTTTGTGACCTTTGAAAATGAGATAACCGATATAACAATTAAATAAAATTGTTGCGTATCCCGCACGTCTACGTATACCACTATTACACACTCGTAGAAAAAATAGCATATGTACTGCGAAGCCACAAAAATGCATTAAACCATTATATGGCGTACGTAACGCTGCCCCGAGCTAACAAAATTATACAGAACCATGTTGGGTTTCTCGTCGGGCAGAACGTTTCTTTCTCTTGGCGAAGTATGTTTCAATGTCCCAATGGTAAGTCTCAAAAATTGCGACATACATACATAATATTCCTAATTATGTCCAAAGAAAAAGATAATGAGAACGGGGCACAGCTACTCTAATGAAACCAATAAAAATTAATCCTAACCCCCCCTCCGTACCTAAAAGTATTTCTTGTGATTAATTTTACTAATAAATTTCTTTTACCTTTTCAAATAAAAAGTAATCCTTATCGTTATCCTGGGATACTTCGCCGTGAGTGGGAACGTTATTCGCAATGAAGACATATGCGGTCCTCACAACGGACGCAGACTTTACCTGGAGCTTGGTGAGCAGGGTGTCCTCTACGCAAAGAACATCTCCTTCGTAAAGAATGCACCGAGACAACAAGTGTCTCGCGTCTACGTAACCAACAGTTCTCACGATCAGTGTAGTTTGGAATTGGTAACATGTCCATCGTGCGTCATAACTGTCACTTTCAAAAATTTGGCGCTCTCGCACCATTGCGGAGACGGTGGCGTGATGATGGATAGTCCATGCAGGTATTTATATCAACCCTATATGCAAATATGAAATATTATCAATATTGATTGTTCTACTACTACAGATGCGACTACGTTTGGATCTCAGAACCGCCTTACGAAGATGTTTCCGGTACACCATTTTGTGGTCTGTACGCACCGATCACTTACAGATCCAATACGAGAACATTGTCCATTGCATTATTGTACAGTCAATCCCACAGTCACGCTTTTACTTTGGAATACACAGCAGAGAGTACGTTTGACTTATCTTTTATGAATGCCAATTACCCAGGAAAGAATACACAGTTTTTCTATCCCCAGGAAATCGATTGCATCTAAGAGGAGCAGACCTGGTTACTAGATCAACAAAAACGATGAATAATACAGGTGGCGGGATTTTAACGTCTCCATTCTTTCCTGCACGTTATCCAAGAGATTTGGGAATGGAATATATAATAACGTGTCCTTCGGAAGCTCCATCTTGTCGTGTCAGAGTACTCTTCAGCGATTTTCAACTTGCTACAGTTTCCATAATGGAGGTGATGTCTCCACGATTTATAAGCAATGATTTTATATATTACACAGCTAATATTATGTTTATTTGATATACAGTTTTATGATTGGAATGGACAACGCTTAGACGTGAGCAGTGGCGCGAGATTTCGACCACCCGTTATAGTCAGTTCAGGACCGTCGCTTCTCATTAGATTTTACGCTAACGGTGGCACCGGCCTCGGCTACAAGGCATTTTATTCCTTCGTAATTGGGCACCTGTACGATAAATCCATTCAGCCAATAACCGACTGTGGTGGATATGTTGAAAATTTAGGGGGCGCCATAACAATGCTTGATATGGTCGGACAGGGTGTGAAGACGTACGATTGCGTGTGGCTGATAAGACCGCCTAAAAACTTTCTACATATGAAGACACATATGTATCTCAAAGTTGTAACTTTTGCCGACATGGGTAAAATTGTTATTTTAATGAATTCTGAATATTTTGGACTTACCGTTTCTGTTACGAATAACTAAAATTGTAGGATTTTATATTTTCAGCTGGCAATACCGAACTTACTATCAAGCAAGGACCGACCTCTGCTCTTTTACCTTTGGAAATCTTGAGGCATCCAGCCAGTCAGCTGCAACCACCACGATTCAGGGAACACGTGGCTCCGGTTGCCAGTGGTTTTCATGTCAGTTTAAGAGGAACATTTGGCCCTACGTCCCGTCTCGCAATAGCTTACGCTGCTTTCAGTTATATGGGTTAGTAGGTCATCGATAAGATTTAATGTCAAGAAATAGTAAAGTAACAGTACCAATTTTTGTATTCAAGACTGCTTCACGGGTTCGGATTTTCTTTGTCAGAATCATAGATGCATACCGAGTCAGTTGAATTGCGATGGATTTGATCACTGTGATGACAACAGCGATGAACCAGCAAGTTGTTTTCGAGGTCCTTTTCGACCATTCAATTGTTCCATTGAATATATAATTATTGTTGATTACCGTATAATTAGAAGAATTATATTTTACAGATTGGAGCGTGGAACCGCAGGATCGTAAATGGCACATGAACAAGGCTAATTATTATTTTCCTAAAATTGATCGTTATCCTGACCTAAAGACAGCTACTTTGGTATTCGTTGCAAGTAGTCTGGGACTGATAGTTCTTATATCAGCGTTGATTATACTCCTTTATAGAATGGGCGCGAGAGCTAGACAACAAAGAGAATTACAATCGCGCTTGCAAACGATAAGTGAGCTTTTAGGTACGCGCTGTAATAAATCGCATTAAGTACCAACGATTCCCATAATTATTTCGGACAGTATTTGATATTGCAGATGGAGCTAGAATCGATGAGATAACAGTATCCGATGATCCGCCGGTTTACGAAGCTCCACCTGGTTACGATGAGGTCGTGAAGATAGGAATGGAGTCTGAAGATGGTCGAGGAAAGAGAAGAAGCAGTCCGTGTCCAGAATCACGTAGTAGAAGTTCCCCAAATCCGTGCTCGTAAGTTGTGTTTAAAAAAACCGCAAATCTTTCTCAAAAATAAAATGAACTACATATTTTTTTTTTTCTTTTTCGCAGTGCTTCGTCAACTTCTGGAGATAACTTTGAACCACAGACTTCAACACTATTAATAGTTGAAAGTACCAGTGCCAATAGAAGTAGCCAGACAACACCGGTACAACACGAATGCAGACAACCTGTACCAGAGAGTCCACCGCCTCCTTACGTAACACCGCCAGGAACTATTTCTAGAAGTCTGCAAATATCTGGACTGGCATCACTGTCTGTAGCAGGTAGCAATGCGTTGAATTCTCGTAGTCACTGTTAACCTTGTTGAACATGGTTTTTTCTTTTAGAAGATGGTGTCATAAATATCAGTAAACAAGGCACCAGAGCAAGACGAGCCTGGTTAAGAAGCTGCAGCGAAATTTCGCGTTCTCCGCCAAACGCTGATGCACCGCCTCCTGGTGGACCATCCAGTTCAATGGATGCTGAGGCACTCGGTGCGTATCTCAAGGCGTACACGTCAAACTCAACTGAACCATCTGCCCCACAGTCGAACAATTTGGACGATGTTTCGAGAGACATCAACGCAAGATACAAGGTAGAACCAGGAGGTTCGTCAGAGCCAGGAACACCAGGGTGTCTCGACGAGGATGATAAGCTGAACTGCAACTGCGAGGGTGCTTGTGGCTGTGCGAACGACAATACTTACGAATCGATTGGCGAGGTCAGCGAGAGATCATCTGCAAAGCCAAGATACAACGAAAACGAACCGCTATGCCCTAAGAGTGCAATAATCAAACTCCTGGGTAGCTCCAGGAACACGAAGTCTCCTCAAAGTACCAACTTGAATTCAACAACGGTATCAACATCTTCGACGCCTTACGGTACCCTGGGCAGATCCATAGGACTACATTGCTCCAGGAAGTTATCCATATGTTCCAAGGACAGCTGCATTACGAAAATTTCTACTGTCAGCTCCAGTAATAGTTACGACAAGCTTCACGATAATTTTGAGATTGTCTCTGAAGCTGCCAGTGTCCTGGGAACTACTAATCCCGGTACTATGGTTAATACGCCTAGTGGTACTCCGAAGGTCAGAGCTAGAAGGTCTCACGATGCTGAAAATTATTCCAATTGCGACTTGGACAGCCTCTACGAGAACATCAAGGTCCTTGATTCCTTCTTGGCTAGACAAGGAATGTCTGTTGTTCATAATAAAAATCATTCTATGGCTGTTATGCTCTTCGGGACACCCGAACACTCAGGACGTAGAACTCCTAATCCTAATTTCACCAATTGCAACGAGGCACCTCGTTGCTCCAGCAGATCCCGTATTTGGCGCTCGAGCGACGACACATTTGCTGATTAGTATGTGCCAATGAATTATTTCATTGATAAATTGAAATAAATAATGCAATAAAGCACATCTGTCCAGTGGATGATGAGTTGTAATAGTCTGTTAATGCAATTGTTAGAGACGCATGTGTGCTTCATACGCTAGAAAAAAAATGTTTTATTTAACGAGAGAAAAAATTATAATCAATAGTTATTCAGTTCCTGAATCACTGATTTTTTTTCGATAGCATATACATAACTTTATTTTAAATATGTGTATTTTTCATTAACATTTTGCATCAATATTTGACAGTCGATTACTGTGTTAGTGTAATAGCACTACTGTGTTACTCACTGTACCAGTAACGTCATTGGTGACCAAGAGGACTACAATGATATCCTCCTTGAGTGAATGTTGCATGTTTCCTGTGTTACCAATTGACTGGCGGTATTGTCGGTAGATTCGTGGGAAAATATTGCTTCAAGCGCCGTTCAATCAATTGTGGGCTGTTATTGACCGAGGTCATAGGCTATTAATTATTCATGCAGTCGCGTCAATTTTTAAGCAGATACTATTTGGCGCATAAGATACTAAGAAGTACTGTAATAAATATCTACACAGAAGGACCAACGGTGTTTAATATCTAGAACTAGTGGAAATTGAGAAATTTGACTTTTTAAAATAATAAAACTTCTTCACTCTTACCTTATCCCTCTTTGCAGCATTTTTCTGAAGTTCTTTGATACCAGTGGATCAGGATAGGAATATGAAAAAGACATTACTAGGTAATAATAACAATTTAATGCATCACTGTAAAAACATTTCCTTGCTTATAAATCGTTAAACTGCAAATAGATATGTATACGTTCTTTAAAAAACAAATATACCGAAAAACAAGTGATCCTTTTAAATTCCAATCTTTCAATTTAACGAGTCTTAAGCATATCGAGTCCTGACGTATTGAGATGCAGAAATACGTGTGGAATAAGATACCGTATATAACGGATCCTAATCACGTAATAAAATATACCATTCTGATAAGACTACAACTCCACGAGCGCCATAACGTTCTATACATACAGAACAGATATACTGTATGTAAAGGAGGCTTATAATATCAAATTATTCTCCCATAAATATTTCAACTCTATCGTGAAAACCAGTCTAAATCATTCTAGGGCGTATCGAATAATTTAGAAAATCAATTAATCGCCTTTTGATGAATAAATTATACAGAACCAGCTCATATTAATTATCTCTAAGTAATATCTTTGATGGACAAGGAATGTCTGTTGAAACGTTACACTAATAGTGTCTTTGACTGTACATAAAAAGATTAGACATACCCATGTATTCCGCGCCTCGCGATTCTGGCTGTAGAATATATATTTGTATGTATAACATTTAAATGGATAAAGTCCATTTCTAGGTGTCCGCGACACCCAGACTCGCGTGACACAATATCCCATAAATTGTCCAGTCTTTATTATATTTACCTCTTTAGTCACCGGTAACATATCCATCGAACTAAATTAAGATCACTGTTGAGATATGTAGATTTTCTACACCTTTCATGAAACCGCTAGAGCACGCTAATAAAATCTTGGCACGTATTCTTTAAGAAAGAACTGTTACTGCGTGAACAATAACGCCTGTTCCGTTCAGTCTCGGTTCTATAATGAAATAATGTTAAATGACGTAACTGCATCGACTGCATCACGAACTATACAGAGGCCTATTTTAGGCAATGACAATATTGCTTGAATCCCCTTTCGAGGCACTTGGAACTGCTAGCATATGAATTAATGCGACTGACTTCGTCATCGGTAATACTATAATTGCCGTCGCTATGATGTCGAATAGTAGCTTCGTATTTGGCACCACCTGGCGTAGTCTGAAGCATATAAAAGTATGCGTCAGTCCCAGGGTCTTGCTTCGACGAGTCGACCACCTTGTCGACCCTCACGAGTTTCTTCAATTTTAGTTTAGCACACAATCGGTTACCCTTGCTGTCCTTGTAATTTTTGATAATATTCTCCACGTGCTCGAGAAACTTTTGCGCACCTTCTGCAGCAATTTTGCTATTGGTGACGCCAGAACGAAACGCGGTGCACGTGCACCAGTGCGAGGAGACGCCAACGTCTGCGCAACCCCGTTCCCAGGGCACACGACGAAAAAGTGACATGCAGGTTGGACAACCTGAACTGGAATTAGCTTCACCGCCAGCAGTTACCAGAACGTCGCGAAGGGTCTCGTAGAAGTCATAGGGTGACGTCAAACGATTTTGATTCACCCGGAGAGCCGCATACACGTCTGGATTTTCTTCTCGAAACCAATCTGGTAATTTAATGTAAAAAAATGGTAAACGCTCTTCGTACCAACCTACCAATGTATCCCGTATGTCACCATAACGCATTCCGTGATCACTCAGGAACACGACCATGGAGTCGTTGAAGACACCTTCGCGTTCTAGAAGTTCAAACTTTTGTAAAAAACGATCGTCCATCGAGGAAGGCGCGTTCATACTGTCATGGCTTATCGAATTCGTCCAGAAGAACCCGAAATAGGGTATCCCAATTAAGGTGCGCGCGAATTCGACCGCGAAATTCAAAATACGTTCAACACTCAATTCTGGACCAGTGCAATAATTCGTGCTAAATTTACGTCGCAACTTCAGAAGCTTTTCTGTCGCCAACACGTATGGCCTCATGTAATAATCGGTAGGTGGCTCCGCGAAACCTACTTTTAAATAATTAAATGTACTCATCATCATGTTATCTTCGCCATATGCCGTGACGTAGCCTGCATCTCGAAATGCATACCAGATCAAGGGACAATTGTCTAGCTTATATAGTACGGTAGGTGTGCATTGCGAGTATGCTTGACTGTTATTAAAACCTGTCAATATGGCCATTAAATTTGGAAACGTATTCTCGCCCATTTTATTATAACCGCTCAATCTTATCCAATCTTTATCCATTAAGTATTTTCTAGTCCGTGGCATTGTTCTTTCCATATTCGATTGAGAGACGCTATCGACACCTAATATTAAAATACTTAATTTACGTGGCTCTTGACTAGATATGTTCATTTTATGTTCAATTCGTTCTTGAACTTTAGCCAAATTCAAAACTGCGTGTACATTTTTGTAAAAGTTCGTAAGTTCCTTTTGGTTCTTCAACTTTTTTGACTTCCCCTTAGTTCCACCGTCAGGTTGATACGCCTTGCAGGAAACCATGACAACCTCCACATCATCAGGCAGGAGCACTTGTGTTTTGAAATCAGTGCACACTTCAACGCTGTGGAAAACGAGTGTTTCAAAGTCTCTATTTATATCAATTTAGTTATTCAACTGAAAGCAACGAGCGTCGTTACGCAACACCGAATATATTCTTATTATTCGTGGAGGTCAAGTCAATAGTTATACTTTTAAAAGACGTTACGCTCTTTGTTAATACGAATAATTTTTTAACACCCAAAATTTACCTAATTTTTGAATCGATGTTCTTATCGGATGTTTTGGTTGGCTTAGGCCTTACAATCGGCGCCCAGCAACACGTCAGATTCTTGTAATTCTTACTGACGTGAGGATCAATCCTTAGAACGCAACTGCCATTAGCTGCTCTTTGGATTCCACTGAGAAGGGGTGACGTGCTGCAAGCTTCAAATTTGACTTGCTTTACGAATTTTCTTATAGAGGGATCCAATGGATTATTAGACAGCATGTGACACTTGGGATTCCATACCAGGTAGCCGTCAATGCTTTCTGCAGGAGTAACGAAATTCTGTAGTGTTCTGACCCAGCGTAAAGTCTTTAAGCAGTAAATCATTACTTACCATCACTACCGTTGTAAGACTTGAATGGTAAATAACGAAATCCCTCCAGCTCGTTGTTACTGCCGGATATCAGATACAAAGTAAGAAGCAAAAGACAAGGTAATAACATTAACACGAATCCGGGCCGACGGCAAAAACACTCCGTGAAACGTGAAAATTTAGCCTTCAACATGATTCCAAATTGATGATTAAAAAATTACATTTAATCAAATCACGTGAAATCAATACCACGATCCTATCTCCAACTGCACTTGAACCACTCGTTCTCACAGCTCTGCACGAAATCGATAATCATATTGAATATCATTGCAATCGAAAGTCTTACTTCCCCTCCCTCTTTTTGGTCATCAACGATTGCACTGTTTGGGATTATGCTTATCTATTCTCCAGCATTGATAGCTTTGTCTTTTTATTAATTTTTTAATTACTTTGATAAAACCTGGCAGTTACTCGACTGATCACTTAACCTCGATTTTTAATATTAGCACACTCCTCTCTATTTTATTTGTTCCAAATGTTTCTTCCGTTACACAATCATTTTCTTCGTGTCCAATTTCAATTGCGGCTGACACTATCAACTTGGACAACATTGCAAACTCTCATCATATCACACGTAATCCACTACGAAGCCAGGCACTGTCTGAATCCAAACAGTACACTTCATCCGGCGTTTCAAGGTTATAATTCGCAGACGTTATCGTGGACTGAAACGTCGAACAACGAAAAGAGTGTAACAGCAGCAATCGGTATACATGTCATACTGGAGGGAGAATTTCTCCTCTCCCACCGCACCTATATAATTCAACCAATTACGAGTCTTACGTCGTGTGCACCACAATGATTTTAAACGAAACTAAACGATGGAACCACTTTAGTAAATATATTACATTTTTGACAATTCCGTCAATCAAATAGAGACTGCGACAAAAATTGAGTTACGTCATTACGTGTAATCGATAGCCATATTCATTGTCACGTGTTAAAACTGAGAACTGTAACCGCCATCCTTCCACGAGGGAGGTTCACTCGCGACTAGTTCCTCTTTGACATTCAAGCTGAATCACCCCGATCGCCCCCGCGTCGATTTCCTCTTTTCTCAGCTACAGTACGAATTTCGTCCACAGTCTAAATATTCGTACAGCTGTGCGTAAGTGTGCAAGTTCCTGTGCCGAATAGCAAGCGAGTCTCCCAGATTCTGATATCGACAAAGACCGCCAAGTACAGTCGCCGTATACATATTTTATAGCTTTTTTGCCTTCGCATTTTTTTCTCTCAAAATTCATACTCGATCTTTTGCTGGTTAATACCAATTTTCTATTGGGAGGGAAGAGGAAGGATTCACTGAGCTTTTGGAATATCCTATAGAACTCACTACATGTCTCCACATTAACTGTACTTCGCGTCCATTTCAGTATTGATAGGACGGGGGTTGCGCAAGCGTAACGAATTTTCCACCGTCTATGTCTGACGCTTACTATAGCTCTTACGTAACTATAGTTTCGTACCAGCTCTACTTACCTCTCGAAACTCTTCTATATATTATATCTCCATCATCTCCACTCACCTGGAGCTGTTTATGCATAAGCTTTAACCAGGGCGAAAGCTAATGAATACTTGACGATTGAAATTTATATACTTTTTTTTAAATAATCATCATAGATATTGATTACGTGAGTTTAGCCAATATATTATAATTGCTTTTGAACATTTGATAGAGGGTAGTACCGTCTCAAAGGGGATAACACTGTATATACAGAATCGCAGTTATAACTTCGTCCTATACAATAGACCAGTAGAAATGTGTGCTGCACGCTTTGATTGGAAATACTTCATAAAATTGTCCCATAAATATTCGATATAAAAATTAATATTGCTAACTGCATATTGTAAATGATTAATAATGTTTTTAAAATGATTATGTTGTTGTGGCAGCTGCGTCAAATCTTTATATTTATTTATAAGGATTTGATTGCAATTGAAAAATGTTATTGCACGGTTTATCCTATGTATCTTATCGGCACGACGTATTAACAGTACGAAGAATCCTGGAACAGGCTCTACTGTGAAAGCTTCCTGGTCGTAAATGGCGGTATTATATAAAAGTGTATTATTTCCAGGAATGGTCAATGTCAAGTATGATTTATTCAATGCGTTATTCTGAAGTTAATATACTATGGAACTCGTGTACACGCGACTGCTTTATCATTAATTAAAAAAATAAATACGCTCCAATTATAAGTAATACTCTCGTCCCACTTTTCTCCTTCTTTACTGGCACGTATTTCAAAGAAATGAGAATATTCTCCACGAATATTCAATGTAAAAAATATTATCATTTTCACACGGCAATCTTCTGTATGCTTATTCATATGCTATACCGTAAATAACTATATATCATGTATTACTAATTTTTATCTACTTTTAATTACAAGTTATGGTCGAGTCGATTATAATAAATGTTTCGACAGGTTCTTTGAAAATTTTTTTCTTTCTCTTAGTAAATAAACTTTGCGATTCCCACGCACTAACTTTTAACAAGACACGAAAAATCTTAACGTACACGCCAGTCTTTGCTCATTCACGAAGAATATTTTCCTGGTGAATCCATCTAAGAGGCGGGTCTTTATTCATCTGGAATGCTTCATCCGTTTTCCATGTTTTCATTTGGTTCTTATCTCTCTACACTGTGACAGGACATCCTAATCAAATAAAAATTTCGATATCAATTTCCTGTTTCCGAGTTATTTTACTAAAGTATGTTAACGTATCTTATGACACGTAATGATAATTATTATTATAATAAGGAAACACAGATTAAACAGGCAGACCAAAATTTTCAAGATTTTTGATTCCAAAATAAATGTTTGATAATATGAGGTAATCTCAAAATTGAACCCAAAAAACATTACATTCTACCGTACGAAAATGAAGAAATTTCAATTTTTAGGTTATTCGTCTTTACAGATTGAGTGCAACTATATAGTGAAAAATGACACTACTGATTTTTGATATCTCAAAAGCTATACGGTAAATCATTTAAAAATTGTTTACAGACGATTTAGTTGTTTTCTAGTATATAAAAAATTTCGAATTTTACTTTCGATTGGGCTTTATCACTGGATCACCTTAAGAGGCTCACTATCAAAATTGTACTCTGTAAAATTCATAGACGCATTAACGCGATAATCAATGCAATGAGTTTATAATAAACCTGAAAAAGCTCCTATAACATGAAAGCACCAATTTATCACTAGATTAGATACGAAATCACTGATTCTTCAATAAAATTTTAAACAACTGAAACAATCAGGGGAATCTTCACAGTTTAACTTTTAAAGAGTACAGTTTGGCACTGGATTAACGGTTTTCAGTTTTCAAATTCTATTGATCTTCTACGGTTATAAAGGAATTTATTAAGATTTTGATAGACAATTAGTTCAATTTTCTCAAATCGTGTTACGGTAAAGCCCATTAAGATACGAATATTGAAATTTTTCCACTTCCCGTTCCTTGTGTCGCACCATTATTTTTACAAAGATAAACTTATCGCCTGCGCGATGCAGAAAGATTACTTGTGACTACACTTGAAGTACTTGTAATAATCCGAAAGAACAATTCCTGCATCATAATTTATTTTTGGAATTTAAAAAACAGATTTATCAGTCAATAAAGCAGTAACGATAAAAATATATTGGCAAAGTATATTAGGAAAAATACTCACTGCACACAGAACAATTTTTCTCGTCAGATCCATCCCCGCATCCATCGCGTCCACTGCATGCTATTGCATCGGATCTGCATCTGCCATTTCCGCATCGAAATGGACAAAACCTGGGCGTTAGGCGACCGCGATTCCTAGTTCGACACGCTCCTCGTGGCTCATCACTGCCATCTCTACAGGATATGACGGCATTGCAGAATTCATAGGCCGGCAGACATTGGCCATTGTTACAGCGGAAGGCTCCCTCAGGACACCCTGCGGTAAATAAGTCATGAATCTTGTTGTTAGGATTTAGCACGGTACGTATGTACATAGATGGTGAGTTTAAAAGGGTATAACAACATTTACATAAATATTGGTTTGAAGATACAAAAAAAAATGTATATATACTCTACTTATATACGCATCGATATATCATTAGAGGCACTCGTTTTATCTACATTATCTATACTTAACGAAAGCTCTGTGTTTAATAATTTTTTTACTTGTGCAACTAACGAAGACTTGTACTTCTGTTATTTAAAACGAACAAACCTCTCGAGCGTCTGACGCGTTTGCATATACCCGGCGTCAAATTCAGTAACGGATGAAGCAGCTGTATTTACAAAATTAAGAGCTTCCAGCCCTGTATTTTTTAAGACATTTTTAAATTCATATTCTAGATTGGGAATACGCCTATAAATTTAACACTCTTAATCTGACCCTGTAGAAAGTCGGCTCTAATTTTTAGCACAACCTACAGATGTAGGTCATAATAAATATAATTTCGTTCATCTTGCCCTTATCGAAAGGGCAGTAGATATGAAAATTATAATTATAGATATAATGCATGTACAATATATGTATAGTCCAATAAAAGGTATAACATACTTCTGCGACCATTGCAGCTATCTTCGTCTTCTCCGTCAGGACAATCCCGGTTTCCGTCACAGAGACCTGCCCTGGAAACGCATAATCCACTACGTTTACACCGGAAGGCTTGAGCTGGACAACGTGCCAGGGTACACTCCTCGTCGGAACCGTCGCTGCAGTCAGGTCGTCCATCGCAAACGAAGAACCAGCTGATGCAGGTGCCTGAGCTTCGACATTGGAAGGTACCTCGAGTACAACCAGGCCTCTTGGCCCCACAGGATAAAGTCCCGTTCTCATGGGACATACAATCACAGACACCGTCCGAACAACGCGAGTACGGATCCGCCATTTTGCATTCCATGTCTGACGTACAAGCCAGACCCAGACTCACAGCTGACAGCGTACTAGGTTCGTGTCTATCAGTCTTGATTGGGGCTGATGGATTTAAATAATTATGTAATTAGTGACTGTTGATTGGTGTCGAAATTAATTAACTTACCTGATGTGGTCGTTGAGGTCGTTTGAATTAATTCTGTAATCTCAGCCTCGACAACTATGGCATCATCTTCTGGAAGTTCATTCGGTGCCGAGGTATCCGGTCCTGCAGTCACGACACTAGGTCGGGTCACTAAAATAACAGGTACCAGTTGCGTCGGTGTCACCGTCGATAGTAACCTCGTCGCATTCTTCAACCAGGACAATTGTACTCCTGAAAATTGACAAGTATTACATTAACTTGTTAATTAATTGTATTAATTAAAAATCAAACAGGAAATATTAATATTCCAGTATTTTACAATCTCTTTGAAAATTTACCAGTCTCCTGTTCATCGTCGTCCTCTTCAGTAGCCTGTTGACCTTCCTGATTGTTCGTATTGCCTGAATCTTCATCCTCGCCAGCTACCTGAACGACAGGAGGTTGCGGAGGTCGTACCAAGGCATCTCGACGACAGACGTCGCCGTCGCGACGCATCGGTGCAGTACACTGACATCTTCCAAATAGATCCGGTATCAAGAAGTCGCAGTACGTGTCGCTATCCCAGAGACGACAATGTGCATGGCTATAGCACACTTGACCAGGTTTGGCAGCTATAAAAGTAAAAAGTACCGTTAGCCATTTTTTAAATTTATTACTACTTATGCACGAGATTGTAAAGCACACGAGTTATTCCAATTGACTGTTTCCTTATAGGATTTTCTACGTATGGGTCAACTATTGTACAGAATAAAATGCGTGAATGCACAATTTCTATCCAACAAAGGTTTCGCTTAACATCACTGCGGTTTCTAGAAGGGATTAATTGCCTCGTAAACACCTGCGAAAAATTCCACTACGAGTTTCCGTCAGACCACAAATATACGCCAGAACATCCACCAGGAAGTTGACAACCACACTAACCCAATGAAACCCTCAAAAAATAAATTGGGTTTTTCGACAACCGCTATCACAGCGTTAGATTTCCAATAAATCGACAAAACCCAACCCGCTCAATATTCTACTAAAAATATAAGACAGACTCAATTAGTCGACTACTAATTAACTTCACTGCTACCCAAGACACTGTTAATTATAACGAAAGTAAATTAAGTCAAATGTAACATGAAACGAAACACGCACCCTTACAGTATCAACCCTGACATTAATTAGACAACTGAAGACAGGTACAGAAAAAAAAACCTATTCTTATAAATTACCGCAAACAACGATTTATCATGCCAATCCGCCATCTTGATTGAATAATATTATACATTGCATGATCCAATGCTATCGTTATGGGCTCATCCTTTAAGATCACAATAAATAAAAATAGTTAACGACAGCGGAGCCCAATCTATGGTAATAACGAGTGGGTGCGAGCAGGTTATTAATATTATCCATGACATCCTCGTCGCCGATGAGGAAGGTCGCTGAACCACTAACTAGGAACAACGTGCCAAAAGCGGCCACGGGAAGTTTCCACATGAAGATGCGCCCCGTTATCTATATGCAATATACATACCACATGAGAGCACGCATTATAGCTGTACGTACTAGTTTATAGAATAGCATGCCAGTCATAGGACACAGTATTAAAATTGAAATAATTAAGCTTGTAGGAGATCATTAAAAAATACTCACGTCCTAGACAAGTGTGCCGTCGAAACTGCAGGTATCCTTCCTCGCATCTGCAAACCCCAGCAAGGCAGCTGCTATTTGCAACTTTCATAGAGCACTGTCCCGCCACCAGACAATCGTAACCCAATAGAGAGGCTGCAAATTACGTGCATTAATATATTGTAAATAATTTCATCGAATAATCAAAGAACGATAACAGGCATATTATTCGTCATGCGAATATCGATTAAATTATTGTGTATAATATTGATTGGATTTTTAAAAGGAGGTTAGCAACGACGATAACAATGAAGAAACTTTATCTCAACTTACACTCGAGACACTTCGTGCCATTATATTCGGCGAAGAATGGCTGACATCGGCAATATCCTAAGTAGCAATGGCTGCTACTTATACTAGCTTCGCAATCTCTATCCCTGTTACACTCGTCTCCGAGTTTCAAGCCAGCCTGGACCGGTGAGGCTGTAGTGTCGCTCTGAAAAAATTGAGGTTAAAATTTATGGATTAAATGAGAGTAAGATAAACGGTGGTTGTCAAACGTAAGAAAGTGACGTCACGACCGTTAGAATGTATTTTTGTTTAAAAAAAAAATGAAAATTCATGCTGGCATAATACATGTAGAAATTTGTATGTGTATCCGGATATTTATCATGGCTTCCATTTACATTATATTTCTACCTAACTCGAGTATTCCCGAGCATTTCTGCATCTCTTTCGGATAATCGCTTCCCGGTTTCCCACGATATCTGCAAACAATGCTATCCCCAAGGTATAGAAGCATATGAGGAAGACTCAGTAGCGAAGTAGACACACATGCAGTAACATGGCAACGGTACGTATGCACATTTTTAAATAATAGATTTTGATGAATTGCCAAAAAAGTATCTTTAGACAGCATAATAAGAATATCAGTTATAGTTTTTATTTTCATATATTGGCTGGTGGAGTCTACCGTAGAGGTTAGAAAAATACGTAATTACAGTACTATACCTAGAATAACTCGTTTTCCCGTAAGATTACGAAGGGAATTATCATCCATAATAAAATAAAAAATGCAGATCGCAAATCTTTACGAGCTTCTGCACTATGGTGCACTAAGTGTACATATAGCATCCGTCGAATCTTTATCGAAACTTCATTAAACAGCGTAATTCTTCTTCTACCGATCCGTCAGCGGGAAACATAATTGCAGTCGGTTCTACCATCTTGTTGTGGATCGCAGTTTAAATAAAATTACAGCCAAAAGCGCATTTACACCTCGCATCATGCAAATGAACTTTTAATTTGCCGACGATGCACGTGATAACTGCTGCTTTAATTTGAACCTAACCTCAAACTAGAGTCTAAACTCAATTACTTACTGACAACGTTCATTTAAAGTCACCCAGGTCACCCTAACGCACCACACGTAATCTGACATTCTTTATTCATAAAGTATTTCATATAAAAATATTTCATTGTCTCATTAACACTAAAAGAATTAAAAAAATGTGTTTTAACGACTTTATCGTTTCCTATACTACGCGAACCAAATGACGTATGAAGAATGTATAAAGTGAAGTATACCTAAAGGCGCATTCGCGAAAGATAATTCTCAGTAAATCCGGGAAGCAGAAAGGAAATATTGATCGGTCGAATATCCTCTGGAGTATGTACGTCACCCCAATCTGTACATCATGTACAGCATTGTTGTGATATATGATTCCTATATGTATGTGATACCTATTGTACCAAGAAGCATTGTATAACCAACCCCCATGTTATGCACATTGCTAAATTTCGTCTCTGGAGCGGTACGATTTATCCATAAAGAATATATATATATGTATACTACTGATTGCCAGTAAATATATACTTAACTACCGACTAGTATCTGCAGCAGAGGGAAAGAATATCCTTAGAAGGAAATACGTCATTAAAATAATTTACAACGCTCTTGAGAATCTCTGGAAGATCCTTTCTAGTCGAACGAGGATTCCCAGTTTAGTCTTGCTCTTCATTTTTCCCTTTGCGTTCTTATACTTTCTCCTTCTTCTCTTTACTTCGTATCTTCAGGTACTTGCTATATCAGCCCTTTTACTTATTTCCTTCATTCACATAATAATTAATAACGAGACAAACTCATTGTGGCTGATTTTTTTATTTTTAACCTCCATTCTAGTGGTCCTTGATCTAATTTTGTTTCTATAAAGTATTATTTTGATCACGCGGTGTTATCTGGTCTTTAGTTAATTTCCTATTATGTTTTCTGTTATCTTATTCCTTGTTTTCTAATTATTCTCAATGAAGAGTCACAGATAGGTATAAGTTTAAAAGACATGAAAATATTTGTTGCACTTATTATATTCCAACTAATTATACTTGGGGTATCTAAAAAGTAAAGTTAATTAGCGTAAAAACGTTTCGTGTAACAGTTTGTACATTTTATACTCATCGTGTTGGTAATAGGTAAAGCAATATAAGTAAGCAGTATAATATACAATATACAACATAATAAATTGCACTAGCAAGCAATAATGGGTATAAGAAGAAGAATAGAAAACAGTAGTAAAATAGTGCGGAGTTAAAGTAAGGAAAAATAAGATAAACCAATAGGCACAGATAGGTATCGCGTTCCATTGCAGTTGCAGCAGCATTCGATGGAATTGCCAGTACAGCAGAATGCGGAGGAGGTCGATTCCGTGACTTCCTCAACATCGTTTACCCACAAATCGATTACTGATCTATCGATATCGATGTAAACTGGAATTCCGTTCACGAGATGCACGACAACGTAAGGAAAAGGAAACAAGAAAGACAGACCATCCACTCCTGACCACTTCCATAAGTACAATAGAATTCTAACGAATTATTTTTTGTCTAATTTCAAATTCTTTAGTGACAAGTATGCGAAGACATCCTCTACTGGGACCAATGACCGACGTTATATGGAAATTGAAATTCAAGTCGCAAACCGGCGTCCACCAACGTTCGGAAAGGTGCCCCAACGAAGCAGGCAAAGCGGTAGGTGTCAATGACTCGTCATCGAGAAAAGAATTCACGACGCTCCTCGTCGTGACGTCGGTATATATAATACTGAAGATGCTCATACATAATTAATTCACTAGCAACGGTTTTTTTTAACTATATTTACGAACACATTGATACGTATATGGATATATGTAACACAGAGTACGCGTGGAAAAATGGATGAGAAATTGTCTTATCATTTTTCAATTTATTTCCTCAAGAGCTCACCAGATAAAGCACCAGTATGATTCCCGGTAATGTCAAAAACTGCATGATTATCCTCTTGTCGATTTTTGACGATTTACTTTTTATCTATATTCAAATAGACATAAGAATCCTTTAACACAGTTCAAAACTCGCACGAGATGCGGCGTCTACGCTTGCGCGATGTTGACTGAACGGCCCGAGGCTTTGGGGCCGTAGAAAGATGAAAACATGGGGCCTGCTCCCACCCATCCGCCCTATTAGTTGTGTCTACGCGGTCATCATCCCCTGATACGACTTTATTTACTTCGCCGTAGATCCGATCACTGGCTCTAGACTACTGAATTTTTGTGGTTAGTTTTGAGCTGTCAGAGAAAAATTATATTACGAAATTCTCGGAAGGATATATCAGTTAAGATTTATATGTGTGCATCGCTTGAAACATTCCTTTGTTTTATTTTTTTGAGTAAACTGTACGAGTTCTTAGGAATATCAATATAAGACCCTTCGAGTAAAAGATCATCATTGAAGCAAAAAACTCAGTTACTGGTAAGTGCAATTACGTTCAAGTGCATAGGGCTACTTGAGGGAAACAGCAAAGCAATGTATACGAAGATGCACTTCACGCTCGCCTAGTTCGCCTCATTCGTATCTCACGGTATAATATGGCGGCAGCAGCAATGCTGCGCATTAACGTCCCGTAGACGGTACACTAGGTATATATTTTTCGTTTCATTGCGGAATGTTCGTAAACCGTTTGAATCGTACCACTTTGAACTCAAACATCCGGAAACCGGCTGATTTGCGTTCTGGACGAGTCTAGTTCTTAGTTTTTGTAAATTGAAGAACAACGGCTTTGCGATGTTTCTATCTATTTACATGTATACTGTCATATCGTCATTTGGGTTATTGCGGGGTATAAATCAAAGCCGCCATCTTGTCATCGGCACGTCATAGCTTAGGCGAAGAGGAAGTCCGTTGCGAGAATGGAATATCAATATAAATACAGGAAAGGACGAGAATGCAAGTGAGCAAATGTTTTTAATTCTACCAACTATATATTAATACGTTATTTTATGGTAGTCATTTATTCTTATTAATTACTCGCAGCCTTATCGTTAAATTTTATTAACGTTCAAATTTGTAACACTTTCTATTTTATTAGATAAACCCCAAAGTATCGCACTCTTACCAGGAATTGATCGACATTCCAGAATGATTCTCAAAAACCGTTACGTTATCAAGCGTAAATATTATAACGCATACCAGCCGCCGGAATGACTCGCGGTTGAAGATGAGTTTACGAGGCACTGGTAAGTAGAGGCATAGCGTGCTATTTATTTTTTTAAATATTTTTTCTCCCAAGTCCTAATCAATCGCTCTTCTTGCACGACAAATTACTCTGCCCTCGGCATTGAAAATCCTACACACTAGGTTAGATTTTACAGGAATCCTTAAGCGCCCGTTGGTATTCGTCGATGTTATTCACGATGCGGATCGGTAGGCGCGGAAAGTGATGTTCGAAAAGGTGGCGTATCCATAACGTTACATTATTGTGCCAACGACCGAACAGAATTTATACCCTGTAATAAAATATTTGTTATCTCGAGTGCTTGCATTCCGCCACTCCATGCTGTTATGGAAGTTTAAATCTCACGGAGATACGGGAAGTGGAATGACAGGACACAAATATTTTTCTAGTTTTATTTTTTTCTCTTTTTCTATGCCACGACCATTTTCTTTGTCCTCATTTTCTCTTTAACCTTTTCACTCGTGACCCCCCCCCCCCCCATCCACCCCTTGACACTCTTTTTATTATATCCATACTGCATTTCGTCAATACATGTACATACGTATAAGGAACTCGAGGCACGAAGAATTACGAAATCTTTATTCTTCATTCTTCAGAAAACATTCTTCGGCGGGCCCTTCTTTACTTCCAGCATGACGAGGACTTGGAGCAGCCATTAAGCTTCAACGGAGGGAATTGCTACATAACAGGAGGATACATCTGACAAAGGAAATAATGGCCATCTCGATGAGTGATTTAACGGATCAGTCAACGGCAATTCATCCAACAGCCGGCGAATATTTTGAAAAACAATAATCAAGTGCAAAAATAAAATAACATTGGTGAATGTGGTAGTAATAATTGTATATGCATATATAGGTAATGAAGGTGACGTCTGCAATGTTTCTTTTTTTTTATTCCAGCACGTAACGACTATCAAAATAATGGAGTCACAGCAAATGGAACAAAACTGTAACGGCTAATCGGGGCGTTTACCTTGTTCCGGAAAATCTACCGAGAATGACAGACATCGCGGTCGGGATTAACGGTTCATTCGGAACAGTCTCGGATGTCGGTAATAGAAGAACCGACGCGGAACTCAAAGTGCTGCCCTGTATACTCTCATCGCGAACTGTGCACTAAGGTAATTGCTCAGCCTTGGTTCGCCATTATTGTGGAACATGGAAGCACGATTAAACAGTTGAGTTCAGCAAAATAGTACCGCTAGTGACATCCTAGAGACGGATAGATATAGATCATGAACAAGAAAAGAAAGAAAGGAGAGGTCAAATGTCAGCTATTCCTAACGAAGCACGAAGCATTGAAATATGACAGAAATTCATTTTACCCAGATTGAATTACACGCCTTCAAATTGCCACAGTAAATACGTGGGTTGTATTTGTTTAATATTTAAAAGAAAACAATTTCAATTTTTCAATGCATTTTATGAGCTTTAGACCTCGAGGCGGATCAGGGGTTGATGCGAATATTCGAATAATGGCGCTGGTCCTGCGTTAGACTTTATAATAGATGCTCGCTGAATATATTACACTTTATCATCGTTCAACGTCTTCGTAATGCACGTATATCCGGTGCTGTTGAACTTTGCCTTGTCCTCTTTCAGAAGATGATTGTATGGATGCGACAGTCTGGATGCTTCTTTGATTATTATTATTTTCAAGATGGTCGCCTTCTTCTTCGACACTTGGTATACGCGTTTGCATAATAACACTTTTGTATTTTCCGGAGTCTTCGGCGCTTTCGATATCTTCTCTCATTTATCTACTTCAGCTCCGGCCTGCACGCTTGGATATATTATTATACAAGGGTTATCTTCGCTCTATAGAATAATGACGATAATGCTGTGCCTCCTCGCCATCATCATTATACCACGGTGGCTAATTACCCTCGTGTTATTAACATTATTATGCATTTAGATTTAACACAGCGTAAATTTTTTTTCCACGCTCAACTTAATTGTACGGCACTGCGGGGTCCTTATTTCTCTAGTTATCGCGTAAGTGTGGTGTATACTGTTGAATATCGATACTGCCAACCGTTGCGCATGCCATTTTGCAAATGGTATAAATTACTGTTATAGCTACTAGTTTCCTGTAAATATATAATACTTTAATTGCAAGCTGTGTATATATCCTATGTTATATACAAGGTGTTTCCTTAAATTCATTTGCTATAATATGTAGAAGATATTGCGGAAGAATGAAGCTCTAAGAATACCTTGTACGAATAGTATATGTATAATAGTTATATCGTCATAGAATTATATGCAAGTATTATATATTACCGGAACAAAATTTTTTTAGTTGAGTTTAATTTGAACCAAACCGGAAACCCGATTCTATTCAATTGAGAGCATGAAAATCTGTGTTTGTATATTTGTAGTATTGCGAGGAATATGTGTATGTGCGCAACGTAGCATTGTACAATCAAATGTTATCGATAAACCTGCAATATTTTTAAAATAAATGGATAATCCAAACTATTGTGTTTAAAAATATTCAATTACAATTGCCTACAGTATTCTTATGTAAGGCATACTAATGCGTTTGCAATTGTTGGGCAGCGCCTTCTCTCGGTTCTTTCTAGAACTTATTTTTATTGGTTAGAAATCATGGCACTGGTTTCTGCTAGAGCTATTTTCAGTCCCGGTAAGCATTTTTAATGAAATGATTCTTAAATATTTTATAATTTGACTGCTTGGAATTTATTAGTTAAACCGTATTCGTTGTGCGATTCAAGGGAACATATTTCTCTTAATTGTTTTAAAGATGATGCTTAGAGAAGCCGCGTGGGGGGTGGGGGAATACACAGGGACTGAAGCAATTTTACGAATATTTGTAAAAGTTTTTTCTAAAATCATCATTTGTTACAGTAATTCGGCAGACGGTTAAACAAATTGTCTTCACCAGGCATCTTGCCAAATATGTAAGTACACTTCATGTAAAGTGGCTAATCAGAGCACAGAGTATACCGATTACCGGGTTTTTTCTATCACGTTTTCTTTTGAATTGTTCATTGAATTTTTATCCTTCTAGCAATGTCGAAATCATTTGACTAGTCGATTGTTATTACCAACTGTCACTGCACAGAGATTATATTCGGAAAAGAAAGTTTTCCAGCGAGATAAGCCTCACTGTAATGTGGGAACCATTGGCCATGTTGATCATGGGAAAACAACTCTTACAGCAGCCATCACAAAAGGTATTTTTCTCTCTTTTAATGCACATTAAATTGTAGTTCTTTTCATACTTCATAATATATTACCCAATATTATTTTATTGTTGCATAGTATTATCGGAGAAGGCTTTAGCAAAAGCAAAGGGTTATGCTGAAATTGACAATGCGCCAGAAGAAAAAGCTCGAGGAATTACTATTAATGTAGCCCATGTTGAATATCAAACTGATAAACGTCACTATGGTCATACGGATTGTCCTGGTCATGCCGATTACATTAAAAACATGATTACTGGTGCAGCACAAATGGATGGTGCTATACTTGTAGTCGCTGCCACAGATGGTGCTATGCCACAGACGAGAGAGCATTTACTTCTTGCAAAACAGATTGGCATTGAACATATTGTTGTTTACATCAATAAGGTATTGTTGAACAATCAAGAGCCTACAATCCTGGAGATTAAATTTGAAACATGTACATTTATTCCAAGGTTGATGCTGCGGATGCTGAAATGGTTGAACTAGTAGAAATGGAAATTCGTGAACTAATGACAGAGATGGGTTATGATGGGGATAATATGAAGATTATCAAAGGCAGCGCCTTGTGCGCCCTGGAAGGCAAAAACCCAGAAATTGGAAGCGATTCCATCATCCAGTTGTTAGATGCTATAGACACAGCTGTTCCAAACCCCGTTCGTGAGTTGGACAAACCTTTCCTGCTTCCAGTAGAGAATGTATACTCCATTCCTGGAAGAGGGACCGTAGTAACTGGAAGACTGGAAAGAGGGACAATAAAGAAGGGGATGGAATGTGAATTCCTGGGTTACAACAAAACATTGAAGAGTACTGTAACTGGCATTGAGATGTTCCACCAAATCCTAGAAGAGGCCCATGCTGGTGACCAACTTGGCGCACTCATTAGAGGTTTAAAACGAGACGATGTCAAGCGTGGAATGATAATGTGTAAACCAGGAAGCATGAAAGCCAATGACAATATCGAATCGCAGGCATACATCCTAAGCCATGCAGAAGGTGGCAGGAAAAAGCCTTTATCAAACTACATGCAGCTTCAGATGTTCAGTAAAACTTGGGACTGTGCAGTACAGGTTGTCATTCCTGGAAAGGATTTGGCTATGCCAGGAGAAGATGCCACGTAGGATCATATATTTATTTCAATCGACTTTGACTGTAGTAGAAAACAAATATTTATCCATATATATTGTAGGTTACACCTTAAACTCTTCCGACCCATGGTGTGCGAGAAAGGTCAACGATTCACTCTACGTGATGGAAACATTACCTTGGGCACTGGTGTCATCACCAATGTCTTTAAGCCTCTTACTGAAAAAGAAAAAACAGAAATTCTCGAAGGTAAGAAGGCCATGGAGAAGGCAAAGAAGGCTCAGAAATAAGTGTGTGGCGAACACTATCTAAGGACTAAACCACGGCATTAGTCATCTAGTGATAATTCGTTGAAGAAGATTTAAACCGGATGTTGCTTGTGCTACACGGAATAGAAAATTAATTGAATGTAGTTGACGCGTGGATTGTGGCATATTTTATGTGCAACATTCCTGTACATATATATATGGATTTTTGACTTCGAATCATAATATCAGTGCCGTACCACATTCAATTTACGTGTAGCATAAAGTTATGTTTGGATTAAGTAACAATCTTCTCGCCAATTGATGCATTTCCCTTCAGTTACAAGATTTGGTATTAGAATTCGATCAAATGAAGGAACAGTTTCTAGTAATAAACGTGACGAAATAGAATTAATACTGTAATGCGTTCATATTTCTATTAAAAACTTAAAGGTGTAAATGATGGCAATTGTATCATTATAAAAATCTAAATAACCATGAATAAACATTCTTCATCTAAATAATACTTCGAAAATTGTATCATAGTATTTAAAGTACATTTTACATTATGGAATGTACTAATTTTCATTATATGCTGCCAGAAATGGAGTTATATACATTGAATACAAAATATACTTCACGTATTATTATTGTTATGACATTTTTATACTTCATGTAAACAATTTTTTTTATTCAAACATAACGATTTTCAAAGCAAAACAAATTCGCAGTTAATATTTTTGCTTTGATGCACGTGGACAACGTTTTGTCAAATCATAAACCTATTTTATTATGCGCCGTGTAATCCATGTATTCTACCAAGAGAAATGATTACTCTGAAAATTTATTTCTTCTGACTACTTTAGTAATAATAAACCTAGTCGATAAAGGATTTCTTTAATTTTACTCCGAATGTTTTCATTTTTATTGTTTTCCTGTACAATTGTCAGAGTAACATAGTAGTATGGAATATCAAACTTTCAATATGTTGAACTGAAAAGTTTGCAATTATCAAAGGAGCATTTTGAGGATAATCCTATTGCATTTTAATGCAATCTCTCGATAGGTGTAAAAGAAATAAGCTTTTAATATACAGTGTTGTTCATTGATGTTTTATTAAATTCAGAAATCAGCGGTACAATCTGCTCCTGTCCAGCAGACCGATCGGACTTGATATCCGCAAAATTACCAGGATTCGATTTTATACATTTTATTGGATGCACCTGCATTTTATCTCAACCACAATGCTCCAGGAACTTATTCGTGCGTCGAGGTTTTAACACGGTTCCGGGAGGCCAACATTGTCTCATAAATATTGAGCGTGCGATTCACATAAAGTTTCTGGAGCAGTGAACTTCTTGCCGATTGCAACGAAACAATTGTTATACGTAAAAAAAATAAGGGGAGGACGGGAAAGGGAAACGCTGGTTTTATAATTTAAGTCGAACGAATTATACAGTTACCTTCGCTTATAAAAATAGTAAATAACGCGTTTGCTTCGGTAAGACCCCGTACGCATGAGAAATAATCTAAAGGTCCTCGTCGTCCTCTGGCAACGCCGTATCTTGGGCCTCCTTGAGGTCCTTTTCGATCTGTTGTTGCCACATAGGATCCATGGTGACTTCAGGGGGTAGAAGAGCAGGCATGGCCACGAATTCAAGATTGGGATCTCCGATAAGCTTGCGTGCCAGCCACAGGAAAGGTTTTTCAAAGTTGTAGTTACTCTTTGCACTGATGTCATAATACTATAAAGCAAAAGACAGAAGTATTGGTAAAAAGAGAACAAAGGTTATCATAAGAAGTATATCCCTGAATGTATTCAGATTAGAGGGACAGTGTCATGTCTTCATTTGATATAAGATTGCTGATTCATCATATTTTAGGAAACTGTTATAGGAGATATACCAAAGTTAACTGAACACATAATTTATACCTGAAGATTCTTCTTCCTGTGGAAGACGATGCTCTTGGCCTTGACTTTCCTATCTTTAATGTCGACCTTGTTGCCACAGAGTACAATAGGTATATTTTCACAGACTCTGACTAAGTCTCTGTGCCAGTTTGGAACATTTTTATACGTCACTCGAGACGTAACATCGAACATAATAACAGCACACTGTCCCTGAATGTAATAGCCATCTCGAAGTCCACCAAATTTCTCCTGACCAGCTGTGTCCCACACATTGAACCGAATAGGTCCTCGATTCGTGTGAAAGATCAATGGATGTACTTCGACACCCAAAGTGGCAACATATTTCTTCTCAAACTCTCCAGTCAAGTGACGTTTGACAAAGGTAGTCTTGCCAGTTCCACCATCCCCAACCAGGACACACTTGAAGGTGGGCATATCAGGATCCTGTGCCATTTTTACTGTTTGATGGTTCACCGCAATAAAGCAAATTTGTGGATTCGAGTCTGAAAAAATCATATAAATATATTATAATCGACCAAGGACAGTAAACGTGAGAAGTGACTTCTAGAGTCCATAAGAAGTCCGTAGTCTTCAAAATACCGGCTTACGTCACATAACCCAACTAAAAGATGTATAACGTACAGATAAACTTTACTAAAAAAAATTGCCACGTGATCAAAATAGTATAAAAGTATAATGTACGGGAAGAAATTCGAACGAGAGTTTACAATATTGAAAGGACGCTGCTCCTTTCTTCCCGAAGGACGTACAGACGCTTTCTCGAAGTTACTGGAAAACTGTGGCGCCCAATCACGCGCCACTTGCGTGATTAATATTTCGGAATTTCGAATACCTTAGTGAGAATAGACGGGAGTCTTTGAAAATCAGCACAAGTACAAAATATAAGAAGAACTAAAAAGCTTCGTTGATAAAGGGCACGAGCAGCCGGTTGTCCTAGGTCCCGCGCACCGTAGCACGCCGCGATACAGAAATCTTCAAGTTTCACCAAGAATGGCGCCCTTCTCACCCTTCTCGTGTAAGCTAGGAATTTCGTATAAAATTCCAAGAGCAATTAAACAATAGCACAGATGATACAGTGAATACTTCGTACGGACTGATGTTAATTCACACGAAACTATGTAAATTAAACAGTGCGAGAACAAAATTTCCCGGGGTGTCGCGATGGACGTGAAAATGGGCAATAAAACTTACCGTGCCGCACAGTCGGTATGGCTCACAATGGCGTTCGTCCAAGCTGGCGAGTAGAGGCTCGCTTCCTCCTCATTCGTCAAATCTTGTACGACTTTAATTAAACGAAATAAATGTCGCGATCGATATGAAAAAATGAAAATTTAATTTTACCAACTCTTTATTTGCAAAATAAATGACAAACGTACGTTTTTTATCCAAAAACTTAAGTCGCTCAGCGACATCTATGGTTTTTGGGGTCAGGGCCGGCTTAACGTGGTGACTTTTACTGCAGATGCACGTGGCAGTAAAGTGGTTGCGGCGGCAACCTTTAAATTCTGACCTTAAAATGGACTTAACAAGGTTATTTATAATAATTAATGTACGCCAAGATGAGCGTTTAATATACTTTTCAAATATTTTAACGTCAACCCGATATAAATTGCATTAAAATATTCTTTAATCTCATTCTATTATTGCACAACATTAAAGAATTCTCTGCATAGACAAAAATTACATAAATTTAACGCAATGTTATTTCCTAACGTAACTTCCGATGAAAAAGTAAGCCATAAAGTCTTAACCAACAATTACTTTTAAAAAATTAGACAAATCAAAGAGTATCATAAGTAAAAATAGCTCATTGTCCAAATAAGGAAAATTTCAAAAAATATACAAAGATGGCGTTGTGACTGTAACCTTTCGAAATTGCACCCACGCAACATAATTCGTCATGATAAAACACCGAACATACATTAATAGAAAAATCTCACGAATAGATAAAAAATAATTTAATAAAAAACATTATTAATAAAAATTAACGGGCCCCTAATTAATCGGGCTCTCAAGGTCTGCGAGAGGGCGCAGTATTCGAGAATTCGTTACTGGCTAGTGTTGACGTCACGACGCCTGCGCCATCGTGCGGACGGCACTGCAGAAGCAGGCGAGTTCGCGAGTGTATCGATTTTACGATCGTGTCTCGCGGTTAGTGCGTCCGTTTCCTTAGTTTTTAGTGGCCGTGCTCGTCGTACATGGATAAAACCGTGAATGGGATTATTTACTGAGTGTTCCTCTCCGTACACCTGCTGATTTGCAACTCGTAATTCACCATGACCAAGGATAGATTAGCAGCCCTCGTCGCAGTGAGTTTTTCACGTTCACCCATCCATCGGTCCGTCCGTCGCGACGACTTTACGTCCCATTCCGTTCCGTTCCTCTAACGACGACTATGTAACGTGTTGCATGAACAATCGTGCATACTGATCAGTCTTTTAACGAAACGAATGAAATCTCATGACTGCTAATCAACTTTTAATTTGTAAATTAAAAAAAGGCGTTTCCGGCTATGTTGCTGCTGACAAACAGACGACAGGCCGGTCGCCCTGCCAGATGACAGGTGTTCGCGGGTTAGTCATCGCGTCACCGTTCCTTTTCAGCCAGTGACTGCTTCTCTGTGCTGGCTCCCTGTCATTGAAACATGGCCCCACCCCATTTTTTCAAAAGGAAATGCAATCATTCGACTTCAATGATCTCGCGTGGCTGTCTGACGTTTTCAATGAGATACTTCTTCGTTTGATCCCGCGTCGAACAACGACTTACTGACTCCCATTGACGAACCTTATGACGTTACTGACTTTCTTTCGACCGTACCCTTATCTTTCATTTTATTAAACAAAATTATCAAATTATTCACCTCTGTCTCACGAACAGGATGTATATGGTTATTTGAACATCGTATCAGATAATTTTCTAAATCATTTTAGTAAACACTCTTACAGTTAATATTTAATATTATAGAATTAGAAAAGTACTAATATTTCTTCCTTATAAGCTCAACTCGTTTGACGTTAGATAAGAAAAGAAAGATACTCATCCTGTAGCATATGTGTGACATCGAAAATGACACTTAATACCATAGAAAATATTGAATCACTGTTACTTTGGGTCGTGGTCAAAGGTCAACTAATTTACTTCAAGACATTCGCAATAGAGAAGAAGCAATTACCAAAATAATCTCATTGATTGTTCATTATCATAGCCCTCTTATCTGTTAGTCATCTAATGATATCAGTACATAGGAAATATCTTTGTGTGTACTATCGGCGACCTCTCAATCGTGTATTCAATCTCTGTCCGATTAAATGCTCTAATCGGTAAGCTATACATACACATAATTGGCCATCCTTCAATCTTTCCAATCTAAATTTGTCGAATTTCACGAACTACCAATACGAATTCCCATTCGTCCTTTAACACTGTATTATTGTTATCACCCAAGAATTCCTATGGCAAATACCGGAAGAAGACCATTGGTCCAAGGGATTTTCGGTTGAAGGTTTTTATAACGGTTTCCAATACAATAATAACAAGAAGAATAACCCTATTGCAAATATCGTAATACCCATTGTAACTTTGAAATTTTTGATCACTGTGCAATGACAGAAATAGATGGTTACCGCCGACAAAGGAAATCTGAATAAAATTCATAAATCGTAGAATCGATGGCACCGTTCTTCTTTTTTTTTAACATACTTTTTCACCCATCACCACCAACCTGAAGGTTTCTGCATCCGCCATTAATATTAAACCGTGTAAACGCGATGCTTTTTGTTCCCGACAATTCCCCTGCGCTTTATTCACAGTGTCGTATCTCTTTTTTTCTTCCTCTACATATTTCCGCGTTATCAGACAGAAATTCAGTACGTAACTTTTTGGTGTAACAATCGTTCGAGTTGTCCGAGACGCGTTAGCTCTTATCAGAGAACAATAAAGAAAGAAAAAAGCGCATTGGGAAAGAATAAAGTAGAAGGGAAAAAATTCATATCTTAAGGGACGGTATTTTTAAGATGTATAATCGGGCCTAATTAACCAGTTGAAAGGTCATCATAGCCAGTGGCTTACTTGACCTTTGACTTCGGACTATGAGAAAGTAATTTAGTCAAAGAGCTTTTCTGCCGTCATTGGCCCTCTCAAATGACGTAATAGTATCTTTTTTTCTCGTAAAACAATTTTTCTTAACACAATTCGCCTGTAACGCGATTACAGTGAAATTAACGGGAGGATAACGAAATAATTGTTTGATTGATAATCAATGATTGACATTATTTTATTCTCTTGTTTCAAAGGCTCAGTCTGACGATGACGATGTGCCGGACGAGGTGTCCGTCAACGTGGGCCCACCTGATGATTTCATGACGGAGTTCTTCGCGGAGGTGAGTGGTTGCGTCATCGCACTTACGCAATTGTGCTTTGTGATACTGTTTACGTTTACACGGAATTCTATCTTGTCGTTTTAATTGACTTTCAACGAATAATTTTTATAGATTACGGAAAGTTGGTTAAAAGCTTTGACTGGGGGGGGGGATCAAACTATTTATTCAGCCTCTCAAAGTACAAGGGTTTCTTTTGTTCCTTGGCCTTCGAGTTCGGCGTTTATTCTACATACGAACGAGCCTTTACGTTTTCGTTAGGCTCGCTTTGTACTGTTATTCTTATAAATCAAATTCATTATCAAGCGAACTAGCGGTTGGCGCGATGAAAGAATATCCGGTGTCGTGCAGCCAGGATGAGATTGCTCGAGTAATTTACTGTCATTGCGAATGATTACTGATGATTATATATAAAAAATGTGTTATATATATATAAAATTGTCACAAAGTTCGACTTTTACAGCTGCCAGCTTTACAGTGAAATTTGTGATTTTTAAAAAAATTTTCACAGCCCATTCGTCTGCTCACTCTCAAGTTACTTTCGCATCTTGTAAGAACACGAGTATCTTAATACTTGACGATCGCTTAAAGAGCTTTCTTATCTCTGTCAAGAGCTTGATACGTAGCAGCTGTTCGTCCAAGCGCAGAAATTCTTGTAAATTCGTAGAGACTAAATTAAAAGGAACCTCGCGTATAACCTAGTTACAGTTCTTCCGCTTTCGCAAAAGAAGCAGAGAGTATCAATGACGTCACGACGAGTTCGTCACAAAGAAACGATGACGTCATAGCGGCTAGTTTAAAAAATCTCAAAACTTTATCCGTAAACACATATCTATATATATTTTCGTTCTTTCAATTCAGTATCTTCCTTCGACTTCAGAAGGCACTGTCCTGCTTTCAAGGCGACACGTCGCTTCCACCTTTCCCACCTGCACCATAACGATGCGGCGTTATCGATTTCATTTAATTCCTTCATTCGAAAGGTATACATACGACGAGTCTCCGTAAATTCAAGGCTTCACCAGCATTAGTCGTAGCGCCTGGTGGATTCGCCGATTCGTAATTTTTTTTTTTCTCACCACCTAATTATTCGCCAATCATGACAGCGAGAAACGTAACTTCGCCGAGCCCCTCGTACGTACCAGGGCAGCTCGGGAAAAAATTCGTGTACGTAACGGGATGGCCCGTACGAGCACATGTGGCATCTACCAACCAACTGGCAACGTGCCATGTCTTTTTACTATTGAGCCCTATGATGTTACTTTACGTTAATGCGTTACGTTAACGTTTACGCCTCCTTTGTCTCTCTCTCTCTCTCTCTCACTCTCACATATACAAATGATCGCGTTTTCATGCTATCTCGGCCGAGTTTGATAAGCGACGACCTAACCTGGGACTCATGAACGGCTACAATAACCTTGTCGGTTTACGGAAAGGCTGCTTTTCATCGAGCGACACGAACCTCGAGGCCTTTGCTTGCTTGTGGCTGGTTGGCTGCCTGGTTGGCTGGCCTACCAGCCACCGACTCTACTTGCCACTCGACGCGGCTGCGCCTCGCCGCCTGACGCGACTTTCCGATATTGATACGAGATACCGATACAACGTCGGAAACTCCAGACACCCCCTGACGCTCTTATGTCCAAAGGTTATAGGCTCGTATGCCATAACTATTGCCGGACCCAATATCAGATCTCGTGAGGTCACGGAATCTCTCGATGAACCACCACGTAAATGATTTTAACGGGTTGCGGTAGCTGCTAGTAGAAACTGACCGAGCGCGGTCAGACGCAGTGCTTGTTAGGTTGCCCGTTGGATTGGAATATTCTCGTGGCTGGATGAATTGATATATTTTTTTTTATCGCGAAGGTTGCTTCTCTTTTTTTTTATTTATGTAATTATGACGTCAGAGCATTATGGTTTAGTTTTTCTTTTTATATACGCTTTTTCGCAAGACAGTTATATGTAATACCTTCCTCTATGGGATGACGGTAAAAATAGATGGATTTTTTAAGATTAATCAATTTTTGCTTCGCGTTCTTATTGCTGGAGACGAGTTTGTCTTTTGTTTGTCGTTGAAATTGCATCCTTTAGCTTGCCTGTCGTGCCCTGGCATTGTCACGGCTTTTTGCTTTTAGTTTTCTTCGTCGCGGTAAATCTTGCTTTCTTTGTTTCTCTTTAATTTGATCTTGGAGCGCTGTCATTACCGACGAGAGAATAAGTATCTTATTGCGGTTCGACTAAACGGGACACGTAATCAGAATTATTTTTCTCACGTTTTTTTTTCTCTTTTATTTTTTTTATTTCTCTCCTTAGAGACTGTTGAACACCTTGCGGCACAATGAAATTACTAAATCGCTATCGTCACAGCCACCGGACACTTTCTCACGTGCCGACTGCTCAAGATCTTGTGACACCAAGGCGGCCAGTCTTGCAGCAATGCGCCACCAGGAAAGAGACCAAAAAAAGGATTGCAGGAATCGTTTTTTGTTGACCTCAAAAATAAAATTTTCAATTCCAATTTTTTAATTCGTGTTCATACATTTTTGCACGGTTTTACGTTTTTTCTTTTCTTTTCTCGTTTCGTACCGTTCAAGATGGACGCGGCACATCAGCAACTTTCGCGATAATTCATAACTTTCGAATAGGACAGAGTTTCACGAAATAAGATATAATCTGCCTTTTGCCTGTCTCTTTGCTTCAGTCTGCACCAACGGCGAACAAAGGTTCGTTATTCACCGTCTTTCGCCAGCCGCGTCTAACACTACGGATATGCATACGTATATGCCTATAGTTAGATGATGGTTCATTCAATGAGGAAAACTGCAAAAGGTTTTCGCGTTATTTCGCTTAAGCGGCACGAGAGAGACGGCGTTGTCTGGCAAAGAGAGAAACGAAGTGAGAGAAGGATACGAATGACGTGGAAGAGAGAGGAAGATAGAAAAACAAGTTTAACACGGGCGGTCGAGGTTTTTGCAAAAACTTTTCTTGTTACCGAATATTTCCGGAACGATTTTACATCCAAGTTACGTCCTTGACGATCAATTTTGAAATTCCGGAGCTTTCAAATGCACGACGACAAGGAAACGAAATCGACAGGTTTTTTTTTTGCGTGGACGTCGTAATTTTATCACTACTTTATGGCCATTTCAGTTTACGTTCGTTTATGAAAAAAAATAGCCTCTATCATTTCGCCAGTACTATCTTTCGGATGTGTATCGGTACCTATTATTCGCAGCCTCTCGTTATTATTACTAGAAATTTATCGGCGCTACGTGATTCGAAAATCGCTCATTGTCCGTCCGACGTCGTGGAAGCTGATTTATCGTTGAGATTTTTGCGCGCAAAATTTTCCAAAACATCCCCAGGGACCGTGTCTTCCCTGGCGGCTATAACTCACCCCCGTAACGGAACGTCCTATAATCCTGTTCAGCATTCGCAGAAACACGAGGACCTTTTTTTTTCTGTTCCTACTCGCTCACCTATACAGGAATTTTTTTTTGCTGATTTGAAAAAAAAAATAATCACTCCTCACCTAACAGAACCGTTACCACGTAATCCTATACCTATACAAGGTGAGATAAGAAATTTTCATCCTACTTATTTTTTCTCCTCTACCTCCCAAAGAAAAGTCCTCGTGCAGCTTTTCCACTCTGAGAAATAGTTCAAAGCAGAAGCTGGGCAAGAAATGGCACAAAAGGGTTGCTAGTAGGATATTTACTCCCCCCCATACATCAGTGCTGGATATTTGGCGCGGGGGTACCATTTACATTGTCCGAGGAATTGATAATCCTGGCATGCTAAGGCTTTGTTTCTGTGACGTGCACATACATATATAGTACATGCACGCACAAGAATTTCTGCGAAGGGGGCTGCGAATGTCACTCTTGAAGGTGTCTGTACTTACGTAATAAATGCACAGAGGGTAGTCACGAATATTTCCCTAAACCACACGTATATGTATACAGACAGGAGACTGTAGGCAATGAATTTTGCGTGTACTATCTCGAAATATCAGACATATTAAGCAAGAGTCCGCACGTTTCCCTGCGACCCGCAAGGGGTCGCCACGAGGCATCTCGCGTGCAAACGAGTACACGCACCCCTTGTGTAAGTCACGCCTTTTGGGTCGGTATATACCTGGTGGGTGTATACCGGAACAGGAAGACTGGATTGGCATAGTGAAATGGTTAAATGGTAGAATGGTGGTAGGTAGGTATAGGGGATGATACACGGTGGCACTAATGAGACTCGCCAACCCCCCGCCAGGGGGCTCGGGACCCTCGAGTCAACCCCTCTACGTCACCTAGCTATATTAACCGTCCGGTTGGTACGATTGGCGGATTTACGGCTGAAGTTAAAATTCAATATAGAACGAAAAGATTTGAATTAGCCTAGATAAAATGACTCGCGCGTGAAATTTATTTTTTTACTACGCGCATATTTTATTCCCTCCGAAACACGCGCTCGCTATTGACCCTTCGGTCGTCGAAGGATCTGGAGCGTGCAACCGATGCTGCGTCGGATCGAATTGTAATTGACGGTGAATCATGCTAAACCTGTATTTGGGATATGTCAAATAATATTCAACCCCTACCAAAGTAAATGGTTGTACGTATGTCGACGGGTGCGAGGAAATTTGCAGGGACGTAACTATTGATTTTATAGGTCGTTTCTCTGACCCGTGTTCCTCGTTTAAGGATTTGTACTGTATCTCTGTGTGTATTGGTTTACGACTGTGTTTATCTGTATATCTATAGCTCATGTCTGTTTCTATGTCTATACGTATCCTGACTGGCTCTTAGAATGACTCTCGTGAGTCAGCTTTGGCCGTCCTTCTGGCATGAATAACGAAGGGAGCTACCCCTTTCTTGAACGCTGCGCACAATTACATACGAATTCGATGAACCCTTCGTGGATACTTGCTATTTTATTTTATCTTTTCGTAACCTTTGGCTGGGCGCCAGACAACTTGGCGGGTATGATAAATTTAAAAAAAAATTCAATATAGCGTTTGCTCGCTGGCTGGGATGGATTTAGAAAAAAAAAGAAAAAAAAAGATACGCGGGATTATGCATTGATCGTTTGCACGGGTTACGAGGGGGGTGGTTCGAGGGTTATTTAACGAAGTGTAATTATTTTCTCCTTAACCCAGTGTTCAGGGGTCTGCTAAGACAAGGATCTGTCGATAATTAGGGACCATTACCCAAAATGATCTCACGGCCAGCCCCGCGACTCATTTCGTACTTAGGCATCTTATTCTCACGGTCATCCGAGTGACTGCTAAGGGTAGAACGGGAGATGAGGATCGAGTTGATGCTGGCGAGATATAATGGGGCGAAGAGTGGAAGTGGATAAAGTAGAAAGTAATGGAGGTGAAAGTGAGAGAGAAAAAAAAATGGGAGATACAATGACAAACCAAGGCAGGTCAGACTGGTGGGAGGGTCGGATGTCTGCAGAAGGATGATATTATTTAATTAATTTTGAAATTGTTCCCCGGCATTTAGAGCCGCTTAAACATCGCGAGTCGTCCGGAGGGGAAGGGAGGGTAGGGCTTTAATTTTGGGCTAAGTAATAAATTGTCCTAACAGAGAAAGAGAGAGAGAGAGAAGGAGCGAGAGAGACCTCGAGATGGATGACAAGGAGAAGTAAAGAGCAACGCAGCTTACAGCGAATCAGCTCGCACCATAAATTCGGATCGTTGCTACTTTTACACTCCGATCCCTCCGCTTACGTTCTGCTTACGTTACGTGACACAGCCACGTCACACTGGCCTACGCACTTCTCTCTCGGGGGTTAATTACACCCTTTATTACACCTACGTTTGTCTTTGGTGTATATATATATATATATGACGGATGGCTTTTTCATATAACCGTCATCCCTCTGAAATTCTACATAATTTCATCCCCGTTGTCCTCGATGACACATAACTCGATCACTCGAATCGTGTACGAGCGCCGTGAATGACCGTTTACATAATTAATAATGTGCACGACGTAAGATAACGTGTACGTGTAATTTGATTTTTCAGGTGGAGGAGATCCGCGAGATGATAGATAAGATCCAGACGAACGTCGAGGAGGTGAAGAAGAAGCACAGCGCGATTCTATCGGCGCCTCAGACCGACGAGAGTGAGTACGATTTTTCATTGTTTACTTTCGAAACGAAGTATCAGTCATTCGCGTTAATCCCGCAAAGAATTGAACCAATACGTTTTCGGTGGACTCGCGTTTATATGGCAGTACCGGTGGTGCTAAAGTTTCGAAAGGGTGGCACCCCGTGCTGCTTGTCCGACGGCGAAACGTTTCCTCCTGATGATCGTCCTTGCCCTCCTTCGCCATTGTGACGAGATGGAGTCCGAGGCCGGGTTATATTCCTCGCACGTCGAGTCCCAATTTCTCATGCTCTCCCTCGTCATTAACGTTCTCGCCATTTTCCTCTACTACTTATAGCAACTTATATACCAGCCAATGGAATTGATGATGTTTATATACGTGCTCGTGTATGTATACTGTATACACGTATTTAATGAAATTCCCCGTTCAACTGCCTACTGTTACGTCACAAACAGTCCCCGACCCACTATACATTGACATTCTGTATAATTTTTTCGGTGAATATTTTGAATTTCCCGCCGTTTACATAAGGTCGCCGGGTCTTACCCGCAAGGTTACTTTGGCATCGCGTAGACGCTTTAAAAATTTATTATCTGCTTGTCCCTCTTTCCTGTATCGGTTTATTCTATCAGGATACTCCCATGCGGTTAGGCACCGGGTACACCAGTATCCTGCAACAGGTTCACGCTGACGGATACACGTTCAGTTCCGTTCAATCCTGACAGTCCTTTCGGGAGAGCAGACGCTATTTGAATCTCCCGCTTGAAATATGCCTATGGCACTTTGATTCCTTTTACTTTTTTTTTTCGTTCTCTACTGCACAGCAATTTGCTCCAACTCGAAGTACTCGCTTCTTAATATTTCGGCAACACGACTTTGTGTGCACGGTTGACTGACGTTTTCGTTGTTTGTTTACGAACATTTGACGAGGCGCATCCGCACGTACACGTAGTACGTGTATCCTACGTACGTAAAATGACAACACGTCATGAATGGGAGTCCAAGCGTCACGCGACTGCCATAAACTCCTTGTCGAGTGTGACGCATGTGCATGTCTTCTGGTACATATGACTATACTCGACGTTATATCTATAGATATGCATCCGCAGGTTCACAGTGATGCATACGTCCTGTCAGATTTGGACCGCGAACGATAACAATTCATCGTGTTCAAATTGTATATATATATATATTACGTATCGCTTCACATTGTCATTACCTATGTGAGTGAGCAGCTGCTCGTTACGAGCTTGAATTAATTACGTAATTTTAACGAATTATATTATTATTATAAAATAATATTAAACCGAGTAATCGGAGCAAAGATATATAATTATAGATATATAAATATATATGTTCATTGTAATATAATCGTATTCTTTTTTTTTTTAAATTTACCGCCCTATTCTCATTTCGTATTCTATCCGCTCGCGGTAGAGCGCCGCTTGTATTTTGCTTCGACAGCTTTTACGTCAGCACACATGATTTTTACATACACGTTCCTCCTCATGCTGCACATGCATTATCACGATTCTCCGATAACAATATCGAAAATGAGAATAACCGTTATCACTGGCACGCCTCTGCTCCGTATCGTGCGCACTGTCGAAACTGCCAATAATCACACACTGATCGCCAGCTAACAGGTATTCGTGGGTTGTCCCGTTGCATGGGAAAAAAATTGGTGAACATTTTTTTTTTTAATCGGTATCTACTCTCCTTTTTTTTTATGGCTCTAATCGACGTCATTCCTCGAACAAGCCATTCATTCGTTATCAGAATATTTCGAGCGTGATGATTACCATGTATTTTTCAGCCGTCCCTATTTCTTTAATGAGTTGATTGCAAAAGCCGGCTGCTGTTCGTTCGCTTATAAATTGCACTGATTATGGAAGAAGGGAGTGTATCGGTTATCAGGATTCTGACGTCATACATTGATAGCATTGACGCGACCATGAAATTTTTATATATTTTCATTTTTTTTTTTCTTGACAGTTCTAAACAAATGCCATGCTCTGGGATCTTGAAATCATGAAGCGTCGCGACGTCTTCGGTCGGGCATCGAGTATAGTCAGCGACGCTAAGGCGTCCTCTTTGCCGTAATGGCCGATGCGCTGATTCGACACTACGGAAATTATTAAGTAGCCGACGACTATTAATAGGAGCTGCGAAGTGTCCGTCGATAGAATGCCACGACCTACATTCCTATCGATTCCCAGCGAATGACTAGGCTCCCGTTCCCTTTTGCAACCGCGGCTGCTTCACAATACCTGCAACCTCCTGGGTTGACGTCTCGTTCTGTCAGCTGGCAGGATGTGCGCTCGTAGTTGTAAAAATGACACTTGCCCGAGATCGATCAAGTCGTTGGTCTCTTCACGAGGGACTCTGATTCGAGGTTGATAAGAGAATGAAAGAAAAAGAAGGATTTTAAGAGCGACAAAGGGTCACTGACGTATTCGATTTATTCGAGGAGCCACTGATAACGGGTATCTCAAACGTTCCGAGGACATTACAAAACTAAGGGAAGATTTAACGCTCGACGTTTTTATTTATCTTGATTTTATTTTATTTTTCTTTTTTCCCGTCTACTGGCTCCCTTTTGCGGTCTCCGGTCCTACCATTCGTCTCGTACGTATCCTCCATTCCTATCGGTCCAGCCGATCTGCGCTTGTATCGGGATGCTGGAGAGACGCCCAAATAGATTAGGTCAGGTTAGGCTGTCCCTAACCTCCTTCGAGTGGCAAGGGGGAAAAATGCTGAATGGATGAATGCCGGGTTGAGAGTTCGCTTTAAAGGGCTGCTCGCTGACACCGAAAAAGAAGACTGGACTTTATTTCTGGGCTATGGTATTCAATTTTCTTTTTCTTTTTTTTACACTTTTTCTTTTATACCTCTCATGCTCATTTTCACGTCGCGATACGCCGTGAAGGTTTTCTATGTGCGAAGGCGTTGAATTAAGGTCGCTGCACTCGTATCGCGTCAACTGCTAACTCCCAATCCGTATTCGCCTTAAGGTTACTGCGACATGAAAATGCAAGTTTTTTTTGCCAATTTGCAATTTTTTCACGCGATAATCATTATGGACTCACGTTGCTCGTTGACCGGTTTTTTTATCGGGTCATTCTCGTATGAAGGAGATGACATATGTAGACATACATATAGGTGATCTTATCGCTTAATGGAGTTACGTATTTTGAGATGAAAACGTGAAAGGGGGAGGGGGGCTGAGAAAAAAATAGTCTAAAGGTGAATTCAACCTCGGTGAAATTTTATGATTCGTATAAAAACAAACGACACCTTCTTTAACCTCCCCCCCCATTCAAAAGGGGACGATCTCTCGGCTACGAACATCTAACGGGGTTGCCCTGTAATCGTAAACGCCCTTTGCAAATACAAACTGTACAAACCAACCCCTATCTTTACCTACGCCTCTGCCCGACATTCGCTGGAATTACTTGAATTTTATCAAAGAATTCCTCTCGCTGTGTATACTTTCTCCGTCAACTCTCGTTTATATCCTGGGATTTCAGTAATTCTGGAGTGAATTTGAACCACTCTTTTTTTTTTTATAAATATCTGCTCCAGCCAGTAATCACCGCTGTATAACTATAATTATTTTACACCCTGTTTTATTATGTACCGTAACTATTTTACGGATACATATTAATTATGCATGTTTTTTTATTGTTCACGTTCAATGGATATAACAGGATACGCATTTATTTTTACGAATTGCCGGAGTCATTAGTTCAGATGGATGCATCATTGGGCCGAAATTGTTTAATCAGTTTATATGTTTCTTTGGTATGGTATAATAAAACGCGATTGTAGCTCTTTAATTGGGCACGTATCCTGTATATCTGTATTATTACTCCTTTTCGCGTTTCGGTGGATATTTCTTAATTTGTCCTTTTTTTTCACGTACGTGGAATCGACAGTCGCGAAACTCCCTCGTTGTGCCAACCTGAGAAATATCTAGGAAGTACGTACCTACCGTCTCTATTCAGCCGTAATATCGGGAACTTTTACCAATAACCCAGCAACAGAACCGGGGAGTTCGGCTCCAAGATGTAAGACTCCTAGGAGAGTCTTCTGGCATCTGCCGCGGGGCTTTGGGGTTTTATAGTATGCGATTGGCTGACTCGGTAGCACTATAGCGTTCGCTCGTACGTCGAAGAACCAAATCAAAATAGCGTAGACGCCGCAACACACTTACCATCCTCAATGGAATATTTAAACGTCACTAAGACGTTGCTACTGAATTTTTTTGGGTAAATTTCTATTTTTTTGCAATTTTTTTTTCTTTACATTCTCGATTGTCTGACTTTTCCCAAATTTATACAGAATTACAGTTTCAGCATCAGTGCTTGGCTTTCACGATGAATCGCTGACTAGTCGGGATATTTTTAAATCACCCCCTAATTTGTTTTTCGGATTTTGAAAATTCGAAAAAAAAAAGTAACCAGAATCCTCGAAGTATCGGGATCGTAACGTCGTTCTCTTATGGCAGATAGCGATTCGAATTATCGTTGACGAATTCGTAAGGGTGCTCCGGTTTGTACAAAAAGGCTGTTCGGTCATGGAACGTGGGAAATCGGTCGTCCTTGGTCCCTTTAGTGAAGCGTGATATGTGCTGGCGTCTTAGCACGTAACACGAGCGCCTCGACGGTGTCTAACTTTCGTATTCTCACAGGATATTCCAGAAGCTGGAATTTGGATAGCAGTGTTAAAAAAAAATTCTACCAAATTGCTCACTAAGTAACCCACTCGCGGTTTGAGCTTTTCAGAGCTTAGTCAGACTCAAGACTGCTGAAAATCCCAAAGGATTATCAGTGGGTTAGAAGGTTATCAGTCTGTATAAAAGAGGCGTTGCGTTACCGATATATGTATGTATATAAATATACACCTCATTCACCGATTTATTCTACCGGTACGAATGGCTTCTAACGTAGATCGTCGTTTTTGCTGGAAAGCTGCTTTCTCTCAGCTATTGATCCTGTCCGCAACGACCAGCTCCGGAGCCTCGAACCGGGAAGCTCGTATACGTTCCCTATACAGTAAAGTTCGGACTCCATTCTGAAATACCTGTGACGCTGTCGTGAAAAAAAAAATTTGACTGTGACCTTTGACCGTTTACGAAGAGTCAATTAACAGAGGAAGTTTATCCCAATTAAATGAGCACGTCCCTAGCAATGTATTATATTAAATCATGACTGCGTTCGTCAATTGGATCCTTAATGAGATTTTCCTTTTGTTGTATAAAAAACAAAATTATTTAAAAGTCCCAAAAGCACCGATCCTCCTCTAGGGGCGGCACCATTTACCTTCCACGAAGATTCCACAAAGGATGGAATTTCGCGTTTAGGGGCTGGACCAAGCCAAGATCAAATCAAAGAGGGTTACTCTTTATCTCTGTACCGGTTTGAACGTATAGACGTCTGTTTCCATCTCTCTCTGTTCTCCTTCTTACTTTTTTCTACACCACTTTCACTCGTCTCGATCTTCCTCTACGTCTACACCCGCTTAATCGATGAAACTTTTAAAAAGTCGTCTTACGCCTGTCTTTGTCAATCTTGCCGTTTAAGCATTGAAAACATAAAGCTTTCTTCACAGCCCGAAAAGTCCATCCTTTACCTAGGTACCTTTCGCTCTTTGCAATTAAACTTCCTTTTGCTATTCCATTGTACCCTTAGTCGTGTCCTTCTCTCTTTCACTGACTCTCAACTACCCCTTTGCCCGCGTAATCCTCTTCCTGGTCCGTCATCGTATTGTTTTCTCTTTTGACTATCAGCTATTCATATTTTGCTTTTCTTTTTTTTAACCCTCCCCACCACCACAAAGTACATTCGCCATTAGTCAGAGACTAGTTTATGTTTTTTTTTAATTCGCGATACCTCGCGACACCCTCGTTCATACCCTTTGTATTTATTTAAATTTTCTTTATTATTATTACGTGACCAACAAAGCTATACCGACACTAGATTCTATTTAGGTTGAAATGAGAATCTAAAATTCCGGTTAATCACTGTACCAGAACTTTGAGCACTTCGAAAGGCCAATGATAAGGGGGCTGGCGATGTATCTTTAAAGTTATAGGAGAACCAGGGGTGCGTCACTCCGTTACGATTATTTCTCTTTCTCCACTCGGCGTATCAAAGTATCAATTCGATTTTACAGCGGTGCGATCAGCAAACGCGAAGCAATCTTTAGTCGTGCGTACAAAGGTAAAAGTTGATATTCACTTATCAGCGCCCTCTTTGCCAGTCACTGCTTGGCGCCTCGGAGTACTAAAAATATAAGCAGATGGGCTTTTGCTGACCTTTTGAGTTCGTCGAGTCGATTGTCGAGGGCAACTCGTTAGCACGCTGTTACTTCGTGTTACCAGAGTATTACTGTTTACCATCTGGCGCATCCGACAGCTGTGTAAAATTAAATAATAAAAGTTGGTTAGCAATGCAAAATTATTTCGCAGCTTCCTTTTTTGGCTCTACGTAGGAAGCAGGAGTCAAAATTAACTCGTTTTCTCTTTTTTTTTCCATTTTATTCGATGCGGATAGTCCGACTTGACCCCGCGTAGTCCGACCAACTTACACGTAAATTTCTACCACGTGGTTGTATACCAGGTGTATACCTATGTAGCTACACAGTACCAAATCTAATGTGTATATACAAACCATTCCTAGAAAATCCAACCTGGACCGTTACTTCCACTCGTTAGCTAATGCAATTCCAACAATTACAAACTCTACGGTCACATACGTGCATACTGTCCTATTTCGGTAGACTAGGGGCATTTACACTGTCATGTTGGTAACGCTGGCTCGTAGATTCAGCTGTAAAGTTGTCTATTGGATTTGACCTACTGTCCCATTGGGACCAGCTTGGACAATGATTCACGATTAAAAGACTAAATATGATCCGCGATGTAGCCGGGACTCTCGTAGGAGGATTTTTTTTTAAATGTATGGGATTGTCGGATTACGCAGTTTAGGGTTTACAGGCTATGACCACTTTTAGGAATTCGTCAATACTCGTTTACAATGGACGTCAATTATGGAATACCTTGTTTCTCAGGGTATCTCAAACTTCCTGCGGTGCTTTGACTTGAATTCTGATCGATGAGGATCAAGTCGCGAATTCCGAGAATCCAAGTGTCGGCTACGGGGCGTTATTGGAGAATTTCAAGGAGTCTGGCCGAAGCGGGTCGTTGGAGGGGGGACGAGGATGACGGTAACTGAAGGAAATTGGGGTTGAGACGACGAAACGGGACGGGGTCTCTCTGGCGGTTGAAGGGGTTGATTTAGGGGCTGATGAAGTGGGTCGTCACTGCGTTAGTATGAGCTCACCTATCTTCTATCGCGTGTAGGCTTAAGTTTTTTTTTCACGCTTGACTCTTGTTTCCTCTGAATACCTATCCTCTACTTGGCTATACCGACGGATGTCACATAACCTCCAAAAAAAATTTCGCGAATTATTTGGGCATGGTTATCGATGCTTTTGTAGGGATATAAAATCATTGAATTTTTGCCTTTCATATTTTTTTTATATCCATCCCAGAAGCCTGTATTTTGCTGATGTACCTAGGCTATATGACTGTCGGCCCTCACCGTTCATATTTATGGTAAATTATGTGCTTTTCGTACATAGCCTGTACCCATATACCCATATACGCAACCATGTATCTCACATTGAAATGGGTTAAACCAAACTTGTATTCACGTCAAGTCCCAGGCTGTACCGGTAAACAAATGAAAGTTTCGACGCGATGGGCAATTCGTTTCGTCAGACAAACCGAACGAGTTGCGCAGCGGTTACGCGTAGTATATGTTGTGTCATTATAAAAAAAAATCTTGGAAGATGAGATGGACTACGGATTCAGGACTAATACGTAGTCACGATGGAATAAGGTATCTTTGTCAACGGGACAAAGCGAAGACCGGAAGCAAGGAAGCCAAATCATCGATTTCCGTTTCGAAGGAAATTTCGATCCGGATCTCCGGAGTATTTCGTCCTCGCAGATTTCGTGTCGTAGATTATTCATTGAACATTCGTGAATATTACGTGGAAAGAGAAAAAATTTTTTTTTTGAAAATTTCTTTATCATCTTTTCACCATTATTACTCACATTTATTCGTGTCCAAAGTACTTGGTCTGTTATTTTTTTTCTTTTTCTTATCAATCGTGGTATCTGCAATCACGTTTTATCTATTTGACGAGGAACCGAGAAGTCATGTGGAAGATTGAATTGAAATGCATTTGCATTGGCTGCGAGATTATTCGCTGTTAGGCAGTTATAGATTATCGTGACGCTATCGTTACTTCGATGTAATCTGTAAGATTGCCAACGGAGACCTTCGTCCCGATGCCGACGAAGACGAGGCTTCGCGGACGGGCAACCTAGTTCTCGTAGGGTCTCGAGGATTCGCGCTCTCGATCGATTTTTAAAGAGAATTTAAAATAGACGTGTTCCTCGGTATGGGTAATCGAACGTTCCTTTATATTAACGAGAATCGTTGGACGCGGCGCGAATTAATGTCAAATTTAAATTCGGTTATTTGAATTCGCGCGTTTTTATTTTGCTCGAAATTCATTTTTAGCCTCCCACGTGGAGTCTGCAACGGATTCAATGAAAAATTGGTAGTCTTTAATGATTTTCATCGATCTTTTTATATAAATATGAAAATTTTTCAAGGAAAATGAATTTACGTTTAGACCCTCCGGCAAAAGTGGATTTTACTCATCACCTACGGTAGTTTATAGTGCATATATGTAGTGTAGCTTTAACCATACTCAAGAACCTCTCGAAACCTCTTTACTGTACGGCATCCAATATTACCTCAAAAAAATACAGCTGCCTCAACGGAATTCGATGATATTTCGCAATAAAAAGAAAGATCGATAACATCATAAATTCAGCTCGGGATTTCGGTGCTTATCGGTATCGCAATATCACCGACTATTGTTACCGAAATGCGTTCTCTATATTTTCCTTATAGCAGGTATATATATATATATATATATATATATATATAAACTAGATCGAACGGACACCCATCTATGTACAGATTCGTTCTATACCACAGCAAATAAATCTATGACGTTACACGTCCCTAGAGTGACCGGAAGTCGGCGGAAGATCGAACTCCAGAACTTCCGCACTCCTCCTAACTCGAGTCCCTTTCGAACGGAAGTTTCAAGTAGCTCAGGCAGCCAAACGTTCGCGAACTCGTGCATGCGTTATTTGCCCAGAAAATCGTATATCAGTATTTCCGGATGTATTCAAATATGGAAATTTTGTGGGCGGTGGGGTGGGGGTGGGGGTGGGGGGGTGGAGTATCGAAGAATCTTATACTCATGAGAAAAGTCAGCTGTCACGTAAACACACACGTGCCACGTGCATGAAAACTTTATCCAATAACAGCAGAATCGAGTCAGTGACATATGCGATGTGTCTTTATTGCCAAAGTATCGAGTTCAATGGTTATGTGGAGGATATGAGTGTCTGCGTATTACAGAGATCCATTGTGCCCAGGATATCCTTAAAGGATTAAAAAATTAGCTTATGTCTCCACGCCTCTACGGTAATCGCGATCTGTTAAATTTACTGCATCGCGTGAAAGCGCGAGCTGATGGAATTTCGCGTTTTGCAGGGAAATGATCTTTTTTTAATTCACGCACCGCCAATATCGTCTACTAATTCAGTTTCCACGCGAGCTTTACATATTCATGTAACCCTGTGTGCGTTGCACGCGGTCAAACCCTTTGACAGCGAAGCGGAAGTAACAGGGGTTGGTCGGTGCGGCTGAACGTTCACCGAAGAAGAACCGTAATTTCGGTACAGTTTACATTGGATACGAGTAGCGGCTTGAAATTAAAAAAAAATAAACAGTCACGTGGGTGCCGATGGAAATAATTTTATGTAATTATAATTAAGCTGTTAATGAAGTTATCGATTGTCGATTTGGTTATCTGTATTATTTTTATTATTAATTTAGCAACCCCCCTCCCCTACTCGCACTCACTCTCGCTTCCCCTTTTAATTTGTTACTCATTGCGTTTCTGAGATTAGGTTCGTTAAGGTACCAGGAGGAAGCCGTTTCAGATTCAGGAATTCAGGCTGGCATACTTCCACCTCGCGTTAACCCAATTTCCGGATTAACGGCCCAGGACGCGATTAGTAAATCAGAAACTGTCGATAACTAGACCGCCTTCTAACACCTTATATAACGAGCGCACGCGGCTCTGGAATTTCACCTGAAATTATACGCGAGTTTCGTCGGATACGCGGGTCGCGTAATTCCTGGCTCTATTTTCAGCGTGATATAAATTTCAAGCTTCTACTGTCAGTTTTCTCTCTTTCTCTCTCCCTTTCTGCGTATATATATGTGTGTGTGTCCTTAAGAATGTCCCAACTACCGTGCACCAGTAGATCAGCCGCATTCAGAGATATGAGAAATCCCATTAGCGGTGTCACTTAAATCTCTCAATTTTCTTCAACGGCACCTCAAAAGATTTGGTTCTTGAAATCGCCAAGGGCGATCTGGATTATACAATTTTTGTGGAAAAATTGTTTTCACCCCGAAGCCAAAAAAAATATATACGACAATCTTATGCGAATACGTACCGTTTGTCTAGCAAGGTAACGGACGAATGTAAAAAAAAAATGAAAATGGTTATGAAAATAAGGGCAACTTAATTTAACGTAATTTTCAAAAGGGTCGATACAGATATAGTGCTCTATAAAATTGCATTAAATCTTATATTATACGTAAGAACTGTATATATATAGTATATATATATATATGGGTTGAAGTCCTCGGAAATTTGAAGTCAAATTCTCCGGGTAGTCCGATCTTGCTCATTTACTCACCAGCTAATTACTGATGACTTCGTTACACCGTCTTGACTTTGTCGTTAATGCCCTACAACCTTTGGCTTCTGTGAATATGTCCTCTGCTTCGAAGGATTGCGAACCTACTTACCATATATCTGTATATACACCTTTAGCCAAATAAGGTAGGACTTTAAGCTTTAAATGCTGAATCGGAAGTTCACGAGTGGATATCAGCGGCACCGACTTCAATTCATTTTCGCTCATCCATAAGTCTTTAAAGCTTCCGCGTCACGGAACTGCGCTTGAGAATTTTACGATAGTCGAATAAGTGGCTCCTTTCATCAGTAAAGCTTCAATGCCTCATGTATATACCCGTCGATCTCGTCAAGTGCCACGACGTCGTAGAAGAAATCCAATAGAGTCCGTGGGGAAGTTTTAGGGCTCTCTCTCTCTTTCTCTCTCCCTATATACATATATACACACAACACTGTAGTTATCTACAGGGAATGCACGAGAATTTACATCTTCTGGATAAAGCTCCTTATCTTGAAAGTGCCATTAGGATTTATCAGTCTCAACGAAAATCGCTACTCGAAATACCTCGAAAAGTGGATTTTCGCACTGTTAATTCGTTGTCTTTGGGACTCTCGAAACTTTTGGTAGGTTATGTTTACATGCTTTAAGAGATCCTGAATCGGGTCGCTGAGCGCGTGAGATTAGGGATGAGTCACGCAAGGATAACGCGGTACAGTGGAATATTATATGTGTCAGGATTAAGACGAAGACGTAGGAGGATGAATGTGTGGGAGAATTGTAATTTTCGTAAAAAAAAAACGTAAAAGCATATATGGGTATTCGTACGTGTTAGTAGTAACGTGTGTAAGGGAAATCCTTGGTGTACCTTGTGAAGCTGTTTGTATTTTATAAGGTTGCTGGGTTTGTTTATTTATAGGGATTTTCAGGGTTTACCGCAGCTTTGGGTACGACTGGATACTCAAACCAGAGGCGTGGGTACGAAGATAAAATGAAAAGGAAAAGATGGCATATGGGCGAAGGGAAAATAAAGATAAAGAGCTTGTACGGTCATAGGAATATTTTTGTACTTAAATAATATTGGTCCAGCGAAGAATTTTTGGAGTCTTCCTTATTCTTGGATAAACGTACGTGGGCTGGAGGGGGAGCGGGAGGGGAAGTGAATGGCAAATTTAAGATATATTGATATTTCATATTTACTCGCATGCTCGTAACAGATTACGTTGCTTTCTTGAGACGCCTTCGTCAGAATTCTCAAAGGAAGTCGAATCGACTTTTATAATGGCTCTCGGCTTTGAAAATCCCGAGAGGTTATTCGATCTGACTTATTTTCTGCTTTGTCGTCATTTACTCTCCGCCATCTCTTGTCGCCATTTCTTACTGAGAATAACTCTTTCTTAATTCGAGTAATGTGTTATACGTAGTGCTAACCTTTGCTTTTATATACCTTTAAAAGGTCCTTTATGCCCTTTAATGCTACGAAATTTTTGAATCAATGGATTCGCCCGTTTAAATTCTGCTAGCATTGAAAATTTGAGGTTCTAAAGGATAATTGTCAAATTTGTTAATTTTGGCTTTTTTTTTGTATTTTATACTGTTTCTTTTTATTTATTGTATATCCTTCTCGCTCGTCATGCATTTAATGCGTCTGGACGTTTTGCAAGTTGTCAAGATTTAATTTTCAATAATACCGTAATAAAGTCACGACTTTAATTTTTGACTGAGCCAAAGCCATTTTTGGCTTTCGCTGTTAAAATCCCATGCCATTGCGTCACCCCTATCGCGATTCTGGGAAAACAACAATTTGTCCCGGACCAATAGCCATGGGGTTAGCGATGTATATATATATACACGCAAGTATGGTCGAGCGTTAGAGTCACGTTCCTGGTGGAGAAATCAATACGAGGAAGAGGAAAAGGAGGGTTGCTGGTTCTAGGTACGAATGCCCAGTGAATCCAAAAGTTATCGTAGAAAGTCTTGAAAAAGCTAAAAAGCGCCTTTTGATTTTGGTCCTGACTTACGGCCAGTTCCAGATAGAATGTCATTATACAAGCTGCCAGTTGGCGATTAGGCGAGGATGAAAAGAAAGTAAAGAGAAGCAAAGGCGGCAGGAGAGAAAGCTCGTACTTTCGGGACGGCAGAGCTATTCTCGGCTAGGGTAGTTTATTTCGGTGAAGATTCTCTAAAAATAAATGGCCGGAGAAGTGGAGTCGGGTCGGGCCACGTAGTAGCAAGGGTCGTCCCTGGCGATGTTAAGGGATGAAGGAAGAAGAAAAAAAAAAAATATGAGAAAACTGGGATGAAAAAAAAAAGTAACGGAATTTCAACCATGTCCAAAGTGAACAGGCAACCGTGAGACGCCTTCGGGCGCCATTCAATTGACAGGTGAATGCGGAGGGTTCATTCTGGCCGGAATGACTCGTTATGAATATAAAAAAAACCCAGCGCCATGTAAATTATTAGCGATCGATCTCTGACGCTACGGGGGTAACAACCTACGTTCCTTATTATTCATAGAAAACTTATCCCACGTCGAGATCCTACGTCGATCGTGCCTCGGCGCTATAAATACACCCGATGACAATTTTGTAAAATAACTTTTTCAAAATATCTTGCAATATTGGCCGAACGTCGGATAATCCTCGTGTGTTTGTACGAGAGAAAGGAAGATAAGCCGGAGTTGGGCTTCCCTTTCGCGTTGGCGGGCTTCCGGTTGCAGTTGAGCGGCGACGACGGCGTCGGGACGGCGGGGCGGGCGGGTAGGAGCGAAGGGGAGTGAGACAAACAGAAAGTGATAATCGACCAACTACAATTTTCAGTTACAAAATAGTCCCCTTTGTAAACCAAACAGCGTAGAATGTTTTTTAGTTTTAATTAAAAGAAAAAAAAATGTTTTTATCTCGTCGGAAATCCGTAGGACTACGTATAAAAAATTTATATACGTGTTTGTATATGTACGTACGGTTATATCTTCAATAAATTTTATTTTTACGCGCCCTAAGCACCCGACCCTTTTATCACGCAACCCTCTTATCAGTTACTATGCGTTGCTGCAAGCTGAAGGTTCCCGACTCCACCCTCCTCCAACCTCCCCCCGCCCAAGGGCGCGTGGACGCGTGTCTGCCAAGGAACTCGATTAGCACTGATCGTCATCTTGATTAGAGGGTTGACTAATGGGAATAAAAGACCAAAGTGACGAGAAAGGAGAAAGCTCCCATGAAAGGGACTTTCTTTTTTTTTTTTTTTTTTTATAAGTAGTATATCGTAACTTTTCTCGCCTCACTCATCTGCCTACCCTACCTGCCTACCTTTCAATCTGATGGGGAAGGTAAACGAATAAGGGAGAGTGAATTCCTAACCCGTCAACGGAGTCTCCACCCTTTGTGTCTGCTGTGCAAACTAAATAGCCGCATGCGGCCCGCAAACAAATTACCTTCTGCCCAACTTCTTCCCTCTTTTTTTTTTTCATCGATCCAAATGGCTTCCTTCTGACCCCCCCCCCCCCCTCTCTTTCTCTCTTTCTCTCGTTACAAACCATCCCTGTCTTTACTGTCTTGGACATTTTCATTCATCGATTTTTCCTCCAACGCATCTTATTCTCTCAGCTTCTAGGCACCCCCCTCCCCCCTCTCCCCCGCCTTTCGGCCTCTTCGCCGACATTGGAAAATAATGGCATAAGAGATTTAATGACGAATATATATATATATATATATCCAGATTGGTACTTCCTGTAGGTACTTTTCAGGCTGGGTAGTAGGCACTTTCTGTAGATAAGTATCTCGCGTATCGTGGTCAGGCTGGTTTAAGTAGTAAATCATGAAAAGTAATCGCACTTTATTACAGCGATCTTGACTAATCGAATCACTCCTTAACTCCCCACCACGATACCGTTATTACGTTAATCACCCCGTTACTCTATATATATATAGGTATACGGCATATACCGTACACGAGTTAGCATTATATCGGCGTCCGGCCGACTCAGGGATTACCTTACCTACTGGTAAGGATCGCGAGGCAAAGTAAATGTATAAGACGCCTCTAATATCCTTCCTAGAGTTTCTGGATTGAGGCCAAATTACGTTCTTAATTTCTATCGAGTCGAGAAACTTGGTTGTTCCGTTAGATTTTATTTTTTTTTTTCCCCCCGAGATTGAAATAAGTCGTTTACGCAATTTATGGGACGGCGTTACGAATACAAACTTACAGAAAACAATGATAGAACGCTACGTCAGTTTCGATGTCGGTATCAGTGAGGTCTTTTGGGAGTAACGGAGAATTTTTGTGGGTTGGCAATATGCGGTCTGCTTAATTCTCTGATCTAATGAGCTTCGATTGGCCAGCGTGGTCGAGCAGTTTTCAATTGAGAATATTGATAGTCTGATAAGTTTTACAATTGACTTCGACTTCTGTATCATGCACTTTTTTGTATTGCGTAAAACCGGCTCTTTGCCTTTTTTTCCTCTTCTTTTTGGCTCCAGCATATATATAAACCTCGATATCGTGGGTGGAAAATCATAAAGATCGCGTTGGCGGACGTGACAAAAGCAACGCTACAAAGGGCATCGTCTCGCCGACCTTGGACAACGCGATCGTCTATTTCGGTTTCGTCAAATTAATAAGTGGGTTGATATCGTTCTGCGTCAGACAGTCTAAGCCAATTGACGTTATACGAAGGATGAGGGTTCTTTAGAGAAAAAAAAATATTAATCATAACTAACCGACGTTATTGTCTTTGTAAATGATTTTCCTATTGTTAGGCAACATTCACGGGTGACAATTACATCTGACAATGAGCTCCGATTAAAATTCGTCGTTTTTTAACCCCAACGAGATACCGTTGTCCGTCTATTTTTTTTTTTTCTTTCATCTTCCCAGATATATATTTAATCCGCGTCTTTCATCCTTTAATCCTCGAACACCACACTGGGTTAAGCAAAGTAAATCTGGCTTTCCTGTCACTCGGGCGTCCGCTGGAACGCGCCGTTCGCGGGTTAACCTGTCCTGTATCTGAATACGCAATTCTCTACTGTCCTACGAAGAACTCGAGGAACTTATCACAGCGACCTTGTTCTTCGAGGCTGTAGCGCTACTGCGTGAAATATACTATTTATGGGTAGCTGCGTCTGATTAAAACGTCTTTTACTACTGTGCGTAGGTACCATCGGCACTAGCAAGTATCTTTGCATAGGTCGAGATTTCACTGCTTTCTTAAAGCGGCGGTTGCGTGAAAAATATAAAATATTCACAGGGTTGCTCGGGAGGGTGTCGAGCTCTTTTTTACGAATGTCGGATTTGGCATTTCGTGTATCCTGGAATGAGTCTGGAGAATTTTTTTTTAAGTCATCTTGGTGTGTACGTGTCTCTTAGCGACGCTGAGAAGTTAGCTAAGGGTTTTACTTGTTGGCACGGATTATAATAATCCGTCGGTTGTAATCCGTTCCGTTATTCCACCAAAGACCTGATCTAATTTGATGCGAGACTCACGCGTATCCTTGATATTTGTCCTGCGCACTGAGCTTATCCCGTGTCGTTCCCGCAGAAACCCCTAATGGGTACACCCCTGTACTTGCCTCCTGTAAATCTGTAATTCATGTTAATTTTTTTTTTTTTTCGATTAACTTAACACCTGAGTATCGTGGAAGGGATGTTAATTGGATGGACGTCTGTCGAAATTTTGTACGGTGAAGATAGCTGGGTTAGGTTCTTCTTTTTTTTTTCATATTTCACTCAACCGGAAGTACGGAACGTGGTATTGGAACGGTGGGTATTTCTGGGGAACGACGTTCCATGGAAATTTTATGTAGTCCGTATAGCGGGAAATTCGAAATTGTGTTAACCGTAATTGCTGGGGCTGTCTGGATCGTCAATTTACGGCCTTGGGACGTGCCTTTGAATTTTCCAATGACGTCGGGACGCCCAGCGCCGTTCAACGAGTTGGCTCGAGATGTCGCGGAAATAAAAAGCCAATTTTCTTTTCCTTGCTTTCGCTCTAGAAAGTTGCGAAGTGAAATTCGTTCAAGTATTATTAATCATTGTCGCGATTATCTTGTTCACTAAGTCGTATATGTGTATAGGGTGTTTATATCAGGATTGGGGTAGGTTATCGGGTTATCGTCAAAGGAACTTATCAGTAATGAATTTTTTATCGAGATCAGTTACGATGACGAGAAAGAAAACTTTTTTTTTTTTCATTAATTTAATCTAATATTAGACAATTATATCTTACGAAAGTCATGATCGACCCTTCTTTTTTTTCCCTGTTACAGAAGTCAAAATGGAACTGGAAGATCTGATGGCTGATATTAAGAAAAGTGCTAACAAAGTCAGGGCCAAGTTAAAGGGTAAGTTTTTATGGTTATATTTTTGACCACTTGGAATTGCTGTACATACAAGTCGTTCGATATTTAATTTTTTATTTATTTTCGCCCTAACACTTTTTTTTCTAAATTTTGATCCATTAACGAAAATAATCTGACTTTCACAGTGATAGAGCAGAATATCGAGCAGGAAGAACAGACAAATAGATCGTCGGCGGATCTCAGGATACGCAAGACTCAGCATTCAACCCTCTCCAGGAAGTTTGTCGAGGTGATGACGGAATACAATCGGACGCAGACCGATTACAGGGAGCGATGTAAGGGCAGGATACAGCGACAGCTTGAGATCAGTAAGTTAATTAATTTCATTAATTACATCTGTCCCATGCGAGACGTAAGTTTTATTTCCACCTACATATACAATGCACTGATCATTAACAGCGGGAAGAACGACGACTAATGAGGAACTCGAGGAAATGCTGGAACAAGGAAATCCGGCAGTTTTCACGCAGGGGGTAAATTCTCTTTGATATACAATTGCATTTTCCAAAATTTACTTCGATTCTTACGATTTATTACTTTTTTTTTTTTTCTTTACAAAATATTAAAAACATATCAGATTAAATAAAGAATCTGGGTAATCTGAAGGTCTCGCGCATGAGAAATTTTTCAAATTTAAGAAAGAAAGAAAAAAAATAGAAACGATTTTCTCGTTATAAAAAAAAGGTTGCTTTAATTTTTTTCTTTTTTTTTCTTTCGATACATGCAGATCATTATGGAAACGCAACAAGCAAAACAGACCCTTGCGGATATCGAGGCGCGTCATGCGGACATCATCAAGCTGGAAAACTCCATTAGAGAACTTCACGACATGTTCATGGACATGGCGATGCTAGTTGAGAGTCAGGTAAGAAAGAATTTTCTTATGCTAGGATTACACAGTGAACAAAATCTGTCACTGAGCGATCCATAGGAATTCATATTGTCAGTGGGATCTGGCGAAACGAAAGAAAATATGTATTTTTACCGGATTCAGTCTGACAACTGCAACCCTTATCACTTGCCATAATACAGGATAAGAGCTATTGGCGTTATCGATTATCAATTTCCTCTTTTTTTTTTTTTCAACTAAAATTTCGTTACGGAGAGTTGCACTTGTCACATTGTTTGCTAGTTGAGCGAGGAGTAAGATAATAAAAAGTTTCCCGTTTCACTCGAGAGGTTACAATGAAAAGGGAATTGGTGGTCCCTGCAGCGTCATCTAGTTACTGATAAATAATTATTAGTTTCTCGCATTGGACGTCACGTGCGTGAACAATGGGACGAGGAGTCTTAATTGCAAATGATATTCGTAGTTATTAGCACCGTGGGTGGAAAACAGGCCGCTGGATATATGATAACACCGATAAAGAAATGTACAGGGACAGTCCGATGTTATTACAGTTTGTATTTTTTTTTTTTATTTATTCATTTCAAGTAATCACTTTTTTATTTTTATTTCTTCTACATGTACACTGTCTATTTTCGTTCGTGGGGTCTGACAATTATTCTCACATTACAACGTAACTTAATTGATTCAACAATTTTAACGAAACGTCCAGCTTCGAGTCGAATCTACTGTAAAAATCGGTTCTGTTTTGAGTATAATTGCAGTCTTTTTTTTTCTCTCTTATCACCGTGGTCAGTTATCCGAATTAGGGTGTAGCGCGGCGCAGTATAACCCATTCTTGCTATCCCACTGGTTCCCAATTCTCACGTTATTTACTCCATCGATAACATTCACCGTCTAATCAATTGAAATAACTATCTTAATTACATTAACTTACGGATCGTGCTTCTCTCGCATTTCCACTGCTCGACAATTTCGAATGAAAAAAAAATTGCAAAAATCCTTATCACAGCATATATCGATAGATAAAGGACAATGCGAGGGAACGTCGATCTGCTCTAACACCTTTTAAGTGGCTTAATATTTTGCATGGGTCTATTGAATTCAACGTCCATTGGAAACAAGATACTCAATAATAATAATAAATCACGTGAGTGCCCGATCGTGACGTAATCATCGATATCCTTCGCACAGTCATTTCTACAATCGTTTGTACTCTTTGAGATTGCACGGAAAAAGGGTTAAAATCTCAATTCACGATCCGTCGCTCAAGTGAACACGTGACGCGCCAATGGTCGCGATATATGCTCTTGAATTTTTCGCTCAATCGTTTCGAGCGGGTGCATGACAATGGTTCTCTCTCGCTAACATTTTTCCTTGTTACGCTGTTGGGATTGCGCCGCGCACTTTAGGGCGAGATGATAGATCGCATAGAGTACCACGTGGAGCACGCGGTCGACTACGTGCAGACGGCCACGCAGGACACCAAAAAAGCCCTCAAGTATCAAAGTAAAGCCCGACGGGTGAGTCCTGCCCATATCTATAAGAAAATTTTTTATCATGATACACGTGCACTTCTAATTGGTCACTTTTTTTTTCTGTTTGTTTGCATCCCAACCCTTGAATCCCCAACCGTCTACCCACGAATCCCATTCATTTTTCCTATAAACCTTTCAACGGCAAAATCTCACCCAACGCCCTCCCTTTTTTCTTCCTCTCCCATCGCTGACCCTCTGACACCCACAAAAATCTGATATCCCGTACTAACCAAAAAAAATCTATTTTCAAATAATTCTCATGGCTTTTTGGTTTCTCTAAATTTTTCCTTTCCTCTGTATAATATTTTTTATTTTTATCTTTTCTTTTTTACTTCTATTATCTTGCACCTAACATATGTATATATATATACACATTTATATATTTCATCGATCATCGTGTCACATATGTTACATCATCATATACGTGTGTGTGCGCGCCCGTGTGAAATGCTTGATATATACATACCGTATGTATATCTTTAAAAAAAAAACAACAATAACAAAAATCATATCTCAATTGATAACTGTTTTCTATGAAACATGGGTGTGCTGGTGTTTTGTGCCTCTGTCCATTACTGCTCTGTCTTATAAATGTTATTGTAATTTATAACACTAATCTACTAACTGCTGGACTAACGACTAATGTATATCTACTGTGTGTGCGAATCTATACACACATATATACATATACGTGCTATTGGAATGATAAAAAAACAATTATACACGCACGAACGATATATGTGTGTATATGAAACAATTTACTATATTCGTGTCTCTCTGGCTACTATATAATCGTTGCCTATATCTATATATGTTTTATACGTATATATCTCCCACACGTTATTCTTCACTGTGTCGCATCTGTTTTGGGTATTTTTTTTTTGGCTCTTGGTACATTTACTTCCCTATGGCATACACGTGTTCTTGCTGCGACTTCTTATCTCAAAATCCTTATCTACGTTGTCCGTCATCACGTGTACGTCCCGTCGTGTTATCCTCGTATCCCGATCCCCGCGAAACCCAATATCGCGCGACGTGGCAGGGCGAATTGGTGGACCGCATTGAGTACTGCGTGACCCAAACTGGCGACCACGTAGGTCAGGCACAAGGTCAACTGCACATGGCCGAAGACTATCAGAGGAAAGCTCGCAAGGTAATGATGCCATCCACATTCCCTATACGGATTCAATGCGACGAACGAAACAGGAACTTATTTTTTTTTTGATTCCTTTATGACTGGGATTTTTTTTTCTCGTGTTTTGACACACGTTGTATACTAACTGGCTTCGATTGCATATCTATGCAGAAGTATGATCATAGGGATATGTAAATACATGTACATTTTACTAAGTTTCTCATTCACTATACGAAACTTCGACCATGATGATTTTTCAGTGCGTTCCTCTTTTCAATTCGTTCGTTATATTCGTGCGTACTTATCCCATCTTGGAACCTGCACACGTTTTCATCCTTGATCGTATTCACTCGTCATTACCACCCTTAGTCCTGCTGCTCCTCCATTTTTTTTTAACACCGCCTGGCTCAGAAATTAATTTTGGACGAGGGGCCGTCTTCTCATGGGTTTGTATGGTCACGGAGTCACCTTATTTTGTTACCGATATCTCGGCTCGATGTCGTGTCTCTAATTATTATTTTTCTTCTGCAAGAGAAGGCGACGAAAATATTTTTGACGGTAAACAAGAATCGATCTAAAAAGTCGATAATTCCTGGTTACTTCGATCGCATTCTTTGAGGACTTATTTTTTTTTTTTTATTTGACCAAATTTCCTAACCCTCGTTACTGCTCGTAACGCTTCCTACGAACAACGTGATACTATTACGTAGCACTGTATGTATGTACATTGTAATAGCACTTTATTAACATACATGTGTGAATGCACGTTAAGGCTCGTTCAAGGAGCCTTCTAACTATTAGAGCGACGTGTACGGCAGATTTGGAATTTTTTGATTTTTTCTTTTTTACTTTTTGCCTTGTTCCCCTTTTTGCATCCTCGTGTCGTGGCAGTGTTAGATCCTTGTGGCAAATTTTTCTTACACCTTAAGTAGATACGAAATATATATTGCTATCCCGTAGCAACGTTTAACCGCTTCAATTTTGCTTGTCGCCGTGTTGGCTTAGCAATGCGATGTCAGTCGTACAAAATGTACTTTGATGCTTAAGTCTATAAGTTTTCATTAGATACAATGCCTGACATACAGTTAGAAACACGCCAGCGCGATACTGTAGATTTTAGTCACACACACGAGTATTCATACGTGACACTTGAATGATACACGGTACAACATTAAACCCCAAGGCAATACGTTTGGGTCGTATGGAATGAAATTTGTAAAAAAACAAATTTACAAAAAAAAAGTATATGACTTGAACAACACACTCTTGTATTGCCGAATACGCACATTGATCATAATTTTTTTTTAATCTTCTTCTCTTATCTCTTCTCGTTGTTAATTCATCATCTTCTTGCATGTATTTTTTTTTCTTCTTTTTTTTTTCATCGAATGAGAATTTTTTTTTTTTCAAGTCGACTGACTCGCTGTCACAATTGAGGTATACGCCCAATACTGACTCATGTCAATTGTCTTTTCTGTCCACAGAAAATGATCTTCATTATGATCTGCGTCATAATCACTGTCGTGATACTAATCACCATTTTGGTCGGATTCTTACCAATATTGTGAATGGAAAGACGCGTAAACGTCGTTTCTTAATACATACCTAGAGAAACCAATGATGATAACAACAACAAAAAAAAAAGGAATCGTAACGCGCACACGCAGCATAAAGCTTGAAAATATTAATTATTAAACGCCACCCGTGCGAGAGTTTCGATTGGACTGTTTTTCTTTTTTTCTCGAAATCAATATAACATGGGAAAATCAAAATTTAATAAACCGATAAGGCTTTCAAGAATAGGATTTAAAGAGACATTATGTCACAAGTGAAGGCCAATGAGGAGAAGTAGAACGCGAGGAAGAGTAGGTTGGCCGAGGGGGAAGCGGGGGGGGGGGGGGGATTGCAAGGAAAGAAAAATGAGAAAAAAGATAAATAACGAGAAGAGAAAGAGCGAAGAGAAAGGAGAGTAGGAGTGGGAGGATGGGGGGGGGGGTACAATTCACGCCGGTCACTCAACGCGTTAATACCAAAGGAATTAAGGATGAAATGAAGAAAAGATAGAATAAAAAGAAAGGGGGGTGAAAAAGAAAAGCCAACCCCTTCATTGACAATGTGACAGAGGGGAAGAAGAAAGAAGGGTAAAAAGTCGAAAATTGGCAAATGGAAAATGGAGAAATTACTAAAGATATATACACACATGTATGGAACATTTATTACAAAACAGTCTGAATCCCTTTTACGCTTTTATTAAAAAAAATAAAAAAATTTGGATTAATGCTTAAGCCGAGAATTTAACAAGAAATGCATAAGGACCGTACTCTCTGGCTGACGATTTGGCAAAGCTCTCGCATATGATGACTAAAGATTGCGTCCTCGCGTCGTTATCACTGTACACGTTGAAATTCTCATGATCGGTGTGGGGAAAAAAAAAAGTAAAAAGTAAAAAGTAAAAAAAAATCAAAAAAATTCACCATCCTTCCGCGCGGCGGCTCGTTCGCGTTTCTACGTCGAATCGCCGCCGAGACGTGTAATCAATGAATTAGCGCGATTCCAAACGACAGAGTGTATCGTTACGTTCAAACGTACAATAAGGGGGTTACGATTTCGCGAAGAAACGTTCGAGCCGCACTGTGCCTATTATTTTTTGGGTGTTAGGTGCTTATTAGCCGTCGATTAAATGCAAGACGGATTAAAGTTTTACTCGGAGATCTTGTTTCTAGTTTCTTGATCTTCGAGTAACAATAATAATAAATTAATAATAAATGGGGGGTATCGCACGGCCTACGCAAACGCTAACGTTCGAGTACACAACGCTTTTATACGTAGCATATATTATGTTTTGTCTTTTTTTTCCTCTCTATTTGTTTCTCTTTTCGATATTGTTTATCGTTCATTTTTGTCTCGTTCCTCTCTCTAGCACTGACGTTCCGCGTTTCAAGGAAAAATCTCGCGGGAAATTTCAAACGCGTTATCTTTTTTTGTTTTCTCGTACTGTCAATTAAATCGAATCGGTCTGTGAAACTAATTACGAGTTTAAGAGAAGAAATTAAAATTGACGAATAATATTCTTGAAGGCGGAACGCGTGTTGAGAATTTTGAACAAAAGAAAAAAAAAAAGAATTATTTTGCACAAATTTATCGACCACTGACACTGACGTTGTGTTTTGTTCACAGAAAATGATCCTGATCATAATCTGCCTGACGGTGTCAGTCATCATTTTGATTATCATTCTGGTACTTACGTTGCGCTGAGCATTGTAGAGCGCGGGAGATGAAAGAGCGAGAGGGAAATCGCATAAGCGAATCCCGGAAATGAGCAATGACTAAAAGTAGTCTGAATGGGCAAAAACAGTATTCGCACGAGACGCGCGCTCCTTCTGATCCCTTCTTCTTCTTATATTTTTTTTCCTTCCTTTTCTTTTTTGTATCCTCATCAAATTAATTTCTTTCACTACTTATATCCTTATCCGTTCTTATATTTCATCGAAATCTTCGTGTTTCTCGTGCACGTCTCTCGTACCGTTTCTCATTATTCTCATTGAACCATCCAATGAATATTATATCGTGCGATACATTTTTACGCCTTTTGTTCGCAGCCTCCATTTTCATGGTTTTGATACGTCGTCGTCGTCGACAGAAATAATTTATATCCGTGAAAACTGTAATTCAGTGATTTACAACCGTAACAAGAACACGCTTATAAGAGCTGGACAGTTTCTCGTCGTGTTAAACGAATTTTCGATATACGGTTAAACGTTAATTTTTCACTAAAATTCTGTACCACGTGCTTTCGTTTTTTTCAACTCGAGAACCTGTCAGTAATAATATCGAAATTCAATAGTAAAACTAGAATGATGCATAGACCGTGTTAACATGTAGATCGTCACTCTACACTGCATTTAAAGATTTACTCTTGAAACAGGGACAACGGAAATGTAATAAAATAATATCGACGTCGTTCGCAAGACAAATTTTCTCGTTAGCGAGGATAAAACTGATGCTTTTTCGAACGCGTCACGACACACGTTATACGTAACTACGTAGGACAATATATTTTTTTTTCGCGGTAGTTTCGTTTCTCGTTTCACACTCGTTAATGGCTGTTGGTTCGGCAAAGCGAAAAAGCCGATTACTCGTGGGCGATATTTTTCCCCCTTTTTTTTTTTTTGGAATTACAGGAAAGAGCGATCGGTCTCGAGCGATTTTGTCAATGGCCGATTTTTCCCATATGTATTCCCAACTCTGTATAGTGTGCTGCGTACCGCGTACGCAATATCGAATTTTTTTATTATTTCTTTGTAATTTCTGTTTCCGTATTTTTTTTTCTCGTTATACTTTTGTGATTTTTCACAACACACTGTCGAAAGCGTATGTAGACTGTACGTTCGTGCGCGTAGCGGCTAGCTCGGTGTGGTAACTCCATCTGTAAATATAAATAAATAACGAATTGTATAGAGCAGAAATAAAAGGAATTCAACTGTATAGAATAGAGAGAATGGGAGAAGAAAGGAGGAAGCACGTGGTTGCTCTTGACGAGAAGAAAGAGAGATAGAAGAGATGTAAAGCGAAAAGGAAGCAGCAAGAAGAAAAAGAAGAAGAAGAAGAAGAAGAAGCCCTTTTTAATCTCCAGACAGTAGGAAACTTCATAATAATTGTCACACGCAATACTCCACGTGAATAAATAATTATTATATAAATGATATACAGCAACAAGGAAAAAAAAAAAGAAGAAGAAGCGTAATACGATAAAGAAATAAATAACGATATAAAATATATGCTAATTAATAACGGCGATGATCAATAAAACGATGTTCTACTTATAATATAATTAACGAGACGTTTAGGTATTTATTTTTATTATTATAATTACACGGTTATTGCGCAATTGTCATTATTGTTATTATCGTAGGATTATTATTCGAGAGAGAGAGAGAAAAAAGAGCATCTACGCTACGTCGATCCTCGCGGTATTATCGATACTTGCTTCCTGCGCCTATGTAGTGCTTGGATGAAAACGAAAAATTGCGTTCTGTCATAGGTTACAATGTTACGCGCGCACTTAGGTTATCAGGTACTTTCGTTCGCGCAAGGTGTCTAACCTGACGTGCGTGTACAGGGCGGTACAAAAATTTTGGAAAAAAAAACATCCGAATCACGTACTGTACAATGACGATTTTCGCTATGCCCGTATATACGTATACACCGTAAAAGCCGAGATTGCGTATTATTTCGCGATATAACGATATATCGCGACGTCGCCGGAGGAGAAGGTATAAAGTTATGAATAAAGAAGAGAGTCAAGAAACGAGAAAAGAGAGAGAAAGAGAACAATTGACGGAGAGTGCGAGCGAGTCAAGAAATAACGAGACGCCATTTTGCATAAAGCACGCGATTCGCGAGTCTACCGTCAATCTCAGTAAGTATTGAACCCCCCTACTTCCCCCTCCCCTCACCCTCAATCCCTCCTCCCTAATGAATTTGGGTAATTCTCGTGTACCCTTTTATTTCACCCCCCCCGCCCTTTTTTTCTCTTTAATGATTCTCCCCCATCGTACTCGATGAAAACTTTTAGTCGTACGCACGATTTCACCCTATTACGACGTTAATCCAGATAATTGATAATCGTTTTTTTTTTAATTGTTCTTTTTTCTTTTTCTTCATCGATTTATTGGACGTTTCATTAACATCGATATATGGGATGCTGATTGACGATTAATTTATTTTTTTTTTTTCGTCTTTCTGGATGGGCTACTTTGTATTTTCTTACACCCAAATCCTGTATACGAAGTATTATACATTACGTACATAGATGATATTTAACTACTGCATCACACGTCGGTATAATTCATGCACGTTATCGCTCATATGACAAGCATTTGGCTTTTGTTATTACGATTGACGATTATCAATGCGTTTACATTATATCATATGTTATTGGGGATTGACAATGGTGCTTCGTTTGTTAATTTCTTTTTTTCCAATTACAGCAATAGCGTACTTTTAGATTCGCTTAAATTTTGTACGGTGCATGTCATTTTATTGGCTCGCACGCACGACACCATGCGATTCGTATTTATCAGGTCGTCACGAGACTCGTAGGTCGGTGCAACGTATCGATTAAGCGTGCACGTCACTATATATATACATATATATATATATTGATTATTCCTATTTTTTTCCCCTCAATTTTGTTGCGGTTGTGGTTGCGTCTTTTTTTACTCCTCAACTACAACTTATCCCTCGTTGAAACCAGCAACGACAATCAAACTCGTATCACATGTCATTGGTGCTGGTTTTAAGTATCTATCAATTTTGTCACACGTGACGGATATTGTCGTTAGGTAAAAATCTTTTTTGTATTAATAAAAGAAAAAAAGTAATACTTGTCGATTATCACGGCAATACAATTGGCGATTCGCGTCTATCAACGAAAATTTGACACGCCACGCGGAACCGTCGTGGGATCGATCGATCATTCGATCAGTTTACGTAGAGTGTAATTTTGCGATCGATAATGAAAAATCGATCCTCCTCCACAGTTAATCGATATTCGTGAAATTTCGAACGATCTCACGCGGGCTTCCTCTTGGCGATCTTATAATATTGTATTTATTATTATTATTATCGTTCCTTTCTGTAATTATTCCGATAACGTTAACTTATGCTCACTGTGTAAATAAACATCTTTATTTTACAGTTTACGTTCGTTTCATTCGAGACTTCGCACTGTGCGAATCGATTGCTGTTTTGTTTTTTTTTCCTTTTCGCTTTATCTTCAGCTCGTCAGTAGTGCGCGCAGCGTAGATTGCAATTGATTTGAGCCTCCGTTAGAGTAGATACGTGTCTGGTTATTGCGCGCGAAAGCGATGATTGAAATTTCGTCATAGGACAATAGTATTGGACAGAGCGTACAACAGAGACAGAGAGTGAGAATGTTAGGGCTTGAGAAAGATAGAAGGCAAAAAAATTAAAGAGATAAATCGGTAGGAGATGTATGACGAAAACGTGAGAGAATGGCAGGGGGATAGGTAATGGAGAGAATAAAAAAAAAAGAATTATACAATAATAACAATTAATCCATAACCGATACACTTACACTATTTTATACTCATTTTGTATAATCAATCTTATTACGAATATGTTATTGCCGAGAACAGAAGAAGATAATGATCATGATCTGCCTCGCCGTTCTCGCCGTCATCTTGGCAAGCTCCGTCACAAGTTACTTCATGTAGGAAACGTCTCGCACAGGTATGGTACCGTGATCAGTCTTATTTTTTAATAATTAAAAAAAAACACGTGCATAACAGTCATAGCCGAACATTGAGATAAGGGTGATATTTTGTTCCTTACTGAAATTCAATATTATTTTACAGAAAGATGATTCCGAGACCTCGTGAGCTGCCAGGAATTTACGGCCGGATCTGAACGTAATCGAGAGCTTCGATCGTCGGCCGCCGTAACAATCGTCATGAACAGCACGGAGCACAAGATACAAAGAAGAAAGAAGAGAAGTCATCGCTCGTGGTCCACTTTGGGAACGCTCTCGTGGATATGCTTAATTCATTTAGAAATCTCGACACAGTAACAACGGCACGAAGGCGAAGACACATTCCGGGGTACAAACGTCAGAGATAAGGGTTAAGGGGGAAAAATGATAAGGGAACGAAGAATCGAGGGACGATGGAAACGGCGCCGATTAGCGAAGCGAATCGGTACTCTCATTTGCCATTGCTATTCGTTAGAGGGAAAGCCGGAACGTGCGAGGGAGATAGAAAATGATTATACGTTAAGGGTGGGAGGGAGGGGGGAGGAATGAAATCGAGGCTGGACGCATCCTCGCGGCATCCTTTAGCGTCATAGCGTTAGTCGTTAGCCTAGCGATTAGTCGAATTTCGTTGAGGATATTTTGTATTGAGCGTTGCTTGCGACCTTCGATAGGTTTAACCTTCGCGTGCGAAAGATCATAGGTTAGTCTAGGAGTCATCGCGACGGAAGGATAAATAAAGGAGAAATAAAAATAGGTGAACATATAGAGGTGCGAAGGGGTGGACTCGTCGTGACGGTGACTATGACGACTTAACTTGGACGATGACAGATTCGGATTGACTGGGTTAGAATGAAAGACGTATTATTTGACATGTCCGTCAGATGGCACCAGGATTGTTTGTTTGTGAGGGACGGTGACGTTGGGTGATCAATAATGAGACACGTTAGAGGGGGCGATTGTGATTCGGGAGATGATTATAGTAAGAATGAGGATAATTACGTTAGATGATTTAATTATAAATTAATGGGACGGCGTGAGAAGCATGGCCTCGGCGATATGCGCTGGCGTCGACGTAGGTCGTGCGAAGAAAGAAATGGGTCGACGCGTGGGAGAGAGAATAAACCATTTTGCTGCAGCAATAATACTCTTATAATAATAGGTGTTACGAATAATCGTGATGTAAAGCCGATTAAACGGGGGTAAAACGATTTTAACGTTACGTGGGTGGAGGAGTGCTTTTTGCATCGTGCATTTAATACGCGCCCATACTCCGTTGCGATGTCCCACGTACACGTTTTACAGCAGTGCGAGACCTTTGACAGACGCGCATGCGCGCACCTCTCGTTCATTCATTAGAGTACGGTGCGCGCGCAGCCGCGTTACGTCATAACGGCGAATGAGAATCGTTTATTGGTAATAAGGACCGATCGCCGGATTAATAGGGAACGATAACGATAGTACGATAAGACACGGTTCAATAGGACAATTTACAAGTGACGGTATACATATAACGCGAAGCGGGACGACGTTACGATTCTGTTGATTATTATAATTATATTAACGTTGAAGAAGGCAAATGCAATTCAGATGATTATGAGTTACTGTTTAAGATGAAGAAATATGGCGAGATGAAGGATATGTCAGAGGCAGTGAAAACGAGAGGGACGGGATATGGAGATATAATAATGCTATGATATTAATGATTAATTATAATTAATAACGGATAAAGGCGAGAGCACTCGTACGTCGCCGAAACATTACGTGGACGACATACGATATTTCTGCGTTGATCATTGCATTGTACAGAAAGTGTAACTGTTAGCTTAGGTAGCTACGTTATTATCTAATATTAATACCCCGACCCTTTAATCCGACATACGATTAATTGCTAATCGGTTTATGAGTATATTCTTGTCACGGAGTTAGGGCAGTCTTTCGGTGGACACTCACGAAGTATTGTATTTGACTACTTAATGGGATTACGCGGAGAGAGAGCCAAGTTGAGCTGGCAGATCCGAGGAGAGGACGTGACGAGAGACAGAGAAAGAAAAAGATGAGACAAAGAGAAAACTAAAATATATATATATATTACACATATAGATATATATATATTAATTTATACGTACGTGAGTGCGCGCCAAACAATGTTATTAACAATATTGCGGATGAGCCTTGATTGCGATTCCGTCGAGAAAGTAAGAAAGTCACACGTGCGCATGCGCACAAGTGCGTTCACTGCAAAGTCGAAATAAGCCGAGCAGTTTTACTTAGCTTTCTTGGTGTTCAATGATGGGGTAATTAACCCGATTGGCGGTATTCTCTTACAATTTAGGTATATTCGAGGTATTTCTGTCGTAGAACGCGAATTTGAATGATTGAGTCCAGTACGGTGAGCCAGTGAATACGTTGTGAGATGAAAGATTAAGAAACATAAATGCTGTCTAATGGTAATTAATAAAACAGTAGAGACTGTTTTATCTTCTACTGTCTGTCTTATCTAAACGCATATTAATTTTTGGCTCAGAATTCATATGAATTATATGAAAAGCTCGCGACTTCGATTTCATCTGGTTCACCGTAGCATATAGGTTATGACTCCTTCGTACCAATATCCGCGATGTCTTCTACGTATAGCGAAAGTCTTTCGTTAGCCATTTTGTCAAGCGTCATTATTCCGATATTTCTTCTGGTTATACACATTTTATCTATAAAACATGTACTTTAACGTTACGACCGAAATATACGTCGGGCGGTGTGCGCATGCGCGAATCACGTGACGAACGTTATTCGCGCATGCGCCTCGGCGATTTCGCGATCTGTACATTTTCAATGTGATTAAACTAAATTACTTGATCGATATTTGTTAGAATCCGTAAGAACTTCCGTGCATCGTGAAACGGACAGATAGGTATGAGAGCGGAAATGACATAAATGATAACAGGAAGTGAGACAATTTTTGAAAAATTCTCAAGTAGACATCATTAACCACCATTCAAAGGAAGAGATACACGTTGACGGTTACAGCGGGTCGTGGCACGAAAATGAAAAAGTCAAGTTCAAAAAGAATTAAAAATGCTGCTAACTTCAGAGCAAGTATCTGTCAGCGTTTATCAAGTGTTCCTCCCGTTGTTAAAATAATGAGAAAATAGAGATATTACTACACTCGACACAAGTTACACTAAACACTTTCACCGACACGAACTTATTAAAAAAAAAACACATCGGATTCGTGAAATTCTAGTCAGAGCTCTCTTTGTTTGAGCTCCGTGCGCATAGCTAGACGTAGAAGAAATTAGCTTTAATCTCCGATCTTAGTTAGTTAGCGTGTAGCGTATATACTACGTAGAGCGATCCTCGTAACAGGAATTGAGAGACGACACTTAATTTCTTATCGTAATTGATAAGCGAACTACGAAGTAATGTTATCATTCTACATCGGTGCACAATTCGATCCGTGTGTCACAAAACGAGTTTGGCCTAAATTTTCATTCTTTGCGTCGATACTGAACGTTTAGCCCTTTACTCGTCGTATTCGCGATTTTTCATCGTGGACCCGAGCTGTCAAGTCGATGGAAAAACGATTTTCTTAACTTACGCCTGTAGCGTTGGCTAAGACTGTGAATTTAATTTAAATGCAAATTAATTTAAAAAAATTTTATTATAATAAATATCCTTCACTTTAATCTGTCGATGTTTCTTAGATCTATCAATTCCTCGCTAGGGCATACATACCGATTTTTTCTTCAACTGTGGTGTCTGGATCCGATTTAAAAAAAAAAGTTTCGAAAATCGTTTTTTCGCGATTGGCCGTTCCTACTGGAGGGTGAATTCGTCTTCCGATTTCTAAAGAAATAAAATCCTTTGCTTCGAAGGTCTCGTTACTGAGAAACGGCCGCTACTTATAGTCATAGGATCCTCGAGTTTTAAATTGTCTCTTTTGATTATGGCGCGTGTTTCAAAATGGTATCCTTAATGCATTAAATTGAAAAGGAAATGATAATCGTGGCTCGACGATGACTAAGGCCAATATCGTGGGGCAATTAACGTGCCGAATGTTCAGTCTCGTCGTTCTACTTAATATATTTTACATTGCATCACGGTGTGTGCACTATTATTACGTAAATATACGTATTGCAATTAGACATGTAGATGTATATAATATTATACATCGATAAGGCATTGTTGAAACGCCACTCATCTGCATTTTTGTAGAGGTTTATTTAAGCGCGTCGAAACCCGACAAAATTGCGTGGAATAATAGTAATAAAAAGAAGGAAGAAAGATATTTAAAAAGAATAAATAAATAAATAAAAAGGATAATAAGAGATAACCACAAAATCTATACACAAAATGGGCGTCAAAAAGACAGAGAAATGTATTATCTTCCTGGTCTATGATATGTCGCGTACACGCTCCAAGTGCTACTACTGTATTTAATGAAAGTGTGATAATGGATGCAATTGTATATTTAAATTTGAGACGTCAAAAATGTATATGGGTCGTGTCACATCGGTGCAATTATTACTACGAAAGGCTATTTCAATAACCTTATGATTGTCAATTCCACTTTCAAAATAAATCATAAAACTTTTCGTGATGGTTGACGAGGAGTGAGATTAGAGGGAGATTGAATGAAAGCGAGCAAGCGAGAGTGTGAGAGAGATAGATATATGGAGGATACGAAGGGAGCGAGAGAGGCGAAATGAAAAAGTAAGAGACGGCAAGAACAGGGAAAAGATGTAAAGACGATGGAAACAGTGGGGGGAGGAACAAAAGCGAATGAAATAAGGCATAGGAAATGATTTATGCGATAACATAAGAAAAAAAAAATAAAAAATGGTTGCATGAACAGCGCGGCTTCTCATGCGACAAAGTGAGATTATTAATAGAAGTAAATTTAAACGAAAAGATGAGAAAATGGGAGAACAAATGAAAGAGAGGGAGAGAGAGAGAGAGAGAAGCGTAAGAAAAAACGATAAACGACGAGAGTAGCTGAAAAAAAATAATTAGCACGCGAATGAAGATATAACGGGGGGTATGAATACTTTTTATCATAGGTATTTCATAGGCGAAGATTCATAAATAATAAAGAAAGAGTGAAAAAAAAAAGAGAGATGAAACACGATACTGTACTAACGATTAACTTATTAAAAATAAATTGACGGTGTTTTCTGCCTATACGTATTACGTCTCGTGTACTCGTCGGGCGAGTGGTAATATTAAAAAAGAAAAAAAAAAAAAGAAAATTACAAAATCGCGTATACACTTTCTCGAGTAACGAGAGAACCCTTTACGTTTTGATCTTTAAAGGATATTAAAGAATACACTGTACAAAGTTGGCAATAATCTTAAGAACCTTCCACAATCATTACTGGCTTGGAACTTAGCTAGAGGATGTCACTGACGTCATTATTTTTTTTTCGGCTATTTCTCTAGTTTCCGGTTTTTTTTTGTTCGTATCTTCTACCCTCGATATCTTCTCGATTTTTTTTTTTTTTTTCATTCCTTCCTCGTAACTGCCGTATCTTGGATTATTCTTGCTGCTAATCATCGGACACCTCGAGCAGCGAGTCTTCAGGTCTTAAGTGATGATTATGGCAGCCGATATGTGATCAAGTGAATGTGCCCTTTCGTCGTGTAACCAGCACAAAACAAACGAGAAACTCCTCTGGATAGAGAAAATAATAAAAAAATATTCCCAGGCCTCTTATTACCCTCTAGTCTAGAAATCCACTAGATAGGGAGATCGATAGGGGCTAGGCGATCGTTGCAAATAAAAGATCGATCGATTTAATAACGGATAACGAGGTTGGATGAGAGTAATAATACAGAATTGAAAAAGATTGAAAATCGGCGAGTGTGTGAGAATATGATTTGATAGAGGGAGAGAGAGAGAGAGAGAGAGAGAGAGAGAGAGAGAGAGAGAAACGAAACATTATAACAGTAACGTTAAAAATAAATCAAGAGAAAAAGAGAGATGAAATCAATAGTATATCGAACATCGAGATTTTACAATCGGTATCGAATCTGCATATTGTAGCTCGTTCGTTTAAAAAAAAAATCGAATAACCGTATACGGCGCTTGGAAGCAATAGCTAAATTAAAAAAAAAACATAACCTCATTAACGTTGACAGTCTCTGATAAGAGAATAAAATAAACGCAGCTGCAGGTGAATTTAACAAAGATCACCCGCGTGCAAAGGCAAGAGTTTCAAGAGTGCGAGTGTGGATGATTGTAAAGGAAAGAATGTGATTGCAGAGAGAGAAAGAGAGAGAGAGAGAGAGAGGGGGAGAGCAAGAAGTTCCAGTCGTGCATTAATTATTATACAATTATATTCTTTTCCGTTACGTAACGACAGCCAGCGCACCCCCCCCCCCCCCCCTACTTACCTACCCAATATCCACTGTTTCGCTCGATAACCATTGTAAACGATTTGACATTTATTAATCCGACAATAGCGAATTAATCCTAAACGCTCCCGTTATTGTTCGTTTTATATAACAAAACGAGATTATTTATTGTCTGCCAATAAAGAATGTAGTCGGCACAATTAAATGAAAATTTGCTAATATACTTTTAAAAAATGAATACCGCATATACGTACATAGGAATTAAACGGTGGAGCCTCTGACAAATTTTTTGTTCGTGCTGTACAATGGACGTTGAAAGGAAAGCAAGAGTGAGAGAGAGAGAGAGAGAGATAGTGCAAAGAAAGAAAAGCAATGTTCAATATAACTTTAATGGTAATGATATTTCAGTGGTGGAGTGGGAAGAATGCAAGAACGAAAAAAAAAATGATATTGGTAGGATAATGTCAAAGGTTATTTTGTCTCGGTTCATCGGGATAATAAGAAAGAGAGAGAGCAAAAATATTTGAGAAAAAATTATCACGATTACTTGTACACGACGTAACGATTGCGTATTTGGCACGCGAATTTTATTCGTTTATATCGCGATTCCATGGTATATGCGAGTCACTATTATTATTATTGTTGTCGTTATTATTATACTTATTATCATCGATTAATATTACAAGTTATAAACCGTTAATTATCGAATCTCTTATCATTGCTTTAATGTTTCATTCGTGCTGGTTCGCTGAAACTGTATACGCAGGGATAAACGAAGGATATATGTATTATGCGTATATATCTATATATATGCACGTAAAGAGGAAGAAAAAGATATAGGAAAGTGAAAAGGAGGATACGAGTGAAAAAGAATGCCCTCTCTTGCGCGTGCCATTATCCTGACAATCTCTTATCGTATTTCGTTGCGCCGAACTTCTAGGCTCTGCTCACGTGTAAATAAGAATAAAAGAACATATGTTAGAATACATATATTAATTATCTGCTCAAATTTCGTGAAGCCCAATTAACCATACGGCTCTCGCTGCATATCAGAGACACCCTATAGAAATTCCTCTCTTGTATAGCCTCTACGTGTGTAGATCAACGCCGGACAGTCAAAAGTAATGTATATTTAGTGTGAAAAACTTTTTTTTCCCCTTTCAGTCAATTTATTGATGTCTTTAAAAGTCATCATTTTGTATATATAAATTTATGAGAAATTCGATCTATTTGTACACGTATGCACTGTGTTATGAAATTCGTAATTTTCGAGATCAATTGTGCACACTGGTTGACAGATTTTTTGTCTGGTAAGAACTGGATGTAATGGAAAATAATTTAGCAGAAGATTATTAATGAAAGTAATTAATTATCAGGAATTTTTAGAATGTCCTTTATAAAATTTTCATAGGCGCTATAGGAGGTACTACACGTAGATGATTTTTATCTATATGCAAAACGCGAAGACCTTTGACACGCCGAGATTGAATTGCGCGTTATCCTGATATTTTTTTATCGCAAGATCTTTATGCTAACAGTGTGTAAGACGATATTCAGTTCGAAAGTGGGAGACGCACGAATAGAAAATTTATGAAGTAAAACAAAAGATATACTTGGGTGGTCCGGGTACAGATTTAAAAAAAAAAATGCAAAATTTGTCTAGATATATTTTGAATTCGTTGCGTTATCGTGTTTTAGCGAATACATTCCCCTCTCTCCTTCTTGAGTTTGCTGTTAACGTGTATTTACATTATTCGCAAAGTTTCCGAGCGAGCACGAATCTGTGAATGAGATAAATGGAGCATAAATTTCGCGCAGTGCGAGAGTTGCGAGCGCAAGGGAGACGGAATAAAATGAAAATAGAAAAAGTAAATTTTCAACTGTCACGTAATAGCCTATTATCGGTGTATGTTTAATTAATTAGCTGCATACGAGAAGAAAGCAAAGGATTTCACAATAAACCAATAACGTTTACTGTGCTACTCCTGCGTCGGCGAACGGGTCAAATGACGAAGCAAAATAAGATTTGAAAAGGCTTATGAAAAAAAAATAGAAAAGATATATAAATCGTTCTATATGGATATTTCAAAATCTTCTTGAGATTCACATTCATAATATACATTATATCGATGTGCAGAAACTGTAGTATTTCTTTGCTGTATAAAAATTATACTGTACGCGAATTAAAATTAATCAACAAATCAATACCCGTTGGACTGATATCGATCCAGGAGTAGAATTTGAATTAACGTCAATAGCCATGTATGTATATATATATATATATTTAAATATTATTATATATATATAATATATATATATATCTTCTATTATAAATGCACCCAGGTATGATCACATCTTTCCCATGGGACCGTAGACTCTGCTAAGATCTAATATTCCTCTTTAGCTTCAACTCGTTAAGGTTTTTCATATTTATTTGAATTTACAAAATAACTCGATGGACAATATACGCATTCGTTGATCTCCCTCGATACGATTTATTCGATACGAATTGAATGCTAAATTACGTCCGATCGAGCGACAATGAATATGCAAAGCCGCATTAAAGATCTCTTGTAAATACACGACCCTTAGTCGACATTAACCCTGGCTTTAGCGCAACGTAGACAATAAAGAATCGTAACACCTCTTGTATTTAGCGCTTGAATTAGTCAAGCATAAGAGAATGACACTCCTTTCCACCCTTGGAAACATAAAGAGCGGCGATGTCCCATGGTGAAGCCATTAAGTTAGTTAATGATAAAATAATTCATTTTAAAGATACTACTGTAAAATGTACATTTTGAAATTGGAAGTAAACTTATAAATATCTTCCACGCGAACGATTTATGATTTTTATCCAACAGTAGATGTTCAATTTACTGAGTATTTGGGCGGGCAAAGAGGGCATGATATGATTAATAGTCACGGTTTAAGCACACACAATTACTTTATTACTGTATTGTTCACACATTGAATTTTTAAGATTCTTTTCATTGGATTTGGAACATTAATAGTAGGAAAATAGAACATCTCTGCTGCGAACATTAAAGTAATCATTTAAAACAAGAATATACGAACACAAAACCGGATAGCGCAGTATTGTACATTAATGAAGATTCATGAAGGGGTAAGTTGCGTGCATTATTACATTGATCGTTGTTATGAGTTCGGACACAGTATAGTGTCATTGCGATCCGAAACTATAGCCGATTTTTGCAGAAGACCTTCAGAGAAACCACCATGAGCAGATATGCGTTCAGGTCCGTGCAAAGCTTTCTTCTTTATAAACTTTCGTACAACAGCTGGATTTACATAGGACATTGTTAGACGGCATCCCCACGTGACCAGTGCTAGAGGCTGAACAAATTAAAAATAATTTTATTAACTAGAGTTGTACTACTATTATTAATTAGGTTCAACATTCGTCTGACTTACGCGATCCTCATCCAACAGGTTGTACGGAGTAATTATATATCTTCGAAGACAATTCTTAACTAGAGTTTTCAGAATTTTCACTTCATATGGATTGGCGCATGGATGATATAACATAACTACTGCACCGTGCTGTAAGAATTATATTTGTTGACATTGATATGATTATTAACTATTTACATCAAGTCTAGGGCAAATATTACCTCCAAACTATGAAGCCATCTTTGGGGTGGCACAAATTTGTACTCTCCGTACACTGGCCATACAGGTCTGTGACTACCACTATAAAGGATTAATTTAGTTATCTCTATCGTGATAAACAGTTAATGAAATTACAAAGAAACATTTGTAAATATGTTCACTTACTACAAGGGTATGTCATCAACGTATTTGATTTTTTTATGCATACATATGTGAGCAGCCTAAAAACAATGTCTTTTAACTTATTGTAATATTATACATTAAAATATTTCATTTTCAATCAAATTATTGAAGGTTGATGCTGTACCTTATATGCTTTTGGAATTTTTTCACAGTATATCAAGGGCTCAATCTCATAGGAAGGTACAATTTTTTGTCCATAACAAGTATAATTTACTAGTGAATTGTCCCAATCAACTGTCAAGTTAGTCTGAAAAAGGGACATGTAATTCCAAATATTGTATGCATTAGGTACTTAAAATATTTAATATAATAATCACCTTTCCATCATCACAACCACTAATGTTGAAACCCATTGAAACTGAGTGAGACATATGAGTCTCGTTATTACTTCCAGGTATTTCATTTTTCTGAGATACAACTTTTGGTGGTGGTATAGGATCCTGTGGTCTATCAGGCATCCAACGTCCTGTCCAATTTTCAAAATCATCTACTTCTCTACGATTCTCTTTATAATTTATAGCATAGTTTTGAACGATATCTAATAAATTAATCCTATCTCCATCTGAAACATAAAAATGGTCATATATCGTCTTTATCACCATTTAAAGTAGAATAAGTCATACGTTATCTTCTTTTTTGAACAGTACACGTTGAAAATCAACTACAATTCTTAACATCCAATTCAATATGATATATAGCATATAAAAGCTATCTTACAATATTCCTGTTAAAAAATTAAATAACTTCATAATATACAACCTTCGTACTCATCTTCATTGGCATAAGCTTTAATTTCGCATAAACTTACACAAATGCCAATTAGCACAGCAAAAATCACTCGATTTGACATTTTGGTCTTACAAGTATCATGGACACTTTCGTTTGCACTAAATGCGCACGCAGAATATATCATACACTACGCTACGTTAAATTAAATATATTGAAATACGAGATTGATTACCAATAGCACGTTGGAAATACAATTAAACTTTTCTACTATTAAATATTAATATATAAATACTTCAGTCGTTATTTATTTGCTTAGAAAACAATTCTTCGAAAATATTCAGATTGTCCCCCCTCCTTCGTTATTGTTGGCGCAACTGTCGTTTGACGCACATCTGAACCCTCAGAACCACCAAACCGTAAAATATGGTTGACATTCAACATTGGTTCGCTGATAGTGATGCACGGCAGAAGGCAACTATTCTGTGAATCATCTTCGTAGCATTTTCGGCAAGGATAATAAAGCTTGGAAGATAATAATATTAACGGGAAATAGTGTAATTGTTTTATATAGTAATGGCAATGATATATCCATATAAATGAACAGTTATACGCGTACCTGGCCCTGGCCAGCGTCGGGCATCATGTTTCTTGCGTATTTCCTGTTTTGTAACGGCGTGAAGGTTCGTTTTCAGTAAGCTAGTCATCGTGCTCAACGAATCATGCGGTGATTTGTATACACAAATAATGGAAAACACTAGTGGTTAGAAGAATTTGATTACTAAGGCCTTGTAGACACGTTCCTCGATAAGCGGCTTGTTCTTAGCGTCTCACGCGCTACACATCTCCCAGGACGTCGTTCACCGCCTTGTATTCGTGGCAGAACTTGGAAATTGTGGTGAAGGTGCGATGAAGTAAAGCCGGAGGATGATGATGGGTGATCAGTTTCGTAGCAAAGTGGAACAATATTCACCAAAGTCATCACCAAGGGGTGCCCGTTCCCCCGTTGTTTCACGTCAGGACTCGACTGGAACTCTAAAAGCGACGATTTCACTAGGGAAGAACCCCTCCATCGTCCACAGTGGGCCCTTCTACTTAATGAAGGAGCCCCCTGGTAAGTTCATTATTAAATTTTGTATGTGAAATATGTTTACAAAATTAGTCTAGGTTGGCCAGCTATAACTACGTCTGGGTATCACCGATTAATTGTCAATGTTATTTGCAGGGGAAAGTGAACTCACAGGGGCTACGAATTTGATGGCCTATTATGGCCTCGAGCATTCCTACAGTAAATTCAGTGGCAAAAAATTAAAGGAACAGCTCTCTTCTTTCCTACCAAATCTACCTGGAATTGTTGATGCACCTGGTCATCAAGATAATAGGTAATTGCTTTAATGATATGATAATTCATTATTGAAATATTGTAAGAATATGTTGTTATGTTTATTTTGTCATTTTATGTTACAGTTCTCTCAGATCTGTAATTGAGAAACCACCAATTGGTGGTAAGGAACTTCTTCCTCTGACCAGTGTACAGCTAGCTGGTTTTCGATTACATCCTGGTCCAGTAAGTACTCTGTTTCATTTAAAAAATCTTTGATACGTATATATACATTCACAATAAATGTATAATTTGAACTTTCTTTCGCAGCTTCCTGAACAGTATAGATATGTAAATCAAGCACCGCAGAGAAAGCACAAAAATAAACACAAAAAACATAAACACAAGCCTGGTGAAGTACCTGGTAGTCAAGAGACTGCAACTACAGATATTGGTGGACCTGATACGCATGAAAAGAAACATAAAAAACAAAAAAGACATGACGAAGAGAAGGAGGCCAGGAAGAAGCGAAAGAAAGAAAAGAAGAGAAAAAAACAAAAGCATAGTCCTGAACATCCCGGAGGACTCACACCCTCCCAGCATTCCAATGCGTGATCTCCGAGTTTATCGCTTTTCTTTTTAACAGACACTCGATCACAATACCTGAAATAAAAGGTTATGTTGTTTAGGCCATACAAAAAAAACTGCCTAAGAATCGGTCGACGTCAAACTACAAACAATAGCATTATATTATTAGTAGGATCGCATGAATAAAAACTTCTTTTTTTATTTATTACTGACTCCTCGATCACTTAAAAAAACATTGAATGATGAGGAATCAGTAGCTAATGTGCTGTCGTTCGGTGCAAAGAAAACATTTTGCCAAAAATTTTGTGCGATCCTGCTTTTGACAAGGAAAAAGTGAAAATAGGGAGGGGAGGAATGTTATGGCTCAAACTTCCAACAGCGTCCATGAACGTGCTTCGTAATGCGTAGAGCGTGAATATCGTTCCTAAGAAGATTATTATCCATTGCCCAATGTAAAATTTCATTGATACAATTGAAATTCGAAAATCCCCCGAGAAATTCTGACCTAGTCCAGAAAAGAGGGTACAATTAAATCTTCTCAGCCGAAATATATTTATATGTTTACGCTCTCTTTCTAATTGGTTTTATGTGAATCCTTGCGGTGCAAGAACAAAGACGGTTACGTGTATGTATAGTTTAGTTTGTGAAGTTAAGTTCTGATTAGATAGCACATAGCAGTAACAGTTTCGATTGTAATTGATACACGTTCCTTTTTGTTTTTAATGTCTTTATTCGAATCCGACGGTTCTTTATTCAATGCGAATACAGTATTTACGAAACACGCTACTACACGTATTGGCTTGGAAAGAATCCATACGTAAAGTACCACACACGTTGCTCCATTACAGCAGCGAACGGCCAAGTGGACAATGCTTAGATAATAAGATTGTAATATATCTGCGTGTAATATAGACTGGACATGAAACAAATATAAGAAACAAATCGCAATATTTGCTGCTAATGGTGAATAAGTAAAACATGGACAAATGCATCGCATTCTTCGCGTTAGCATGTAAATAAAACATTTTGAATAATGTGAAAAAAAAAATAATGAAAATCATTATACAATCTCATACGTATACAAATGATCATTGCCATGTTAATTTTTCCTTCCATCTATTGAAAGACTTACTACACATGATACAAAGATATAAATATAAGGAATAGTTTGATACAATCCAGAACATTATAACTTTAAATCCCTGACTGATTTTATTGACAATTTATTAACCCCGCGTGTCAATATTTTAAATGAATCCGACTGACATGAGAAATGACTTTTCCATTAAATCGATTGTATTTTCTTGATTGGAAGATGTTTCTTTAAATATCGTGATTGGCGATTTAGAAAATTCTTTTTTCTTATTGGTTGAACTGTGATACTCTGTTAGTTTGGGATTTTTACTACTAGAGGCGCACCTTTCGCTTCCGTTTCATTAGAAGAAAACGTTTTCAGTTGTAGAGACACGAGACGTTCAATTTGCCGCCATTACGCGCCTCTTCGGTGTTAGTGTCTGTACCGAAGAGCAGTGCCACGATGACGGACAATCGTAAGTAATTTGTAAACTATTGCTAATTTCCAATAGCGTTTTACGAAGGGTTGTGTTTATTATATTGTTTTGGGTTATTCTTTTTTTGCCGAAAATTAAATAATTTTGGAAGGCGTTCCTCCTCGTGACGCCGCGCAAGGATCCTATTCTGCCACGTAACATGGCCTTTTGCATGATGCTTGTATATTTCAAAAAAACTAATTCCCTTTTTTTTTCATTGAAGAGTATAGTATTTTGCTTTCATTATGTTTAAATAACGCAAATTATTTAACGTACTACTTTCGCATCTTTTGGAGTGAGTCGCGTCCAAACATGGCATAATCGATAATTTGCGGAGGCCATTTGAAAAGTATTCGTTCCTGTCACGTAGTGATATATGATTGACTATTATCATGTAATGATATTTAATTAAGCTATACTTTGGTATGCAATAAAATATGTAATAAAATTTCTTTTTAATATAGTTTTATCTTCAAGGTTTTTTTTAAACTTTTGACATTTTTTTTTTACAGAGTATACAAGTTATCAGCAGCAAGGCTATAATCAATATAGCCAACCTCCACCAACAAGTGGCCAGGATACATCGTATCCTCCACCTTCAGGAGGAAGTGCTGGTTACAATCAGTACAGCCAGCCACCACCGAGTGCCAGTAGCTATGGCAGTTATAACAGCTACAATACTGGCAGTAGCCAGGATTATGGTCAAAATCAAAGCCAGGGTGGCTACGGGCAAAGTAGCTATGGTGGAAGTGGCGGAGGAACTACCAGTTCTGGTAATGGCAGCAGTTACGGTGCTGGTGGTGGTGGTGGTGGTGGTGGCGGATACAGCCACAGCGGTGGAAGCAGTAGTGGCAGCAGTGGAGGATACACTCGTGGTGGTGGTGGAGGCTACGGAGGCAGTAAGATTCTTTAAACTTATAAAGCAAGTACAAAAAACCAAATACACAACATGCTATTTTTTTCAATACAGGCCAAGGCGGTGGTGGCAGTGGCGGAGGTAGTAGATATGGTAGCGATCGCGGTGGATATGGCGAACGCTCCAGTAGTGGCGGTGGCGGCGGATACAAGTAAGTTCTAATAATTTTAGTCATAAATATAAGCGAGAAGGGACTAGCGCTGGAAAGCAAAACCAAAGTTCGAAACGTTAAATCTGCAATGATAAATAAATTAAGGTAAATTGTGTTAAAAAAAAATCGATCGTGGTGTCGAGCACGGTAATGAAGAACAATAACGACTCTTAATCTTTTTTTATCTTTTTTTTTGTTTTGGTTGTATTCACTGGTCTTATGCCCTTTGGGCGTTAATATGTTTAAAGTGTGCCTACAGGTTTAACGCACAGGTATTACTGGTATAAAGGTAAACACAGGTTGTATATGACAAATGACGTAAAATGGTTGTATCGTATGTTCTACATACTACTGGTTCTGCATCGTTTGCGAGAATACACGCAATCTGCGCCGTCTGTTGTCGAACATCTGTATAAGTGTTCGCACACGGTGCCGTTGTGTCTACTTACGGCCATTATCCTTAGCGGGGCCACTGGTTATGAAATTACCGCTAATTAGGTATAACATAAAAAAAAACACGAGCAGACATTCATCGGAAATCTTACCAATATATATCTAACCATTTATGAATACCTTTCCACGTCCGTGATTATCAAAACGATTTCTTAACGCCATAAGCGCAGCGATATTAGGGTTATGTATACGCTGTCGAGCGATACGTCACAAGACTGCAAAACATATTATACAGAGTACACAAAGATAAAAGTACCAAAGAGAAAGACCAAAGTACATTTGTAGAATCAGTGAAAAGGGAGTCAGAAAGGAGTATCCTTCGATTCAGCATTTAAAAAAAAAATCGTTACTCTCCGGTCGAATCAAAGAAATATTCGGAAAATGTACTTTCTCATGCTTCGGAAATTATCTACATTGTCTTTCCCGAGTTGGTCGGTAACAACGGGATTTCTTTTTATTTTTATTTTTTTTTCTTCTTCTAAGGGCTTCAAGTATTTAGAAATGTCAAATCTAAACGACTCGCGTCTCTTTGGTCTCTGTGTGTCCATTGATCTCTTGATACACTTAAATTCTCCAATCTGTGCATGCCGAATGTTTTTATTACTGACGGACGCTACGTTGCTTCTGACGTGCATAGTTCTATTGTTAATATGGTGACTACAGACATTTGGACAGTAGGTGGCATCAAGAAGAGAGTGGGTGGCGAGCTGCATTTGAATCGCCATGCATCGATCGATCGATCAGTCTGTCCATGAGTCGACTCATTGGTATATCTGCTTCTGTGTTTTAGCAGTGGCGGTGGCCGTGGTGGTTTTAACAAAGGTAAATGCACCAGACTGTTTGTACTAGTCTGGTGCTATTCACGCATTCACTCTAATATTTACGATTTAAATACTCGGTTACTCGTATTATATGAAAGGGCTGCTATGCAACATTTTAGCGACGACGTTTAACTATCGTCGAGTACCATTTTTTTTAATTAACTCTGCTCTGGCGCTTTCCGAGGGACTACCTTTTCTTTAATTTTATCTTCTTTTTTTTTTCTTGTCTATCTTAATTAACAACAGGATTATACGGGGCCTCAATCAGAAATTATTTGTAAAACTAATTCGTCGCCCACGTCAAGGATCCAATAGAAAAACTGTTTGCCTTTTCTTTGTCTTTATCGAATGCGGCATTGCACTTACTTTCTTTAGCTTTACTTTTCAACGATGCTGCATTTTATTTCAATTTTTGTCATTTCGCGCGAGAACGATGGTACCTTGTTGTTTATGTAACGCCCTTGATAGGCTATGGGTTTATAATAATTATAAAGATTATGTACTGTGATACTTTTGAGTGCCATTCCTTAAGACACTTAATATCTACATGCATGGTACTCTTATGTTATCAAACAAGAGGAATGTATTGTGATTGAAAATGAATGGTAAAAAAAGATGAATCGTGACAAGAGCCTAGGCTACTGCGGAGGAACTTAAGAAAAGAAAAGAAAAAAAAAATGGTTTTCACCTGTACGTTGCGATACGTAATAAGTCTTGACATTAGTAAAAATAAAAGAAAACACAGCCTCGAATAATAATTAAAGAAAGGCAACTGGCGAAACAAATGATCTACGTGTGTAATTGCAGATAAAATAGAAACATGGAAGATCAAGGGTTAAAATAATGTTGCAGCCCTTTTGTATGTTAAGCTGCAACCTTGTGTTATCTACGTATCGTTAGGTGTTACGTTAAGCGTATTAGGTCAGTGCGTGATAAATTTGATAAAGAAAAGAAAAGGAAAAAGAAAAAAAGAAAAGAAAGTAAAAATGCGAAATACGAGTGTATCGCTCATTTTACATTAAGCACGATGTAGGATGGTGAGAGGAACATTATATTTCAAATGTACGAACTTCTTAATGTTAATAACTAACTAACGTGTACCGAGTGCAGAGTAATAATTAACGTGTAAGATGCTACGGACAATTACGAGAGATCTTTATTAAGCAATGATATAAGTACTTTGACTTCGCGTAATGACAATAGTTAATTAAACGATTAAAAGTGTCTTAGACGTTTTGCCTGAGTGTGTAAACGGGCGAATAATTTTAACGTTCCCAATTTGTTAAATGTAAATGTCTATCGTGCCCGCTGCAGCATACATTAAATCTATAAGCTTGTGACGCATGTGAAATTTTTTCATGTGCTGACTCTCGTGTTCAGGAGAAAGTTAAACATAGGAATACATAGTCCGTGCATACGAATGGCAATGCTGGCAAATGATAAACTTCAAGTTCAATTGTATTGCAAAAGAAACGTAACAGTGCGCCCCATCTGTGAATTGTATGCCGCACCATGTGTATAGGGAAGTGACTTAAATTTTAAGAGTACAAGGGCGGGCAAAGATTATTATAAAATGACAAAGTATGGTAGTAGGATTTATCGTCGATGTGTCAGAGGATCCTTCGATGTTTACAGGGTATTATGAAAGGCACATTAAGAGAAGAGAAGAGAAGTTAAATAACATTTTCTTGCAATGACAATTCTTAACGTTTGTAACATACGTGTCTTTATCGAGTCCCTGTTCTTTCTTAGCAGAGCCGTATCATATTGAAAGAGCTAATATTATGACTGTAAACGGCCGTTAATATATAATGCCTTAAGAAGCACCTGTTCTTGTAACGTTAGATTAGAATCTGAAGTAGATTTAGGGATAGTAGATATACTGTTGTTCAATCCAGTTAGGGTTTTTTTTTCTTTTATTTTTGTGGAACCTGACATTAATAATGGTGGTGTTACAGGGGGCTACGGTGACCGCAATGGAGGCGGTGGTGACGGAATGGTCGTGCAAGAGGATACCATTTTTGTATCCGGAATGGACCCGTTGATCTCCGAGGAAGAAATTTGTCAGCACTTTGGTGCCATCGGTCTTATAAAGGTGAGCCTCGGTCCAGAGGTTGCGTTATGGGTAGAAGTGAGTTTTAAGTAATGAATATTGTAATGGATTTTTTGTAGAACGACAAGCGCACTGGCAAGCCCAAGATATGGATGTACAAGGATAAGAATACTGGAAAGCCAAAGGGCGAGGCTACAGTTACTTACGACGATCAGAACGCCGCACGATCCGCCATTGATTGGTTTGACGGCAAGGAGTTCAAGGGGTATACAATTAAGGTGCAGATTGCACAGCATAAGAGTAACTGGCAAGGTAGTCGCGGTGGAGGTGGTCGCGGAGGCGGTGGTGGTCGTGGACGTGGCGGCGGCGGCGGCGGTTTTGGTGGTCGAGGTGGTGGTGGTGATCGGGATGATCATCGTGGAGGTGGTGGCGGTGGCAGTGGCGATGATCGTCGTGACGGAGGTGGTCGTGGTGGTGATTGGAGGTATGAATAAAAGAGTGTCTTGATCTCGTAGAGATGCTTGGTTTAGAATATACATAAGTTCTTTGCGACTCCAAATTTTCTCGTAGGTGCCCAAACCCAGATTGCGGAAATACGAATTTCGCTTGGCGCGATCAGTGCAACCTCTGCAAGAGTTCCAAGCCTGAAGGAGCTGGCGGAAGTGGAGGTGGTGGTCGTGGCGGTGGAAGCCGAGGAGGCGGCGGAGACCGCGGTGGACGCGGAGGAGGCTTTAGAAGCGATAGAGGCGGGCGTGGTGGCGACAGGGGCGGAAGAGGTGGCGGCGGTTTCCGTGGCGGTGATAGAGGTGGCCGAGGTGGTGGTCGTGGCGGGCCAATGAGAGGTGGTGGCGGGTCAGTACAATTATTAATACTATAATTTGTGTTTTCAATGGACGCTGATTTTTTGTGTATTAATATAACGATTATTACAGACGTGGAGATAGGGATAGGGACCGTCAACGTCCTTACTAAAGGAAACTATCAGTACGTCAAGGAAACGCACCACACGGATGGACTTGTACACATTTGTACACATTCATAGTTCATGTACATTTCACCAAACACAAATATCGTGTGTTACACTTATTGCATCGCCATTTTATTTCCTCATACTTTTGTATTCACGAGAATAGTAGGAAGACAAGGACGACATGAAAAATAAATTGTAATCTTTCTTTTGTATTCGTGACGAGAATAACTGTCTGTGTAAAGTTAGATTTTAATAAACAATAAGACTTTAGTTTGTAACTCCAAGAGGTGTGTTTTATTTAATCATTAACAATTCACGTATCTCATATTCCATAGGTTTGACTCTTGATTTCTGAAAATGCATATTAAGTATATGCCCAAGACAAGATTTGAAAAGACGTCAAATTCTTTTGCTCCAGCTAGCTTAGGCTGCTTTCTGCTGCCAGCTACCTTAAAGACACTTGGGCATTATTGCGCAATATTGTATTATATGCTAGTACACTAGACCGAACGAAGCGTCGAGTCTATATCACTATTGCGCATAACGAGTTTAGTCAAACGTCACATGTGCAAGGCGCTCGCAGGTTAAATACAAAACTTATAAGGTGATCCGACGAAAATATCGTGGGCGGCTACTTAATGACAGTAAGTTTTTCCTTAATTTTACCTATTTAATAGTGAGATTCCGCATTGTTAGTTCGTATACGGCACTGCATGCGTTTCGATGTTTTACCCTATTGCAGATTCATCATGAGCAAAAATATAAATGTAACAGTGACACAGAGAATTCAGATTCGAATTCTTCGCAGTGAAGGTTACAGTATTCGCCAAATTTCCAAGCGACTTGGGCTGTCAAAGACGGCTGTTTTTCAAGCTCTCAAGTCTATTGAAATGTACGGAGGAGTAATAAAGCCACCTCGTAAATTACGGCCTCGAAAAACCACAGAACGCGAGGATCGAATACTGCATAGAATTTCAGGAGCCGATCGGCAAAAAAGTGCTGCAGACGTTCAACGGGATTTTTTGGAAAAAACTGGAATCTCATTAAGTTGTCGAACTGTACGACGCCGTTTGAATGAGCTTGGCCTTAAGAGAAGGGCTTGCAAGAAGAAACCATTTATCTTAGAAAAAAATAAAAAAGCACGTATAGCGTTTGCTAAAAAAAACCGTCATTAGACATCGGAGGATTGGCGTAAAGTCATTTTTATGGACGAAGCGAAGTGCAATCGGTATGAATCTAACAGAAAAACGTATCAACGACGGCGCGTGGGCGAAGAATTTATATCAAGATATACGAAACCAACTGTTGAGGGCGGTGGAGGTTCTATTATGGTGTGAAGCGCGATCAATTGGTCCGGAACTGGACCGATTCATAAAATAGATGGTTACATGGATCAGTACGTGCATGTACAGATTCTGAACGACGTATTTCTGCCGTACTGGAAAAAAATAAAGCGTCAAAATTCCATCGTGTATACCGACAACGATCCGAAACACACGAGCAAGCGAGAAAACATGTTTCTAGCGATGCGTTGAACTAGTTGACTCGATGCCACGCCGTCTTCAAGCAGTAATATCTGCTACAGGCAGAGCTGCTAAATATTGAAGATTTAAATAATATTTGGTGAAATTTAATTTAATTTTTACTTCAATAAAATTATGTCCCTAAATAGCAGTGCAGTTTATTTTACATTTTTCCTTGTATTATGCATCGTATTTTTTTATTAATGGAAAATAATTAAGTTCGCTTATACGCCTTTAAAGTCAAATAAACAATGTTTATATTTCGAATGTTACAGATATTATTTGTACTAATATATTAAAAGTAGAGCATTCTAAAGTTTCATACATGTGTCCTTAAGCAGCTGGCCACCACTGTAAGTGCGCGCATCTGTAAGTATAAAAACATTGGCCATAGCGAATACCGGATGTTGCTCTTCATTGTAATTTCCGTTTTAAAATTTAGATGGCGCTGCAGGAATTGACTGATTAACGGCTTATCGTTTGAATTTGTGCTACTGTTTACGGTACTTGGAGATTTTGTACAATTGACATTTGTATATTTTAATAATATATTCTACATTTTCATGAAGGATTTTATATATTTATGGTAATTATCATATAGCTGTAATATTTTTCTTCTATATTATTATTTTTATAATTAGTTGGGAATTTTTGACAGAGAAATAACCAGGATGAATGCCAATGGATATAAAAACGTGGCGTCTTGGCAAGACAGAAATAATAAAGGTAAATATTTTGATATTTATGTCATGAAGAAGAATGGAATAATATATGTTTCTGATACAGTACTTCGATTCGTTCCATTTTTATTTAATCCTTATTGCAGAATATCACTTGCCACTGCAACATAATTCTTTGTGGGAAAATTGTGAAAATGATCAAAATTTCCCAAACAAGGCAACGAGTGAGTATGGTGGTACAAGAAAAATAGATCGTAGTATTGACAATTCTGAAAATGAATCTCAAAATTTTATGCTGAGATTTTCAGAAAGTTTGGATTTAGATGATAGCATGACGTACAAAAAACATTGTGATACAAGAACACTACAAAATAAGAGACAACATGTTGCAGTCCTTAGTGATTCCAATACTAGTAGTACTTCCAATGGAAGTAAAAAAATATATAATCTTCATTCAAATAGGAACAATGTTTCCAATAAACAAGAGACTGATGAAGTATATGTCATAGAATCTTCTGATAGCGAGGCTGATCTAAAAGATGAGAGCTCCTTTTCATACAGCAAATATACATTGTCCGAGAAGGATAGCTTCACACCTAATGGCTATTCTAATAAGCGAATTGCATTCGAGATTAATGGAGTTCACAAGGATGAAAATTTTAGCAAAAACAAAGTTAATCCTAGAAATATTGAATCACCTCAATGTCACAGAATGCTCAACAAAAAGAGTATTATGCAAAATGATCAACCTAGTTTGACAACACCGAAGACTAAGTTATCAAAGCACGATACTCGGAATATTCTTAAAGTTATACAGTCTACAAAAGCTGTATACTTCTCTCCAAATCAAGTGAACAGCAAGAACAGAAATACAAGAGTCAGTGATGATATTAATGCTGCATCAACAATGGATGAGGATATTATTGTTCCATCAACGTGTCCAATTAATTTAAACAAAAAAATTGAAGAGAATATAGTCATTATCGATGAAACTGCTTCAGAATTGGATAGCGAGGATGAAATCAGAAGTTCAGACGCACTTGTAATAAAACCACCAAAGACTCATGTCAGCCGATTCTTACAAACTCCGAGAAAGAAGAATGAATCACCATCTCTCTCTGAACATAAGAAAAAAGAAATTTCCTTATGGCTAATGACTAATTCTCCTGGATCCAGAAGTGACAGCTCTTGCAGTAATGTTTCCGATAGTAATAGAAACAGTTTGAGTTCAGGAAATAGTAGTTTAGAGAGATTTGAAATGAAGCACGAGACACCAAACAATAGAGGAAAATTATCAAAAATAAATAACTCAAGAAAGCTGCCTACTCCAGAATCTACAAAAGAAAAGAATCCTTTGATAAAAAAGTCAACCCACACACCTAACACTATTCATCCAATAATTTCTGTACTGAAGAAAGCAGATAAAAATGAATCTGCAAAGAAATTAATCTCAAAAAAAACTGAAAATGCTACACCAGCTAAAAATATGGAAATTATGGATTGTGCGGATATACTTGACAAATTGTATGGACACGTTTGGAGATCTGAAGCCAACAAATTGCTTCCAATGTCCGAGCCCAGAAATCAAATGATTACAAAGAAAGATAGAGCGGTTCAAACAGAAAGGTAAGAATTCTAAACTTCT
>JARQSV010000774.1:129026-179421 GCA_030142285.1 Calameuta idolon | reverse complement strand
TGTCCGAGCCCAGAAATCAAATGATTACAAAGAAAGATAGAGCGGTTCAAACAGAAAGGTAAGAATTCTAAACTTCTGATGAAATAATGGAATAACATTAAAATTGCCGTTCTTGCATATAATAATAGAAGAGTAAATGCGCGAAAGAAAATCTTATCAAGAAGAATTAACTACAGTGACTCCGATGAAGACTCCAACGACTGTAAGGATTCATTAAAAAAATATTCGTTTGCAAATCACAATTTTTGTATTAATTTGTTCATCATTATCTTATTCATTTAGTTGTACAAGATATGAAACCAACATTTAATTCAACCAGGAAGCCAAAACGGAATGACAAGGAACGAAGAGATAGTTTCCTGGATGACGGCTCATTGAGTGAAAATAGTCCAGAAAGTGTTTATCTCACAGCACTGACAAATCCTCGAATATTTGGAAATTCAAACGACTGTCAAAAATCTACTCCAATTTCACTTACAACACAAAGGTGCGTCTAAATCATTGCCAACAGTCGCTTGATAGGAAATACACAATGAACAATAAATAATTTCTATTCATCGCTATCTGCAAATTATATTCCTATAGGGCTAAAAAAATATGTGATTTGGACAGCGACGAGGATAACACAACAATGCAAAATTTTAAAAACAAAAAAAGGCTTTCATTTACCGATGACGATTCAAGCGATTCGAGTACCAGTGAATTCGATCCAGGCGATGATGTACCTCCAAAGTCTACAAGCAAGAAAGGTAAAGATCAATAGATCATTAGATATTCTTGCACAACATTATATTCCTCTAAGTCATTGTAATTTTAGGTACAAAAAGATTGCCGAACCAAGCACTAGAGAACAAAACTAAATCGTCTACAAGAAATCTAAATGAACGAGAGAAAAGTGGAACTAAAAGTTTCCTTGCATCGCTCTCAGAAACAGTTCCATTAGCAAATTGTCATCCGGACGCAAAGAAATATCGAACAAACTTTAAGAATACAAAGGAGGAATTAAGCAAGCACTTATTTAAGTTGTACAATGTGAAAATATTCAATAAGAAATTACCGGAAGATATGTCGATTGAGTGGAACGTTCGTATGCGTGGTACAGCTGGATTTTGTTACAATAAAAAGTCGGTAAAGGCACTAGGAGCCGTAACGAGATCGTCACGGATTGTTCTGGCTACTAAGGTAAATAATTGAATTAACTGTAAACTTTTATCCATATAAGAATAATATAATTTTTTATTCAGATCATAGACAGACCAGATAGACTAAGAGATACTTTGGTCCATGAAATGTGTCATGCTGCTGCTTGGTTAATAAATAATGTCTCCGACGGGCACGGATCTTATTGGAAAGGATGGTATAACAACTTTCCTTTTAATAAGAATACTGATTGTTATTTGGGAAATTTACTACACCGTATTTACTTCCCTGTCATTTAGGGCTAGCAAGGCAATGCAGGCATTTCCGGATTTGCCGCCAATTCGACGCTGTCATGATTATCAGATAAAAACAAAGTTCACGTACAGATGCATGAACTGTGGCTACAGGTAAGAAAATTATTCAAGAAGTAAGAATAGAAACGTTTCTAGACTACAATTGAAATATATTTTAGCATTGGAAGACATTCAAAGTCCTTAGACGTGGAAAAGAAACGTTGTGGCCATTGTTATGGCAAGTTTGAACTTCTGATGAATAAAGTTACGAAATCCGGAACTGTTCAAGTTGCAACACCAGCCCATACTAAAGGACCCTCCGGATTTGCACTCTACGTCAAGCATAATTATAACTTGATAAAAGCAAAGCGTCGCAGTCTTAAACATGGTGATGTTATGAAAATACTAAGTTCACAATTTGCAGACGTTAAAATCGCCAAGAAGACCGAGGAAGTCGTAGAACTGTCATCATAGATCATCACCATAAAGTTCATAGAATATTTATCATGACAAGCTGGAGGAAGCTTATCCGACATTGGGATTAATATCCTCGCATATATTTATAGGAAGATTCATTTGTGCATACACAAACTTTATATAACAATTGACAAACTTGAGGAATGCATCCACAATGTATTGGGGAACTACTTATATTTGTATTATATTTACATCATAGTCTAGCTGAAATAAATTTTAGTAGCCAATTGACTGCATTACCTATAGAATGGAATTTAGGTTAAATAATTGTCAAATTGACTAGTCATCAAATGCTGCGAACAAAATGAGCAAGCGCATAGATTCTGTCACTATCGTAATCAACAATTTATGACGCATTCATGAAAAAGGCCAATAAAGAACTTTAAAATCATCACAATCCTCAAGATGAGGTTTTCGAAAACACAATTTCAAATATTCAAATAAGTAAATCAACGAATCCAGCGAAATCCCAGCTGGTGAAACAGAGCAAACAAAAAGAGCCGATAAAGAGGACATTGACATTACCAATCGTCTTCCGTAGAGCCATAAGAATCATAGAAGCATAGAATACAAATAGAATAGACGTGGTAACGGCGTACGATAATTCGCACTATAATGGTAGTGCGGCGTGGTGACGATGGCTCTGAGGGCTTTGAAAAAGGTGGGGGTGGAGATGGCGGCTGTAGCATCAGCAGCGCACTCTAAAAACAGTCGAGCCGAAGATGGCGACGTGCGAGTGGTGGTGTCGGTGCGGTGTTTAAAAACCACGTTGTCGCCGAGGCAAAAATCTTTCCGAGATCTACGTTATTCCGTGCAAATGTAGAATGTCAGAACCAAAACGGGATCCATCGCAGACCCTTGAGTTCCCGGAGTCTCTGGGCCACGCCACGAAGAAGGAGAAGAAGGGAGAAAAGGGCAAACAGCTCGCGCCCTCCTTCCGTTTTACGCTCACCCTGCCAGAGTCAAACGAGAAGACATGTCCGGAGTTCAACTACGCTCAGCTACTCAAGGCTGCCGAGGTAAGTTTCAGAAAAATTGATATCGCGTATCAATGATTCTAAAAGTATTTATCAGTCCCACTAATCTACCTTTCTATTCCGTTTACTTCTCCTCTGCCACTTTCACCACCTCCTCCATCTCCTTCTCATACTTGCAATATGCCTCGCACTCAGATTTCGCGAGCTATTGCCTTAGAGATACGCGACACGCCAAACCTACAAATTCACTAGCGACTAGTAAGACTAGCAAGACAGAAACTCTCTCTTCTTTCACTCTACAGTTCGTTCCCTCAATTGTTCGCAAGAAAATACAAATAAAGCACAGTTTATGATTCGTTGACCTTCTCATCTCTAATAAACCTGTACGCCTTTTGAATCGAACAATTTAAGTCGCAGGACTTGTCACGTCGTCGTGGCAGCTTCAAGACTTTCGATATGGCACTGTGTATCATTAATACACGTTTTTTCTTTCTGTTTTCAATCACTCATTCCTGTTTTTACATCGACTTGATGCTCTTTGACAAAAAAAAACTAATCGATCGAGCAGTCTTGTACTATTTCTTTTTTACTTAATCTTGAGATACGCTCAGGTTGTGGTAGGTCTGTATGTCGCTGTCGCTAGTGTATTAACATGGAAACGACGCCACCGGTTTATTAATACATGAATTCTTGTTAATTTTCTCGTTTATATCCCATGAAGGCTTCCTTCCAACTGACTGCCATAATGAGCACTGTTGAGACCACGTTCTCTCTCTCTCTCTCTCTCGTTTTTTTCGCTCTTTCCTTCTCTCTCACCCATCCCACTACCGTCTGTCATTACAAAACTGTATGCAATGTAGATACATTTCGTCATATATATAACTTTACGTGCTAGATATTTGCTCCTCCAGTATCCGGTAGTAAATGTGACTACGCATCAAGCACTTTCGTACAGTCATTAATTTCAGTAGAAACATGGAGTCACGGATACCGGTTTATCCCGCGCAAACCTTACCAAACGACACCTTGAATCTTCTCATCATTATTCGGATTAACCATGTTCCTATAAATATCTCTCTAGTAGTTACTTACAGATTTCTTATCTCCTATATCACGAACGTTAAACCTGTGCTTGTCGCCCGACATCTGTTAAAAACGTCGATAAACAATTACATGGTTTTTCAAAACAGAAAACATCGCCTGTTTACATCCGACACTCTGCTAGGAACAAGTTGGAAAATTCAAAGCGTCCCTGTAATTTCTCTTGCATCCTTCATACCTTGACGAACAATTCTTCCCCTCCTTGAAAGCATCGGTAGACACACAGCAGACGCTCTTCGTCCCGGGTTCAGATTCGTGTGTCCAGGTCGACCCGTGAATGATTGTAGAATTGGCAATCGAGTGGAATATCTGTTTCCAAAGCTGTGAGAAAGTAGCATCGCCGTGGGCCATTGCATTAATATTTATAATTCGTCCATTTCCTTTATTATCAATATGTCAGCCGCACGCACGTCGTTCAGGATAGATAGGTCGTCCCGGGCAGACTTTGGTCGTCAAAGGTTCGCCAACTTTAAATTGGCACAAGTCATACTCGTTCTCGCATCCTGAAGGTAGTATACCAACATTGAAAATCGGTCATCGTATGGAGCGTCTCGGTATCAGGAGAACAAGAGTGAAGCGTCGGGACGCATTTCAACGTGGAACCTTCTTGACGACTCGTGCGCTCCCGACACGAGTGGACATTTCGCGCACCCTTCGACGGCTAATCCGACCTTCCCCTTGCACCCCTCGGGCAGATCACCAATCTCACTCAGGTTACCCATAGTTGTTGCCGTCGGTTCCCCTGACCCCACGTATCAGTTGATCCTCAAACGGGATGGTAGTTGAGAGTTTTAGTGAGCCAGTGGTTTTCAACGTTATTCCTTGTGTGAATTGAAAAAGGAATGCTCGGAAGCAAAAGGCGCGTTCCTCGTCGCATTATAGATATATGGCGCAGAAGAGTCGGTAGGCAACGTATGCTGACACGGGAGAAGGACAGATAGAGACTCTCAGGTAGGGTTGGGCTCTTTACCACTCGAGGAGCTCTGGACGAGCGAAATAATTGAAATGGGAATAACCAAGTAGCTCGGGAGTCTCGCTAGACAAGACGACGTTCCTTATGTTGAAATTTTTAACCGCGCGGTGAAAGTACGCGGGGATGGAGTGAAGTTATGGCAAATTTTTATTATTATACTCGATCAGGTTAGGTTAGGTGGGGATAGGGTGAGCGACCGAATAAAACGTCCTAACTGGAATGGAGGCTGCCTTTCTTTTGCACTTCGGTTTCTCCACCCTCGACTGACTTTCGTTCTGACTGCGACCTTGTGAATTGTTTCTGTTGGTAACATTGGGATTTATGAAACTTGACTATTAACGTCTTACGTTTAATTTGCAATTTATCGAGGAATTCAATTTGTTTTGTGACGTTACAGAAAAAACGGAGAAAGGAGCAGAAACGAGGAGACGAGAATTCAGCGAATGGTCTGGACCCATTCGACGACGATGACGACGATGACAAGCTTAGGGAAATGGCCAAGCGGTTTGAGGCCAAATACGTAAGTTTGAAGATATATCTTACATGCTTGACTCACGTAATTTTTTATTTTTATTTTATTGTACTTCTCACTTACCTGTTTTGTTTCTTTTTATGTTTCCTTAAGGGAACTGCGACTGCTGGCAGGAAGAGGCATAATAAAATCGACGATTATGTGGATTTGGGTGCTGGTTACGATGAGAATGATTCCTTCATCGATAATACGGATGCTGTAAGTTATTAAAGGTTGTTAATGCAATTAGTTGCATTATTAATACATTTATTCATTATGAGCAGTACGATGAGATCGTGCCCGAAGAGATGACTACTGTTCTCGGGGGATTCTACATAAATTGCGGAGCCCTCGAGTACAAGACTGCAGAGGGTCAGTCGCTTGTTCATAACAATAACAACAACAATAATAACAACATTCACGACGAGGATGAGAGCAGCGAGAGCAGTGAGGATGACGCTGAGGCAGCTGAGAGTCCTAAACACACTGAAAAGCGCATGCTCAGTTCCACCGAGGAAGATGAGATGGAGGACATAATCGCTGTGGATCATCCTCAAAAGGTATTTGTTCGATCCTAGCATGTCTGACAAGATCCCCTATGCTGGTGAGAGGGGTGGCTTCTTCAAGTTTATTCCGTTTACGGTCTTTATTGTCTGCTTAGAAGCAAAAGACGGATGAGAACGTGGATAAGAAATCTAATCACGAGGGTATAGTTAAGAAAAAAAAGAAGCAAAATCTCGAGCAGTCGCAGCAGCAGCCGCAACAACAACAGCAGCTTGATTTAGATGCTTTGAACAGGCGAAAAAACGCCATCGCACAAAATTTGTCGAAGGAGAAACCTGATGCTTCTGAGGGTGGTGGTGCAGGTAACGCTGATAATCGTGCGAACGATCGCCATTTCGCATCTCCTTATTTCTGATCATCATCATCATCATCATGATCATGATCATGTTGATCATGATCATCATTTCTCAATTCGTATTGTTAGACGATCCCGATCAGGAGAGGAAACGAGCCGAGAAGTCCGAGCTACAGAGAACCAAGTGCATCACGGATAAAAAGCCGGATATTATGAAGAAATTGGAAAAGAAGACTCTGGTTAATGGGATCGATGGGAAAAAGTTAGATCTGAAGAAGCTTGGCGGCAAGGATAGCAACATAGACGATGCAATCGAGAGTGTCGTTAATGCCGGAAGGGTCGAGGATGAATCTAGTCGAGAGACGTCGGATTCAGGAAAGTCACGTGGCATCGCTGGTACCGAGTCCGAGTGCGACGATGGCGATAAGGAAGAGTCTATACTCCCTGCGACTCTTCCAGAAGATCTCAAGAATACCGTTTATAGACTCAAGCTTCACGCGAACAATAAGGAAGGAAAAACGAAATTTTTCAATAGCGCCGTCAACGCTTGTTTATTAAGGTATGCAAATTTTAGTATTTCGATGGTTTCTATCGTTTATGCACTTCGTACGCCATTATTATATGGGAATCGTTAAATCTTTTAGTCTCGAAGAGAAATTACGCTCGCAATGCTCGGCGACCGTCCGGATTCAAACTTACGATCATTTGGCGCACTTTCTGCCTTGCAGTAAAAACACCCTTGTAAATCGGGCGAAAAAACTCCTCCAACAGGAGGTTGACTATAAAGTGAAGGACGCCATGCAGAGGTAGAGACGACTTTGTCGTTGAATTTTTTTTACTGATAATAAAGCGGATTCATTTTTCATATTTTAGGTTAAAGACGGCGATTGATAGCGTGATGCCATCTGTTACCGAGAGACATAACAAGGACTGTCAAAGAATTGCTGAAGAGAAGTAAGTAGTTTTAAGAGAATACTTTGGTCTAGCTGGCGTTAGCGTCTGACCCCTTTCATATTAAAATCTCCCTGAAATTTTTGCTCTCTCCTTCTAATTGCTCGATACTCAATTGATTATTCATGTTAGTCGCTAGTTCATTGAATTGACAGAAAATCTATATTGGAACTCACTGAACTTCTTGTTTATGTCGTAGCCCACATTTGTACTGGGACATATATCGGTATTGTTGGTAAGGTGCCCCTAAAACGAGACCCACTTTCTAGACTTACCCTCTTTTTTTTGTTTTTAATTTTCCCCCCCTTTAACACTACCCTTCTCTTCCTCTGCTCGCTCTTTATTTTAATTATTCATAAAATATTTTTTGTATTGGAGCTCTGTATTTTTCTTTACCTTTCTATACCTTTCTCTTTGTCCAAGCATTGCAAATAATGAAACTTTCATTTGGAAATTTCATGGTCTTTATGTTGACACAGTATTATCTATGAAATTATCGAAATTGCAGCATACAGCTTCCAATGACATGGTGTCAATAGTTTTCTTTTTGGCAGAAGCTAAGAGGTTAATTGCTTATCGTGTTTACAGATACCTTTTATAGTTTTAAATTATAAAATTACAGAGAAAGGTGTACAGGGCTATTTATCATCAATATCAACTTTTTGTTTAACACCAGTACCATTTTTTAATTCAATCTACATAGCTTGGCATTTGCCTCGATGCAACTCCATCCATTTCCGTCCAGAGCAAACAAGGGACATATAATTATTATCTTGCAGTGAATTCTGTCGTGGCAAATGCAGATTCATTATTCTTTAATCATCGGCTAGCTCAAATTTCTTATCGAATATAAGTTATCATTCATAGGTAACAATAAGTAATTTTCCAGGGGAATCGAAGGATCACTTTCCGATGCTGAGAGTACAGATGCAGAGGAGAATCCAAACAAGAATTCAGAGAAATCAAAAATACCACGCAAACGATTTCCATGGACTGAGGAGACTAAGTAAGTCTAATTAATTCAAACTTTACAGAGTATTACATTTTTCTGTAGAGTTGCCTTAATAAAAAATATTATTTCTCACCAGAAAACTCGTGTACGACATTTCAAAGGCAAGACGACAATACTTTGAAGTAGTACGACCTAGAAAAGAAACCATTGATTCCTTCGTAGCAAATTTCATGGAGTCCGAAGTGCTCCCACTATGGCCCCCAGGTTGGGTTCAATTACAGACTCTTCTTAAATATTCAAATTCAGAACCAAAGTAAGTGTATTCTCATTTGTTCTTCATCGCAATTGCTTTAACTTTTTTTTTTCTCTATCTCTTGCTCCCTATCACTTTCTATGCTATACACAATTGTAAAAGCATGCACATATCCAGTATAGCATGATAAATTCTACTAGCCGTAGCTTAGTTACGACGTCATCCGCTTTTTTAATAATGGAAGTAAAATTAGGCAAAATAGTACGTAGTACGTAGCACGCCGTACTACCATCTGGACGTTGTGTGTTTTAGGGAGGTGATTGAATTGGATTAATATCGTTGTTTGCTCTCTGTCGATACACATTACAGACGGGATCATAATTCGTAGAGAGCAATATCGCAAACTTATTTCTTTTTATATTATGTACTCCTAGAGTATGCAAAGCTCACCAGTTTGATTATGAAACTTGGATCAGTTCCTTCGTATTTACGATATGTTTATTAAATAGTTGAGATATTCTTTAATTTTATCTTTTTTCTTTCTCTGGTTGCCTACCCTCACCCACCTCATCATGGTCTTACACTTGTAGTCGCTTTTTGTATTTTTCTCTTCCTTTCGTAGCAGCGCTCACTCAAATCTCTATCGCTCACTCGCACGCTCATTCGCACATAGAATTAGTGACGCTTTCAGTGCATCGCGACGCGTCATCAGGAAAGTAAGCACTAGCACTTTTGATTTTAGCGTTAAAAGAAAAGCAAAAAAGCCAGTACCTACGGGAAGCAGCGTTGTCTCGTCATCCGGTAACGCAGGCGTTCCCGATTGTACTGGAAGGACAGATGCGCCGCCTAGTACGAACAACACGAACCCCGGACAAGAGAGAGTGATAACACCGACGAGTTTTTCCAAGACAGTAACTGCTAGTACGACGGCATCGAACAGTCTATCGGAGAATCCATTAAACTTTACAGTGGCAGCACAGTCGACGAAAACACACGATATTAACACGGAGAGGAAACAACAGCCGAGCAAGTACAAGGACAAGAATAGAGAGAGTCCGATGATGAGCAGTTCTCAGTATGAAAATTCCATTGTCACTACTACTGGAGGAACATCAATCTCTAGCCTCGCCAAGATATCAGCTGTACCCACGTCGCAACTTATGCCACATAAAACGAATAAGTCTCATCTGGATAAGTTCAATTTGATGGATCTAACAGGAAGTTCACTTTCCATCACGCCAGTCAATGAGACTCAGATCACTCAGAAAAATAGTAAACATAATGACTTGAGAAAAGACGTGGTTTCCATAACGGCCTACTCCGACGGTAACCTTGGTAATGCCTCTAATGCCGTTAGTATATCGGACAATGCTCATTCTCAGAGTGGACATGTATCTGTCAGTCGGCAACAGCAACAGGACACTGTGTCCTATATGACCGCTCAGATGCAACAGCAGCCATCTTCCGTTTCATCGCATTCGAAGCCTTTTCCTCTGAAGCACAGGTTCCTTCAGGAGAGTATCGAAGTGACGAAGAGCAGTGAAAAAATTCGGGTGGATGAAAAGGATTCTGAGGTTTCTAAAAGTGAGAGAAGAGAGAAAAGACGGGATAGAGATCGGGACAGGGACAGGGACAGGGATCGGGGTCGGGGTGGCGACGGGAAGCACTCTGGGAAGTCGCACGATGCCAAGAAACGAAAAAAGGAGCAGAGGCTGGACAGTGGAGTAAGCGAGGTTCAGCAGACACTGATCCCATCGACGAGTGCCACCACGGGGAGCGGAGATGCACTTGGATGCAGTACTGCACAAACGCAGTCACAGTCACAGCAGCAGCAGCAGCAACAACAACAACAACAACAACAACAACAACAACAACAACCGCATTCTCAGCCTGCAGCGTCTCTATCGACAAAGGAACAGGAACAAAGACAGATAGACGAGACTGTAGCAGCTACGAGTTTCCTCAGTCGAATAATAAACGACGAACCCCAGAGTTCAAGGGTGATCAGTGAACCACCGCGAAAGGAGGCACCGTCCCTTGTAGAGGAGCCTGCTGGAGGGAACGTAATACAGCCTACGGAACAGGAAAACGATGTGCAGATGGTGATGCGCTCCCTTAAAGAACTCGAAGAGATGCAGAATTCGCCGAATCATTCACCTGGCGGAGGAATGCAGAAGCCAAGCAAGTCTAACGTCCAATACATCGGCTACCAGGAAGACTACTTGCGACTCTATCATAAAAAGGATGATAAACTTCGAATTCCGAAAAAGGAGGAGCCTCACTGGTAAGATGAGACGAGTCAGAGATGAAGGGAGACGATACGAGAGTATATAACACAAAAGAGACAAAAGAGTATCTTCTGATCACTTCCGTATTTTAGGATCCCAGGAACAATAAGTCTGGGATGTCAGGACATTAGATACTTAAGGAAACCGTGTCTCCCATTGTCATCGAGTAACGCCTCTTTCTCTCTAGACGGAAGATTCTAGGGCTCCTCTTATTTTTCCAAGCCGTAAAAGTAAAGAATGAAAAAAGTCCCAAGTATTTTCAAATCGCCAAAATGTGTACATACGTCTGTTACTCTAGTATTTGAGCGTGCGTGTACAGTAAACATAAATTATACGAATATGGTAGCTAAGTAGGTTTGTAAATACTTTAGTCTCGATCCATCGGCATGTACAGGGTGTTTCTAGTGGAACGGAGAATAATAACGAAATGGACTTGAGTAAAAAAAAAAGTGAAGTGGAAGTTTCAAAGTGAATATTCGAGAGAGTATATACATATATGATATTTATAAATTCCTCAATTCCTCATAGATCAGTCCACAGGGTCACTCTGTACTGCCAGGACGATTGTCATGAGTGTGTGAAAATGACGTTCCTAAGTAGCGTGTTTAGAACGAGCCTTTTGTCGCTCGTTTACGACGAACGTGATTCCGTAATGCCAACGTGGCTTCCTGGAGATTGTCGTAGGGCGGCCTAACAGCCCAAAAGGCCTCCCGAGCGAAGCACCAAAAGACAGTCAGACATGAGAGCGTGCTACTGCCAGATCTTCCTCTCTCTCTTTTTCTCTCTCTGTTTCTACGAAGAAGAGAGAGGACGATAGAATGATGGAGAGAAAGAGAATTAGAATATTTTTCGAACGCAGTGCAGACGAATAGTAGTGTAAGATATGTAGGAGGTAACCGCCGTCGTTGTCGCCATCATTAATATCATCATCATCATCATCACCACCACCGCCACCGCAACCGCCACCACCACCACCACCTCCACCATCACCATCACCATCGTCATCACTCATCATAATTATCATTACCATTGTCAATAGCTCCTTTAACAGTACCACTGGTAAAAATAACTTTGAGACAGTAAGACATATGACATCTAGATTTATTTATTTTTTTTAGCTGATATAATTGAAGTTATTTAAATCTTGGATTCTTCATCTTCTACCGTGATGCTGTTAAAGGCTGTTAGGACTGTTTGAGCGAGACCTTTAGCCGTGATTCCAATACCCATGCTCCAAGACTTTCGATTTTATGAAATTTCATTTCTTTTACATAAAAAAATTTAAACTTTGCGATAGTTCGTTACGGCTATGATTAAGCGTCTTGTACAATTCTGTATCGAGAGTGTTTTAACTAAGACGACTTAAAATATAAGTTTTGAATATTTTTTACTACATATAATACGCTATCTGGCATGATCCTCATCCCAATTATGGAACCTGGTAACTGGATTGTTATAAGACGTGCATTGAGAATGCCTATTCGTTCGGCCACTCTTTTGAGTACTCGGGCCAAAAAAAAGGTATAACCGAAGCCATTGGCAACGGTCTTACGAAACGAATACGCGAATATCTATTTGAGCGGATACGTGGATTTGTAGACCTTCGATATTCCGATTAGAACCAAAAACCGTTGATCGGGTTAGGTGTCGTTCACAGCATATTCTTGACTTCTTCGAATTACCAGGGTTCGTTCACCGGAGTAGAGAAGGTCGACTACTTGGCACGTCACGTGGCCATCTTGACGTGACATATTATTTTCTCGATCATTTTATATCACTTAAGTGATTTAATTTTTTATTTTAATTTCATGGTCTTTCAATACCGTTACCCGATGCGAAGACTCTGGAGATATGAAGAGGATGTAGCAACAGAGCCTGAAAATTCTTATTGAGTTTTGGAAGTATTGATCATTTACTTAAACTATACTTGAAATAGAAATAAGAATGGAATTGCTTTAGTCATGGCGACACTCTGGAGGATCGGGCTTCCAGGTATATCTGACGTAGAGGAAGTTGAGCAAGCTCAGCCGAGCCAGTACCGCCACGATTAGGTTCATTGTCGGATGATTCTTCACGGCCGATTAGGCGAGCTCCGCTGGTTCCGACGTCGTTTTACGCCTATTTACGTTGGTTTTATCTTTTCCTCCGTCTTCACCCCGCGCGTTCCTACCCTATCTGGTACTTCGAATTCCGATACCAGTCTCGGGAGACATATCCGTTATGGTTGAACGAGCCTCGAAGGTCCCTGATGGCGATTGGCCGTCTTTCCAGGGTTCCTTCCATTTACTCACAGGATGCGTTTCGTTCTGTCGCCATTGCAAGGACAACAAAGTCTTATAAGAGGTTTGAGACGTCCTGGGTGGCAGGACAGTTTTCCTTGAGTAGCTCAAGGAACGAGAACGTCTATTTGACTCCTTGTGAACTGTATCAGGGTTCCAAGCCTATCGTGATATCGTGCACCAAGGTGGTCGGTGGTCGACGGCGTCGAAGATTTAAGTGTTGAGAATTCCGTTTGAACTTCTCGCGAAAATCCGGACGTCGTCTCCAGGGAAGATGCTGGTACTCAAGAGGATGATCTTGCTGTTGCTCCTAGTGGCACGGTATTCCTTATGTTCGTTCGTTCCACCAAGCCTGGGTGGAGTCGCTGCCTCGGAGTCAGGACTCGCACTCTCTGACATTACCCAGAGGAAGAGCGGTGCGGAGTACGTGGCTCTAGGAAACGGAAGAACCGGAAGCGAGGGTGCACATGGATATGACAAGGGCGAGGAAGCAGCTCATGGACTGAAGCAAAACGATGCACGGTACGACGAGCGAGATAACAGTCAGCGAGGATATGACGTGGGGAAGCAGAGTCTGGGACAGGCTCAGTCCTTTGATCAGGGTAACAATCAGTTCGAGCAGCATGGTGCTGGACAGTATAAGAAAGGATTTCACAAGAGCGGATTCAGGAATAACTATCACAAGGACGAGTCGGGGGACAAGGCGAGCTTCTACGAGGACAGTGACGACGAGAAGGGTCATCGTGGATTTGACAATAGAGGCGGACACTATGGGCGAAGAGCTCAGGATGGCTTTAGGGATGGACGGTTCGATAATGCATTTACTGGGAGGAACAGAGCTCAGCAAGGGCTCTACGACAATGGCGCCGGGTAACTTGGAATATGTATTCTTATTATTTTTACAATTTAGATAGGATCGTTGGGACGTACCTGGAAAGTGGATTCTAAGTCTTGGATCTTTTTTTTTAGGTACAATAATCGACGGGGTCATAATGGTGGCTATGATGACAATAGATACTACGACGACAGGAGGAACTACCTGCATGATGGCGCTGGCCGCGTTTATGACCGGAATGGAAATGAGGTGTATTATCGGCGGGATGAACGACCGTATCATCACTCACTGAATTATGGATCTGCTCCTCTTGTCTCTGGACCTCTTTACTCTCGAGATTATCTCGACGCACCGCCAGCAAGGTACTATGCGTTGTACTATCGCCAGGAACCTCCTCCATTACTTCCAGACGATGTGTTCCATGCACCCGGCTACGAATATCGGTAAATCTTTAATAGAAATACAGCGGCACTGTATCAGTTACGTCACCTTTAACGTGAAATTAATGTTTTACATGAGGTAACAAGGACGCTCGGTTGTTCTGAAAAATTCGATATTGAGATTTTAGATTGGATATTCGTGTGGAATCATCCACAGGAGTGCCACGTCCTGGGGAGGGGATTCCTGATTGAACAAGGGAATAAAGTCGAACGGAAGTTCGGCGTTTAGCAATTGCGTGACAAATTTTCATGACAATGAGAGCATGCTTCGATTTTCACTTTCGACAGATATTTTCCTGAGAGGCGAGATTACCACAGGGCTGAAATCTATTATCCTGATAAGGGTGGCTATGGTCATGGTGATTATTATGCTGCTGGATACAAGAGACCTTATGGACGAGCCTTGGACATTCATCCAGGATACAGAAGACCTTATTAGATTGTTTTATCTCATTGGCAATTGTCAGATCAGTCTATTTCACAATCAAACATTGGTGATTCAATTAAACCGAAAAACTGTTATCTCTTCTCTTTCTTCCATTTAGATACTCGCAGAAATCCCTGACGAGTAACCATGCTTTCGGTCTCCTTTAGATTTAATTATATGTTTAAATATACCAGGAGATCCAGCATCGCCATGAATATCGGGTACACAAAAGTCTCTGTAACAAAATTGAATCATTAACGACTGCCGTGGTCTCCAAGCAGCTGTTGTGTTGAAATTATTTCTAACGGGGATTATTTGGCTGTATGGTCAACGTGCTGTCGTAGAGAATAAGATGAACCATTGTCAGGTAGACATTTAATCCATTCAGGCACGTTCGAGTTATCCAATTGTATTCAGGATTGGTTCGATGGTTTTCCATTTTGAGAATTAAGGTTCTCTATGTTGTACAAGAGTTCAATGGTAATTTCGACCAATTCATTTTCAATGTCAATAACAAAGGTATTGCTTGAGAACCTAAATTGTGAGATAAACTCAGCAACAACTGGTAATGACTCAGTTGAGTCAGAGCCGACTTGGAATCAATTCAAGTATGATAAATTTAAAATTTCAACCAGAGAACCTTCAATCGTGAACCGTCAATGCTTCAGAATTACCAAAAGTTAAGAACAGCCATTGTAAGTTGCTTCTACATTTTTATACAGAATAAAATTGAAATACCTTTCTATATCTACACACTTTATCTTGTGAGTAAGTTAAATCGATTTTGCTAAAAAGTACCGAATTCATCCGTTGATAACAGCGCCGCGTGACGTAACGAACGCCACTCGAGCCAGAGCCTGGGGCCAGCTGTATGACCTTGCGGTGTTTGTAAACATACACACGTTGTCTTCGGAGTGTCCAGAAGATTTGTAGCGATTTGCGCGAGTGGAATATTCTCGAAATCCAAAGAATTTAGTGCAGTACACAACGACAATGGAGGTGGAGCGTATGTGCATCGAGGACAATGAAATGGTGAGTGGTGAAATCAGAAAAATCGAGTGACAGCAGGTCCGCGTGACGCAAGTCGGCCGTAAAAAAAAAACAAGAACCTAGATTACAGACAATGACACCATTTTGCGAAACGAGCGCCGTCACTGGCACGCGCGAACAGCAAAATCCCGCCGTGAACGTCATAACAAATATGGACATGTATCAGTACGTTCATAACGAACCGGTGCCAGTACTCAAGTCGCAACGTAACTTGTATGGAGCAGGGAACCCACTCGTGGGGGTTCAGATTAAGCCTTGTAGGTCATGGCTCGGAGGGCGCCAGGGTGCTGGGTTACGGGCGGGGTTAGTAGTTGTAACGACGGCTGTCTCTTTTTATCCTCTTGAATTTCTAAAGCGCAGACGCCCTCTATTAATCACCCGTACGTTCTCCTAAAAATATAGCTTCAGACTTTCGGTGGCAGATGGCGCCGGTCATCAGCTTTATCGAATCGCCACCAGATGGCGGTAGTTCAAGAAGAAGGAAAACACAACACTAAAGGTTTCTTTTGTAAATCCAACGCACGCATGTCGTGAACGTGTCACGTGAAACTGCCTGACGTTCATTTTAATGAAACTTTCTATTCAAATAAAGTACGAAGATGCAATTTAAGTTAAAATAACGTTAATTTTCCACGTTTCTGCGTTCTCACGACCGTTTATCTAGTTGACTGTGAGACCGCCGCGAGGCGCCGGGGTCGCGGTGTCTCGGTGCCGTGTCCCGTCAGCGGTCCCTGCTCGCAAGCCTTTCGCCCGAACTGCGCAGTTGACAGAGCTCGCGAGACGCGTAGCACCGGTGAGTTTTGTCCCTTTTCCACGCACACGCCACTTGCGAGAGTCACGCGTTTCGACGTGATCCAGGAGTCCATAACCGCCGGTATTTCCTCCTGTACTCCATGCTCTCCGCACGCGCCTCCCATTCGGTCCTCTCATCTTCACCCACCAATCCTCCACATCCTTCCGTACCGCAACCCTCGCATCTCCCTTTGACACCCTTTGTACTCGAAAAGTACGCCGTTTACGGTTTTCGATTGGCAACTTACGTAATCTGCTGTCAGTCACGCTTTTACGAAAAAATCGTGTCGATCGCTACTTCGTACCTGTCTTCATTGATGAGCTAAGATAATTCGCCTTTTGCAAATTAGCGTCTTTAAGTTTACTCCGCGTTACTTTACGTTATCACTTTTAATACCGTTGGAAGCCCTCCAAGTTTAACTACAGTTAACTAGCTCGTCTTTTACTAAACAGGGTCTGAGAGTTCAAGCTCTTTAACGAGTTCATCAACGACGTAGTGCAGTACAAGATGTTATGGCGCTTCGCAAAGTTCCGGTACCATCCCCAGTGGACCGGTAAAATACGTTAACTCGTACCTTGAGTACTTTTTCAGGAGATAAAGAGAAAAAGAAATCCAGGAAAAGTGTTGTTCGTCAGCTGAAAGACAGGACACGGCAGTAGGTAGTAAGGAATTTGTGATATTACTACGTCAAACGATACAGTCGAAGTGAAGATGTCAGGATCATCGGATTGGACCAGAATATGTTTCGCAGAGGATTTCGTTATCGTATCTGTTATCACTGAAAAAATGCTTTTCGCGTTTTCTCAGTTACCGTGTAAAGCTTTGAATCCTTTTGATTTGTGACACGTCATATTTCTCCGTCGGTGGCGGCGCCGGTAGACATCGAATGGCGTCGTTCTCACGTCAGTTACCTCGTTTCTACGCTCTTCTCGCTGCTTGGCTAATGAATGGTTAAACGAGGTCGCGGGAACTTCGTCGGGGAACGCGTCAGTTTCATGCCGCATAACTCTTGTCATGTGTACCAGGAAAGTTAGGAACATTTACCAACCCTTATTGCCACATGACGTTACGTCCACTTTGTTTTGATGCGATGTATCTCATAATTAAAATTATTCTAAAGGTCTCTGCGGCTCGGCACTTCTTCTGGGACAATTGTTCCTGCCAAGACCTCAGTGAAAGGAGCCTCGCTCTCTACTCGTCTCCGGGCAGACTCCTTATATTAGAGATACGAAGGATTACGTAGAAACGGACTATACCCGAAAAAAGGATATTCCAGTTGGCAATTAACAATTGCAAATTGAAACCGGCAGAAGCTCATACTTGAACACAGAGAATTGACTCAACGTTCTTACTCACCATGGAATTCTCCGGGACAATGACACATTTGTGCGATGGCGTCGACGAAATTTATGCACATTATCTCTGCGTAGCGTGTGCGGGTATTTCGTGGCGGAGCAGAAATGGGGTGAGGAAAGAAGAGGTGGCTGAGGAGGCGTCTGTCCTCTTCCCACGGTACCAGCCACTATTGTTCGCGGATGTTCACCCTCTCATTGTTAGGGAACATCGTGACGCTTGAAAATTATGAGGGAGAACCCTTTTCGGCTGGCCTCTTCGGGAGGAACAATGCTCACGTAAAATCCCTTGAATTTTTCTCAGCTTGCAAGAATACACAATTTCTTCATGCATGTGAATTCTTTTTCTTCAGCTCTGGACACTTCGTGTGGGATACATATACATATATAGTTGTCGGACATTGTTAGCTGCGACCCAGCTTTAAACGAGCCGCATGTGCAGCATGCGTGCACAGTGCGCGGACAGCGTAAAGATATCTGATGAAACGGTGCGCGCCATCGCACGTTATGAGAGGAAGAGTGTTCATAAATGATAAGCCAGGTCGGAGACACCAGGAACTTCTTCCTTGGTACTCTGTTGCACTTCATTGTTACTATTTTGCTTGATACCCAGGGATAGTTTGGCAAGGCGAAAAAAGTTGAGGTGGAATTGGATATGGAAATTAAAGGAACAAGAAAATCCTGGAGAGGCGTTAGAATGACTTGGAGTGATTTCAAATGTCAGGAGGGCGACTTCGTTGAAGGAAATATTTTATTAGTACGTTTACTTCTTTTGATTGGTTGAAACTTTTTAATTATAACCACTACGTCGAATACCTTTTTTTTTTTTAACCCTTTTACTGTCATGGCTTCCAGGGCTATGGACTTTTAGATTACGCAGAGGGAAATTCAGGGCACAAGTTCATTTTCATTATCAATGAAAATTATTCTCAAGACTATCAAGCGTAACGTACTTAAATGTATTAATTCTGTGCTATCAAGACTCTCTTCTCATTGCTCAAAATTTTCACTTAAAACGTTTAACCCACTTTCCTTGGCTTTTAGCATAGGAATTCTGAATGCTAGCGTCGCCATTCCATTAAGCCAGACAATTTTAATTGGCCTATACAGAGACCTTCCTACCACTTGGTTTCCTGATAGTCACGAAGGACCTGGTGTGCACGGACTGAGAACTCTACTGTCGTATAATCTCAAGCAAGCTAACTCATTTCAAGTCGAGACAACGTTCCAAACTTGGACGTCCACTGTAATAGTCTGGTCAGATTCTAGAATGAATCTTTCCCATAACCAGACAGGGGTCTTCCCTCAGGAAATCGATTCGTTTTCCATGTCCGCGTCTGGGATCTCTATAGTGGGAACGGTCAGTGACGACCTACAAAGCCGTCGTGCGTCAAAGAAACCGGAAGTATTGTAGGAACCAGCCAAGAAAGAGGATTTCAGGAGATTTAATATCAGATAGGATAGAAGTGCCGACAGCGATGTAAACAGGGAGCATAGATACCCTGGTTGAGGGAAGAGTCAATGTGTATTTCGTCACCCGTGCGCATCCCGGGTGTACCTGAGGGACATGCATATAGATAACACTAGGTCACAATGAGGTAGAGCGACGACAAGATCTCTAGGGACGTTTAACCTTTAACGCCGTTTCCATTTCGAATACCTCAATTATTTCTCCTCTTCTCTTTCGCTGATTATTAACAGGATCAGACCTTAATAGAAAGCATTGCGAGGTGTATTAATATCAGGACTCTTTCGGTGTTTCTTCCTTTCTTTTTCTCCTATCAATTAACAAGCTAACTTTGTTTTTAATATTTTATTTTCCAGGAGGGAACCCGTGGTGACCGTAAAGAAGGGGGCAAGCGAGGACGCAAGCCCGGAAGGAAGGCGTCCGATAAGGCGGACATGAAAGCCAAGCTTGGTAATACTTTAAAATCCGTATTAGATGATTTCACTAGGATTTTCTAGTCTTTATCTAAATCCGTGACCATCAGGTTAACGTGAATATCTTTTCTTTTTTTTTTCTAGACATATGCACATGTATGTACCTTCGGTAGAATGTAAGGATCACTATGGTAGAAATACTCCGACAGTTTGGAAGGTTTCCTTTGAAAAAAAAAGAAAAAAAAAGAAAAGAGAAAAGTAGGAAGAAAGTAATCCACCAAGATTCTTATTTCTTTCTGTGAATAATCTTTTTACTTGCGAAAAAGTTTATAATCGCTGACTTCTTCTTGGCTCTCTGCCCCTTTCCCACTATACCTTCTTCGCGTCTCGGTGTACTAGTTACCTCAGGGTCTTCATCACGAACGTACTTTCCTTCGCCGACTAGTAAAATACTCTATGCGAGCTACAAAACTTTTCTTTTTGCAGATTTATGTTATTGCCATTCTGAAGACTCGCGAAGGCCAAGGCAGCGGCAATGCCAAGCATACCGTAGGCCAACTTAGAGGAACCGAGTATAAGTTAAAAGACGCCTTGAGTTTTACACGAAAAATTTGCGACTTCAGGCTCAGGAATCAGGAATATTTACGAGGGATTGATCGTCGTTTTGTCAAGGTCTCAAGTTTTCTTTCTTTTATCGATGAGACCCTAATAAAAATTTGCTAACCAACCGTCATTTCCTTTTGCACTTTTTCGCGGCTTGCAAATCACTTCCGGTGCTCGAACGAGCTGCTGAACTTTATGCTCGCGTAAAACAACGCGTAGTCTAAGCGCGATAATAGGAAACCGATCGTAAAGTATTTTACTGCTTGAACGACGCAGTAAGAAATTTGCAATTTTAGCATGCACTACAGAAATGCCAGTTAGAAATTCACGTGGGACTTCCTGTATACTGTCGCAGTCTCCTGTCAAGAAGATCTTCCTGAAAGTGTCTTCAAGGATGCCATTATAACATTCAGTCATACGTAAAGAACTCAGAACTGTCATATATTCTCGTTTCCTTTTCTCTCGCTGTCCCTTGAAATTGAACGTTTAATATTTTTCTTCGTTGCAGTTCTCGCCACGTTTACTTTCTTCTTAGTTCTCCTTTAATCCGTCATACCCGTCCTGACACTCGGTATTCGCCACGCTCCTTTTCACCGTCTCCTATAGAGTGCGCTGGAAGACACGACGCAAATGGACACAAACAAATGTGAAGTGAGCTCAGGGCAAAGGAAAAAAAAAAAAGTGTAAGAAGAAGAAGCTCGATGGTGGGAAAGAAGTGACGAAGGGGATGATGATAAAGGAAACGGGGAGAGGGACGTGAAGGAAGCCTTGCGGATCTAGCAACGAGACGGCTAAATCAACGGATAACAGGATGGATGGGCAAGATCCTGCTGGAGGGAACAATGATATATTCAGGCGATTGAAAAATATATGGCGTCTTATAGAGACTGATCGTAGCCAGTATACGCATAACTGATGTGCTGTCTGTCTAGGTTCGTTTTCGTTGGCTTTGACCCAAGCGTTATCCTTATTCTCTTTTATTCAGTTGTTTAATTTTTTTCTCTCACACAATTTCTCCGTCCTCAACTCGGTCACCGGCGCACATCAGTTCATTTTGTATCCAGCCGAGGTGCTAATAGTTAACGAATTTACGGTACCCAGTCCATGTTGCGTTTAATTCGTTAACGGCGACCTTTCAAATATTCAGACGCTTGGTGGAAAGTTTTAATTAGCGGAAACCTCCCAGACTTCAGTGTTCGACTTCCTGTTTGATTATATCGTGATACTGAACTATCCCAAGGCTGATTTCTTAATTGCACTTATTGTTTTCTGTTTCAGAGCGGAGTCGGCAGAGCGCGAGGGAGTGCCGTGCGCGAAAGAAACTACGCTATCAGTATCTGGAAGAGCTGGTGGCAGACAGGGAAAAGGCAGTACTCGCCCTTAGGAAGGAGCTCGATATGGTTTGTGTGTCCCTTGGTCAACTAAGACTGAAGCCTCTTTGGACCACTTCTATTGTGTTCAGAGATTCTCATCCATTGTCATACGTTCCTATGTACTTCCGCTTGTCTCTTCCCCTTTTTAATTTCGAGTGTCCAAGCCCTTTTCTTTCAATGAAGGTGAATGGAGTGGATTCTGTGTAAGATCCATGCTGCGAATCAGAGACCCGTTTTGATATTTACGGATGAACGCCCTGATATGTCAGGGATACGCACTGATACATCCATCTGCAGAAGTCAAGAAGTTTCATTGGCCCAAGATAAGCATAAACCCTTTCCTTTCCTTTTTTGTCCCTTTATTTTCCTCTTTTCTTTCCAGTTTGAATGGCTTGTTACAGTCCTTAATTTTTCTACTAATTATCAGATTGAATGGATGGTCTGTTCTCATGAGTAACTTGTTCTTTTCAGTATCGACAGTGGGGTCTGGAATTGGACGCTGGTCATGTTCCCGAAGGACTCCAGACGATGCTGGAAGAGTTTGGCGCTCTTAAACAAGAAAAGAACAACAATTAGGGACTGGAAGGAACGGCCAGAAGCGACTGGGCTTTCAAGCTGTTTGGATCTTTCGATATATTTTTTTATACAACCTACTTGTCCACATCACGTCACTCTTCGAAACTTGTTCCTTGGTACCTTACGATACTTGGAACTTGTTCGAAACTCTCTGCGAATGCTTTTGTAATTTAAAATCTTTCGAGACTTCAAATACCGTATCGCGAGCTTTTAATCTTATCTTGGAAGTACGTTTAAAGTTCATAATCTCGAACTTCTACGCGGTGCAAGACTGTTTCTCGATAGTAAAATATCTAAGCGCACTCCATTGACGAGACTTTTCTACTTCTTCTCTTACTTTCTTCTTATTGTCACTCACGCTATCCTTCGAGATTTTTATATAAAAAATTATTGACAATTTTATTCGTTGCAAATTTATATATGGCAGGTTACATCGTCTGTATTCTGTTATTGCAATTCGTTGAGTTAATTTTAAACGTTAATGTTTTGTCCGTTAGATTTGCATTAGTTCAAACTCGGTTGATTATCCCACGATATGTATAAATAACAATCATTATTACATAAAAAGTGTATTTCTTGTTGCGAAGTTGAAGGGCCAGCTCGGCTATTGTACCATATGTGTGTATATATGCAGAATAAAATATTATCTACACGGGAACGATATATTCTTGAAATCCAATAACAGTTCCTCTTAATTTGAAATGTAACGGTTATTTCAATCAGCGTTTAATAGAAGAATCTAAACAGATTAATAGGATCAGATTGGTCTAACATTAATTAATAATTTTACGAATAACCTGTGAAACGTGAAAACGTATTTTTTTTTTTATAACGTTTCCACTGCAGGAGTTACGAATTGGCCGCTCGGTCGGATGGCAATACGAATTTACGTAATTTAGCGTGAAATATGTTGGCTGGCCGCATCGCCCACTACCTCCCAGCTACAAACATTCCACAGTAGAATATCGATGTAAAATAATACTGGAAAACAGAGTTTCGAGGTAGAAAATGAGTATGTTACGTTTATTGTTTATTTACCAGAGTGGTACGTGTGTTTGAGGAATATCATGATTTACGAATATACATCACCAATACGTTACTGATTGGCGTACCTGTAAATTAATTTAAATAATAATAACCCAATATTGATCAGAGGTAACGTTTGGAGTTTCGTAAAGAAAATAAATAAACACGTTAATTATGACGACGGCTAGAGTTAGGTTAGGTTAGGTTAGGGAGAACCCAGTGTTTCGTTGTTGGGCCTAAATCCATAAAATAATGCGGCTGTCCATTAGCTTGGCAGATAATTTGTTTGCGTGGCGGAGCATTTTCTGACAATGAATTTCCTCGCAAATGATGATGAGAGGCCTACCGACCGGTAGTCGACGTTCGATGGAGACCGCCGGTATGTATTGTATTTATATTATCGACGTAAATTACGGGCCATAGCCCAAGAAACGTTTTAGCGCCATAAATGTCTCGCCGAGTGTTATAAAAGTAGAAAACTGAAGAATATTGCGTGAGGCTACGTGGTTACGTTCGTTCGTCTTGCGCGTCCAATAACAATACGCCATTCTCTGGCTCGCAAAAACCGCCTGCGAAAGTTTAATTCATTTTTGCTCACAGACATTGCATTCGTACCGGCTATAAGTAGATATTGCGGTACAGGCTTTTGCCGTCTCAGGAAAATACGGCCTAACGTAGGTATATGATTAATGGATGGATTGGACGGATTGAAGATTAGGTAGATTGATCATGGCCACCGGATCGTTTTGTATGACAGACTCTCCTGCATTGGCTCAAATAAAATCAAGCTTATTTCTATAAGTATTTTTCTAAATCTGATCAATTTTTTATATTCGATCAGACATCAAGAATTATTGATAAGCACGCGAAAATACTGCAGTGACTGGAAGGAAACGTGAATTTGACTCACGGGGTGCTTCGAGGAAAATAATTTACTCTATTTAGTGATGTTGTCAATGTGTAACGAAGGTTTATGGTCGCGTTCTACCCCATGTATGTATCCAAGCTGTAATCGACCTCGGCAGGCGTAGCAAGAAGGAAATTGAGATATTGCTCGGAGTTTACGATTGCCTTAATCATAAAGCTCTATCCCCTACGCCCAAAACAGTTGGGTTATAGAGTAAAGGTTGCTGTTCCGGAGGCTTTGGTAGCTGAGATATTTTGTTAAGGCCACTTGCGGAAGCCGATCATAACTGTAGTCGTAAGGTTTGGCGGTATTAGAGCAGAGTTACGTTTCCCCTAAGCAAATTTCGAGTAAACGCTGTATTAATTTACACCGTGCACGCCATGAGCTCTTTTAGTTACGTCCCCCCGGTGATGGTGGCGCCAGTGTATGCCTGATATTTATGTAACTCAGGGAGTACAGATTAAGTCAAAAATAAATGACAGGCATTAGAATCAAGTTGAAATTATATATCGATCGGTAGTCTCTGCGTTGCATTAATTTTTCTGAAAATTCATAATTACTACCGTCTGGCAGTTCTAATTGTGATTTGTGATTAGGATGATAACTTTTAGGTTATTATTTGCCAGGGTTCTGCTGTCTCATCTTTCTTAATTTTATTCAAAGTTCATATTAACGGTTAAATTTATGGAGAAACTTTTACCAACTTACTTGATACCTATAGAGTTGTTGGGTTGGCAGCTTTAAGCTTTGGGTATACCAGATTAAGAAAGAATGGTCGAGAGATGGATTATTACATTGGTAGCGTCTAGTTCGTGCTGGGTCAAGGAAGTCAACGGGTTCACGACTCTCGCTGAAGAAACGAGCGAATGGAAGAGTAAGATGAATCTCTTGAGTTTTCTAAGAAGGAGAGGCCTCTAGTTTAATTTTCCTTCGGCTGCGTTGGCTATAGGAAACCTTGACAAGTCATATGAAAGAAGGTAATCAGCCATGTTGCATAAGCGTCCGAACAAATTAAATGCGTTATAAGCAGAAGTGCCGGGTATCCAAAGTTTTAACGAGCTCATTAGGATTTATTTGGGCAGCAACGAATTAGCAAATGGCGAGAAACTAATTACTAGTAGAAATGTGGATGGATGACCGAGGGGATCAGAAAACGTCAAACTTTTATTTTATAACGTAAAAGAAAATTTAAATATTTCACCCATTAATCAAAACTGACCAACAGTCCACCACAGTACATCCTGATTGACCATACATTGTAAGCAAACCCTTCCATTAAAGTCAACACTCAAAAACTCCATTACAATACCTAATCAGTGTTTCCAATGATTTAATAATTTTAGTTACTCTTGGAAGTCGTTTACTAGTTGTATAATAGATTTAAGATTCCCATAAAGACAGTGTCTTCCACTTTTGGGATTTGCCGTTCCTCGTCTCTACACGTGATTCAACGATCAGTCAGTCGCCTCTCTCATTGCTCTGTTAGCTAGTTTATTGGTTTGCCAGTTCAGTGGAGCATCGATATAGCCAAACGTTCACAGCCTCCCGATGTGCCTGATTGCTGGAATTCACTTGGGGAATTTACAATGACGGCACGCTGCAGTTTATTACTCGTCCATTGAAAACGACGTCGCGTTCGGATTTTCATACGCGCAGCTAGGCGTTACCCTGAAAACGAATGAGGGCCTTGGAACATGGATAAGACAAATGACGAATACAACAATGAAAAATCCGAAAACGTTACGTCTTGTATTTACACAATACTCCAATAATAAGTGTCGAGTGTGACAATCGAAATTCGATTAATCGTAGCTCAGTTGCACTTGCGAAAATTTTTTCCTTGGCCAAAACGCAGGAAAAGAGAACAATCGTCATACCTCGCAACGCAAAGGGCCAAGGATATAAATTATCATCATTCAGTAATGACTAGTCGTGCATGATGAACAATGAGTAATGGTTCGTACGTTGTTTTTTTTTATCTTATCACTCCTTTACTTAAATCTATTCCTATACTATATTCTAGGCTCTCTCCAAGACACACACTACAACCGCTACACACTCAGTCAAGATGATCGGCGACTCGACGAGTGATCCAACCTATTTATTTTTTTGAATAAAAGTGGATCCTTTGATCCTTCTTCCCCAGTGGGAGGACTCTGGGAAAAAAAATGTCTCGTCCTTCAGGTACCTTTGTACGTATGGCACGTTACCACTTAGACGTGAGTCAGACGCACGCGCACGATATATGCAAATACTCTCATCCAATCACGCACTCGCAGACGCATTTAGAAAACCAGTTAGGTATCCTCGCTCGAACAAATTCAAAATTATTGACTAGATAGTTTGGTTCCGATTTCACGAGTACAGTTCAAGTACAAATGAAATGTGAAAAAGAAATATTGCTAATTGTTATTTAAATGTACATGTTGGGTCTTGGTCATTTGAAATTGGACATTTCGCATTTGAAATATTGCTAATCGTGAGGCGATTGAAGGAAGGAAGATTAAACGGATAGATAGACAGTCAGACAAGTAGATTAGATAGAGAAACAGGAATTGGATGAAATTTAAGGCGTGGAATCGACGCGCTTGATATTGTAGCGGCAATAATCACGGCCAATGATGTCTTCCTTAGGGATTTCCTCTTCTAAAGGCTCCATCCCTTCCTCGGTCATACGATCTCTTACCTGTGAAAAAAAAAGAGGAATGGTTTTGCATACCGAAGGTGAAAGCTCGTACAAAGTATATATAAATATCCTACGTTCCACGAGGTATGTGCTTCCCATATTGAAACGTCAAGAGGGAACAACATTGAGGAAGTTAAGAGTGTATAAAATTAAATTTTTTTTGGAAGCAACAAAAAATGTATTTCCGAACGTCTTAGGAAAAATTAATTTTCAATAAAAAAAAAATATTTTATGAATACATTAATTTGGTTAACAAGCCATTGGCATTCCTGTCGGCATAACGTGTAATAAATATTTTATTAAGATACATCTTCAAGGTTTCATGGTCCAGGATCGCCTCTGGTAAGGGCCCTGTATATTTTATACAATCGCCATATTAAAATGTGAGTTCGAAGTTTTTTGGATATGTCAGAGGCGGGTTAAAAATGTGCGACCCTTTTTTTTCTCAGGACTATATGGATACCATCAATTTTCGGAAAGCCCATTAAGCTCCAGTTGGCTCGAACCGTGATGTGGGGGTGGGGAGGGGGGGGGGGGGAGGCTTCAATACCTAAAGCACCTGACGGACGTTCTCACGGTTTTTTTTTCCTCCAAGCGAAGGTAAAGTCGGGTCCACAGCGACAGGAGCCACCATCGACAAACATGTCGGACGAATTAACAAAATTTGTATAATTGTTTTTGTCCGAGGGGCGTTTGAAGTGTCAGAAAAAGGAGAGCCATACCCAGTCGAGCGAATTGTGCCACTTTAAAGAAAGTGACGGCGCAATAGCGGGAGAACATATAACAAAGGGACAAACTCTGTTAATGAAATAAAATATCGAATTGGACTGGCCTAAATTTCATTGGGGTCTGTGTGCCGCACAAAGCTCGGTTTTGAGGTTGGGTTTTCCAATTAAACGAGTAGAGTGCGCTGCTGTCGCTCCGCATATGAAACCCGTCGGGAGGAAATGAGCTGGCGAGCCGTGGGCATATATAGAGTGGATTCGAGCTAACTCTAATCAAATCTCTGCTAGCATTGTCAGCACCGCGACGCTCTAACTGTACGAGAATAGCGGCGTCGCTTTAGCCGAACGTTAATGATCACGTCGCCGAGAACTTTCGTTCAATATTTGGATAACGCCATCCTGTGATTGCATAACCTCAAAATCATTAATATCTATCATACTCTTTGTTTGGTCGTCGCCCTCTTGGCATTCTCAGTCTTGGCTCTCAAACTGACGGATCGGAGAGTTGACGCTCGAGAGTTCTTGAGGTGCAGCTAATCTACCTACAACGGGACACCGAGATTAAAGTGACTGCAGGTGATGTACGTCTAAAAGACACTTAACATATCACTTGCAAATCGTTTAGTTTGTCACTTTTCGTGGATTTCTAGAGTATAGGAACGTAAAATGAATTTTTCCTTTTACTTCTTTCTTTTTCTTCTTAGAAACTGTGACGTTTCCACGTCTTATATCAACCTTACAGAGTTCCCTTCGACTTTTACTGGCACGTCATGGTATAACAGCGTTCCGTTGAGAGCAAGGACTTTTTCCACTAGCTTGTCGGACAGCAAAATGAGATCCAAGAAAAGAAGACGGAGAACCTAGAGAAGTTTATACGTGCCTCCCCAGACGATTCACGGCTCAACGAAAACGTTATAATAAGGTCACTCGTGTGCTGGATCTGCCAATAGGACTCTGGAGGCTGCCTTATAGGAATCCTGGAGGGAAGTTTGGTGGACGAGAATTCGTTATACTTCCTGGAGCACCTCCGAGGTAAATGGATCACTGGACAAAGCAGTATAACCAGGAACAGACGGTATAGCTTGCACGCGTTTCATCCAAGAGTATGGCAAGGACCCGAGGTAGCAGCTACATACGTGGAGTACCAAAAGCACGGTATCACGAACGCGAGAATGTGAGCATTCGATGTGAATTGAATGTGGATTTGAAGCATATATGTATATCTGTATAAGCATACAAAGTGAAAGAGAGACAGAGAGGGTCCAGTCAGGGCGGAGAGAGATTCTCAATTGGTAGGTAGGTAGGTAGGTAGGTAGTAGCTGTACTAACAGCAGCAGCTGTGTCTGGGATTGGCAGGACTCCAAGCGAACAAAAATCGCAGGGACCCAACCCAGATACATGATTTGTGTGCTTTATTAAATCCGATATCGTCCAGAGTTGGTTAACCTGGCAGCATGGTGGTCAAGGTATTGGACATTCCTACAGAGCAATTCAAAATAAATTTTGACTGTGTTATAACGCAGTAGAACGAGAAAGGAAGGTACAAGAAAAAACTTAAATTGATTCTTGATACGTAACAGGTTTCACTTCACTCACCTCTTCAACAGCCTTGAAGACTCGTATGAGGTTCAGTCCTGCCAACTTTCGGATGTCCTTCTCCGACCAACCCCTCGCCAGCAATTCGGCAAACAACTCCGGATACTTGCTCACGTCCTCCAGTCCTGCAGGAGTTCTGCAACATGCATGGAGACTTTTGGGTTAACTCAACTTTCCAGGAATGTCTCTACACCTGCGTTTACTGTCCTTTTTCTCTCTGACTGAACTTATATCATTCTGGGAGGGGACGAGGGGGGGGGTCGTCCTTTTCGTTCTCCATCACTTGCACACTTTTACGTCGGTCCATCGTTTCCCACTCTACCCGGCGAACCTACTACGGAGTATAAATTCCTCGTGTATTATTATACTTTCAAATGTGAGGCCGAAGAGGAAGAAGGGGGGACCAGGCACACAGATGCAAATACGGGACCAGCAGCCACCATCAGCCGCCATATATCCATATAGCTTGCGTGTCCTCTTTGAATCGCGTCCCAAACGATTTCCAATCGGGGTCGCAGATAACGTCCCTTGCCCCTCTCTGCAACCCCCCTCGTCCCGCAACCTCTCTTCCACTCTAGTCGACAGAATTGTTCGCCGATAAATCTGTCAGAGAAGTTCTATCCACGTGGATGCTATTAGACGGAGGCAAGAGAGTCGAGGACTCGGCACTTTGGAACGTCTTTCCAGGACCAGCATAGACAGAAGGACGACGAAGGTTGGAACCTCCTGGAAAGGTCAATGACCTTTTACGTCACTCAATGAAATTTATTAACGTGGTAACGATCTATACTTCGGCCAGGCTTGATCCGCGTGTTTGGTAATACAAAGTATCAATTTATCCTGTTGCCCTTAACCGCACTACCCTTCTTCCGGTCGACGGTCTGGGACTGTTCGACTTCGAGTAATCGAGGGACAGGTTGGGGCAGCGCAGGGTTAACGGCTTGAAGTCATCAGCCCTAATTGATCCGATACACCGTGAATCCTGAAGATCCGTGTCGGGCACTCCCGTTAAACCTTTCATTAGAATCTCGATATAGGGATAAGATCTGCGATCGAACTTGGTAATTAAATGAACGTGAGGGTCGCCAGGGGTCCAGAGCTTTTAAAGTTCACTGTGTTCCGGTCCCTTCTCGAAAGAACTTTTACCGTTTTTCAGTTAGGACAGAGTCTCCTATCTTCCGTAGCGGGAAGATACAAGAACGTCGGACAGATGGCGCCGTCGTCGTTCTCGTTTCATCCACGACTGCGGTGCATCTCGGGGAAAATCGTTGAAACGACCTATTCCAATGTAGTTACATTTAACTATCAGACGCGGCAAAGTGGGTCATCTGCAAATAGGCAAGAGACGACCTGGAGTAAGGCCAGTTAGAAAGTAGAATCGCGTACACGGCCAATAAGCTTTTACGCGAGATTAAAATTCATACAAACGTACGGTAAGGGCAGCCATTACGTGGCTAAATGTACCACTGACGGCTCACTTACGGTAAGCGCAGTCGGCATGCCTGCCACGCTCTAAAACTTTAATGTAATAATTACCATTAATTGCGTCGACGCTACCGACGTCGACTTTAGTCCTGAACTCTACATTCTCACAAGGCATTTCGCCTTAGGAGGGTAGGTAAAAGCCTCTTGGAAAATGTGCGACAGCCAGACGTCACTGCGGACCGAAAATCCTTCTTCTTTCTTCACCCCTCCCCCCCGCCCCCTCCCGCCTCTCTCATACTAGATCTCTATTTTTCTCGACTCCAGACCTTTGTTCTCGCAATATCTGGGCCTTGTTCTTCTCATTCTTATCTTCCGGCTAGACCTCGACCTGGCGTCGAGATTGGGGGCAGAGTTCTCTTCTTGATTTGTAGCGAAGACAAAGAGGAGGTTAGGGTTCGTTTACTCGTTGGAAAGGATAACAATATGTGTGTTTTCAATCCAGAGGAAGTTGGACGTGAAAGAGTAAGTTAGGATGAGGTGGAAGCAGGTGGGGGGTGGGCCGTCGAAAATCAAAAAGAACAAAACAACACGTGGACACTTCACCACTTCCGCTTGAATCCTTGCTGCGAATAAGAAATGATACACGGAAATCTCAAGCTCGGAGTGAAATTTAATCTAGCCTGCGAGATTAGTTTCTCCTTCTGCCCAAGAGATCTCCGAGTCTCGATAGAGTTTTCAAGTTTCTTGGCGGTCGGGCGGTATGTTTTATTTTCTTTTTTTTTTTTACATAGACGGCGACCATAATAATTCTCGCCTGTGCCTGGAAGGCTTTTCCTTTGTTCCTACGTGTGGAGTCTCGCGTGTCCTCGGTTGTCACAGCCCTCTGTCTCTTTCTTCAACGTCACTCGCTCGTGTGCCTTCGCATTTGCTCTTCCGGTTTTGAATGACCTCGTACTCTCGGTTTTCATCTGTTTCCATCCTCCTTACTCTCATTTGGAGTCTATCAAGTTTTCCTAATTTCTTCTTTTTTTCGTTTCTCCTTCCGTTCTCGTACTCTTTGTTCGAACCTAATTATCAGAGTTTAACTGTTGTCGAGTCTGTCTATCTCTCTCTGTCTCTTAGTCGCTCTCTGTCTCTCTCTCTCTTTCTCTCTCTCTGGCACCCATTTTAAATTCACTCTCTTCAACTCTCGACCGACGGTTTTTCACACGATTCAAGAGCTCGTGAACTTTTTTCCACGGTTTATTTTTTAATAGGGACTACTGCGAATCATGTTGGTGGTATACACGATGGTGTAGACTGAGAACGACGGCAGAACATACCGACGAAGCGACACGGTTCAAGGGATGGTAGGGTCAAAGGGTGGAAAGAAATGGTGAAACGATGGGAGGTCGTGAGGATGGAAGGGTGACGGAGGTTTGTTTATTTAATACCTCGGTAGAGAGGGCCGTCACCCCTCTTACGCTCTGGCGAGAAAGCTTCGTGTTTGCACGCGTATAAAAACGAATCGTTTCTCTCAGACAAATAAAATGGCTTTTAGTGAAAAATGATACAATTTTGTTTGGTACCAACCGAGTGTAGACCGTGACACTCTCGAACCAGATGTTATTGAGACGCGGTATTACCAAAGGGGTAGGACTGAACCGTGCACCCCTTTAAGCAGAGATTTCGCTGCTGAAGTTCATAACTGACTGTTGGCAATTGGCAGCTGGTAGCACAGTTATTAAACGACTCTTTCAATTTCAGCGTTAGCCGTTCCCTATTGACGTGAAAAAGAAATTATTTTATTCATTTGGACCCTCGGATTTTCACGATTTTATCGATTACCCACATAAAATGTCCCTTCGGCCTTTTTTCTCTCTTTCTTTTACTTTTTTTTTCTAACCTTCCGTCCAAGCTCTCAAAGCTTGACTGACAATGCGGGAAAAAGGAAAGTATTTTCAAATCAGAATTCGTATCGAAACCCCTATCCCTCCCCCCACCCTGGTCGATTTTATCCCCTTCGTCATTCGAACGTACTTTCGATTCAAGCACGCACTCTTCCAAGCAGACATAAATACGAAAAATCGTAGGAAATTCATTGAGTTTCCGGTCACGTGAGATTGGTGGCCATAGTAAAATGGTAGAAACCGAAGGTAAGGGAGGCAGTGGAAAAGAAAGAGAAAAGCAAGCAAACCGCAACTTCGATTGTGGTATATATAATACAGGGTGTATGTCTTTAGTGCAATCAGGAGATCGCTTGGATATAAAAGATAAATAAAAATCGGAATTAGGTAATGAGATAACAAAGGGGAAAAAAAAAATTCCAATCCGCACAAAAGTTACAACTGCTTGCCAAACAGTAACAAAGCGTAACTACCAATCCTATTTCAGTTCTAATTTATCTCTTCGGCTCATTTGCCTATTTTGGATCATTCACCCATTTGCTCTTTAAGTCATTTCGCAGATGTTTGAGTTTGCTGATTTCCTGATTGAGTGATCCTTCCGGGGTGGGGAGATTGACTCTTTCTCCAGGAATTCAGACCCGTGCTCTTAATTTATTGCCTCTGTAGATTCTGCCGCCTGATAACACTGGCTCCGGGGTCTTCGCCCACATTCACTGCGGCCTACTATTACACGAGGGATCAGCAAAGTCAAATGAGCAAACAAAATTACTTACAAATTGATTCCATCGTAGCCAGCTCCGATTCCGACGTGATCCACTCCAGCTATTTTTCGTATATGATTGATATGCGCTGTGAATCAAAGAGGAAAAAAAAAAGGAAATTAACAATAATTCGATACTCATTGAAACGTGCTACTTCAATATTCCAGCCAGTTTTCCTTCCTTTATAATAGAGAAATATTGTTCTCCGAGTGGGCAGGTCAGCCAACGGGAACCCCAATCGATATTTCCCTGGTGCAACGATTGCCGGATATCGTCCACGCGTTTACTACTTCCCCCCTTCCGTCACCTCCCTTCCGTTCTCATCATAACCATCGTAACGGATCGTAATATCAGGAAGCTCACGCACTACCTATTTGCAAATCAATCACTACGGCAATCTTGGTAATCCGATGTACGAGCGGATGAATTTGAATTTCGAACGAAAGTTAAAACTTTGTTATTTCTTCGAAATTAAATAATCAATCCCACAGGCTGAAGTTCCGAAAAATCCAGCTCACCGGCGACATCCTGTAGGGTCGATTTTTCTCCACAGCTGATGAAGTGTGGATAGAAAGAGACCATGACTATTCCTCCAGTCTGCGCCTGAAAATGAAAATGCAGAGAAATATTAAGATAAAAATAATTTTTTTTTATCATTATCAAATCATCATTAAATCTACTTACAAGGAGTCGTAGCGCATGGTCAGGCACATTGCGCGAAGAATTGCACAAAGCGTGAGCGCTGCTGTGGCTGAAGATGACAGGCGCCCTGGAAGCTTCCATCGCGTCCAGCATCGTTGGCACCGAGACATGCGAGAGATCCACCATCATGCCTAATCTATTCATCTCCATTACGATATTCTGCAGGATAAATATTAAAGTCACAAAGTGATCACAAAATGGCATTAAAAGAAATGAGATCTATCGAACCAGGATCACAATGTGCTAATTATAACAATTTAAATAATTAATGTCATTAGACGCAGTCGAACTCGTACGATTTAGACGCATGTCTCCAGCACAGCTCAGACCACAGAGCCCAGACTTGGAATATCGGACCCACGTTATACCTGTGACACTTATTGCTCAAGCTGTCTTGTTAGTTTCCCTGACACGGACCAGCCAGCAGAGCGGTTATACCGGTGTCCCAGACTTCCGGGACTAACCTAACCTAACCTAACCCTTGCATCCTCAACAGTACCCAAAAGATCCTTAGGACTCCGTTTGGATCCTTACGCACCCTGAATATTATAGCGATTATAGTATTACATGAACGCTATGTAACCCAGCTCCATCTACCTAGTTACCCCTGGTCCAGATTGATGCTGTACTCAAAGTAGCCCATGTATCCTTGGAGAAATTAATTTTCAAGAGTCTAACAAGCCTCTTGCAGTTTAAACTTGAACCCTCTGAAGTAGTTCAGTATCGTTGATCCAATTGTCAGTTTCTTTGAATTTATACAGTCTGTGCTACAGTATCCCTATCTTATCATCGGTGCAGTAGTATTTTCTCTTAGAGTGAGTCTGACTGTGAACTCTGGTCCCAGGTCATACGGCTGACTAGTCTTGGTCTACTCCTCTTCCGAAATGGCGCCTCCGGGTGCAGGCTCTCGAAACAAGTTTAGTTTCAAAACTACTTCCCTTTCTACCTAATTAGAGGAAAGTTTGGAGAAAGGTCCGCCAGGTGGTTTCAAAGAGGATCCCGTCACTTCCGGTCAACGTGCACACGCTCTCTTTTTTTTCTTTCTTTCCTCTCCTTTTATGTCTTCACGGCTATGTTCGGCAAGGCTTTTCAATAAGAGGGGAGGAAGACTTCCCGGTACTGGGAAATCTCGTGCCTCGTTGCTGCTCGCTAAAAGCTGCCAAAGTAATTAGCCAAAACTAGCGGACTGACGGAGTACGCTTTTAGCGCAGGTCACTAATCCGCAGATAGCGGAGTACTTCCGTGAGAGCAAAATGTAAGCTTGTACGTAGCAGCGGCAACCGTTGCAAATCTGAAAGTCGTGGAGCAGCGAAATCGAAAAATCAAGATGCTGCCAGTGGACCAGTTTAAATCTGGAAAAAAAATTGCAACACGCAAAATACTACCGGAGTCTTATCAAAGCCTCAATCTCTAACGTTATCTCACAGACTGTAAAATAATACGACTATCCATACGAATCTCCAATAACCTATAACCTACGATACTGCAACGCATAAACGTACCGGATGCTTCGACAAGCTTTCACGTTAACAAGATTATTTATCATCTATCCTACTGGAATAAATGCCAGAGAGAAATGTTCGATAATACAAAATCTAATAGAAAAACAAAAAAAAAGGGAAACTCGTTCGTCGTTAAAAGTCCAGGAAGAAATTTCAAGCTGAGCATTCACTGAATATTCTTTCCTATAATTTTCATACTTCCACCACCCTCTTCCCCCTTTTACGAATATGCAATTTTATTACCTCTTATTAAAAAAAAAAAAAAATAGGTAAAGACTTAACACGATAATAAAAAAGAACTTTGCTCTATTTTTATTTTAAATCTAATAAGGACAAACCTGGTCTACAAATTCACATATGCGACAAGTAGGTACTCACGAGGGTCAAGGGTTGATATTTATCAGTTGATAGGGACGCCTGCATAAACTACAAGATCCATATGTACAGCATATAGAATACAAAGGACAGACACCCCCATAGCCATGGCGAACAATGATATTTCCCGGTATACGTATACAGCAGGTTAGTGGGTCCACAGAAAAGAAATAGACACAGGCAATTAAATATCGAGAAAAGGGGTAAATTCGTGCTTCGTAATACCCATGAGCGACGTGGGCGTGAAACACAAAGTGAATGGACGTGCTTGTCGGGAAGCTTTCAGAGAAAGTTTCGAGGAGAATTTCCGGTTGGTACCCACCAAATTCTTAAATATATATATATATATATATATATATATATATATATATATATATACATATATATAATAAAAGCGATACAGTTTAACGTATTACGTAACGATAACTCAGACCCAGTTTAACTCGTGTAATTATCTCGACTACGAGAGACTTTTTTTAACGAAAAAAAATTTGCCAGATGTAAAATAAGGTCCCGGCAAATGGCAGTGGATGGAAGTGAAACGTGAAGAAAATTTATGGAGCAAATGCTGATAGGAAAATTAAAGTGTAAGATGGGCAACACTGGTACTGAGGTACTCGGGCGTACTGCCATAGTAAAATAGTAGGGGAGTAACTGTAATAGAATAATAGTAGAACAGTAGAATGGATGGGTATAAGTAGAAGGAAGGAAGTTCCCTATAGCGTAGAGTCTAATTAAATGAGAACTCGATTGCCTGACTTTGTTCCGTATTTCATTAGAAACTCAGTGCTAGTAGTAAGTGTAATATCAGCTATGCGAGTAGAAGGGATAATAATTGATTATACAATAATTAATTACAAGGTGTAACGTAATAATAATTGAAGTCGAGAATATTAAGCGAAAGAGTTTAGAAATCGTGGAAATACGTAATACGAGCGTTGGGAATACCATTCGCTTCGGTTTGCGTTAAGAGAGGAAGTGGTCAGGTCGAGCTGTACATATTGGAAATATCGGAGAACTGAAATGGAATTCTCTTAGGCATTCCTCCCGGCGGCAACGCTTCGATACCATCTGCAGAACGTAAACATGCTTCCACTGATAAGTTAAGCGGTGTTTAGTCATTGAGATTAGTGGACCCGAATCCAAGGATATTCGTTCCTCTTATCAGCTACCGATCCAAATGAGATTTTACGCCTTGTCTTATCAGGCCATTCGGGATATTCGCCACAGACGCGCAGATTCGCGCGAGTCCATTTTAAGGGCCTCGAGAGGCATTAAGGGACGGCATGAGAATAACTGCCAGTAGAAAAGGGCGACGAGACTTGGTTGTAACGAGATAAAATGAAAAATAGATATTGCAGAGGGCCAACCTTAAAGACGCAAAGGCCATTGTTTTAAATTACTTTTTTCAGCTGGTTCTAGAACAAATTTCGAATACAAAGCGAAGGGGATTTTGATAGCTTCATGGCGCCCCTTCGAGCTTGCAGGCAGCTTGACTGCTGCTTGGAACGTACTACGTGAATTTGCTGCACTGTCGTATCGCTTCGATTAATCGCTAGGAGCGATATATGTTTTCGAATGGACGTAAAAAAACAAAAATTTGAAATTGAACTTGAAATTGAGATAGCGAGATATCTGCGAATTGGTATAGATCGACCTGTACAGGTTTTATAAGGGCAGATACATCCTGTCAGATAAAGAAGGTCACCCTTGGTAGACATCCCGTATTCTAGGGAAGTAGGCAAAATGGGGCCAACTGTCTGACCCGTCCACCAAAAACTAACTAAATTCGATCCGACGTGCAAACACGCCCTAAAGGACTAGGGAATAGAGTGCTTGCTGTGCTGTCTGTGCTTCCTCTATCCGCTCACGCGTAACGGACAATCTCTTTGCTCTCTGCCTCGACGAATGATCCATTGCTCCTTTCCTGAGCTGTCACAAGCGACCTAACAAAAACGTCCTTCCACCCTATACGTGCTCGGCCCTCGGCTCACCAGCAGTCGCTCGAACGCTGTCTAAACAGGTAACCCCGTCTACTGGCCAATCTGATTCGCATTTGTCCGGCAATCAGTGAGCCCCAGGAACTTTGAATTTTTTTGCCTGGATCGAAATAACGTGACAGACAGACAGACTGACTGACAGAGTTCGAACTGCGTCCAAGGGATCGACTAAAAAAAAAATTAGATAAAACAAAAAGTGACTAATGACTGATGAAATTATGAAATGATTAAATTTTCAAATATGATTACCTGATCAGCGATGGACTCACCTTGCCGAAGTTGGAGAGGCCGCCGATGTGAGGCACTTGACCAGGTTCATCCGCCGTGCTGCAGTCTGCCCTACCGAACCAACACGTCAGTAACTCTATAGCGACAATCCTCAGCATTATTGCACCCTCTCACTTTTAGCTCTATTAGCGCCTCTAGTAGTTGCTGCAACATTGTGGCCTCCCGGCCCTCTAATGGCAGGGTATGGTCAAGCAGTTACGATTATGGTAACGGAAATGGCAATGAAACTGCAACGAAACTGCAACGAAGCGGCAGCCGCAGCCGTGTAACGATAACGATAACGGCAATAACATTATTTAGGTGAGTACCAAGTGCTGACAGAGCTAAGTGCCCTATAAATTGCAGCTATCATGAAGTATTTCCACTTCTGTTATTGGCAGTGATCGATGATCATTGTGATACGCCGTTGTTACGACTCTAAACGATCACGACGTCCGTCTCGAATGATCATCTTCCTCCTCTGTCTCTCATCGCCTAATCTATTTGATAGTCACTTTGCAAAATGAAAGTCACATTCTGAGCAGTACCATACGAATCGTCGCATACTGATCCTTGGAATATTGGAATCCATAAGTTAACAAATTTTGAGTAGTATCCATGTTCAGCTATGTGTTCTTCTCGACCTGTCGACGTAACCTTTGCCACTTATTCTCAATTCTCATCCAGCACCAGCGGGGGCTGCTCCTCCTATGGGAGTTCAACGACTCGACCTCGCTCGATACCTTTTGTATTCGCGTCATTCGTTTAAAGTTTTAAGGGTCATTGCGGCCCTGGTTTACAATTGTCAATTAATTATTTCAATCTTTGCAGCAAAGCCGCGGATCCTTTATATCATTTATATAATTTATCAATAGCAATCGCAGGATCAATCCTTGGTCGTCAGTAAAACTTTCATAGTTCAACCCAGGAGGGTGAATCCTTCGATCGTCCTGGATACCCACCTGACGATAACAGGGATAAAGGGATAAAGGGATGAAAGGATAAAGGAAGGATGAGGCTACGTAAGAAACGATTAGTCTGGATGCCGAGCGGAAAAGGTATTTCGGGAATTAAATAAACAATAATCTAAAGGAAACTGCTGCAAGACGGTTACGCCTTGCCGTTGGCTTTGTAGTCCTGCCAGAAATGCTTGGAGCGGCTGGATTACTTGGATTAGCTGGATTAGTTGGATTAGATACTCACCAAGGCGTGTTACATGTGTGCGTCAGGGTGAGATATCTCGCTCCCAATTCGTACAGCATCCTCAGGACAGCCAGACTCGCACCTACGGCATGTCCTCCTTCTACACCTATCAGACTGGCTAATCTACCATCCTTATGTGCACGTTCAATGCCTGCAACAAAGTTAGATAAACAAATTAATATTTAACGTTTCAATGCGTATATTGATTATATGAAATTTCATGACCTTTCAACTGGACTGTATGAATTTATCAAATGCTCCCTCGACTGGCTTATGTACCCAATCATTTACTGTGAACTGCTTTAATTTTTCCAATAATCGACCTATCGATAGCTATCGTTATTAACGCTAATAGCTTCAACGCTTGAAAAGGGTGAGAGACCTCTCATACGTTTCATTCTCGTAGCACGTGCTCGTCGATGGAGTTTACCCCCATCTTTTTTTTTTGTGAACTGGAGTACCTGAAGTACCTACAGGAGTTGCATCTTTTTATTTGTCTTTTTTTTTCTATTGCTCTCTTTACCATCCTCTTATCCATTTTTCTTCTTTGCACTACAGAATGCTTTGAAGCAAATACGTTCCACGGCTTCGTTCCTTGACGATTCCATCTTGTGCTCTCTTGATGCTGTATTAAATCAGACATTGCAAATCGTCCCAGACTCGTACTAACATAACCTATATAACAGGCCCTTGGATTTTTATCATGTAAACGCTTCATCGTCCTCTACGAACGATTCGTCGTTTCCGGACTTGAAGTGCACTTTAAATTTTTTTAAAGGAATCTTCCCGTCGGTACTTTCTGGTAGCTGATGAGGAGCCGGTAGAATCTTGGCTGAAGGAGTAAAGGAGTAAAGAGAGAATCGAGTAGCTACACCAGGGGGATAACAGCCACCTTCGACCCTCCTTCGCTTTGGTCTGGCTGGCTGCCAGAGAATCCGATAGAATTTACGTCGAATCGTTCTGCTTCGAACAAATGTTCCTCGAGCACGGAAATTTGACGTACTGTTCGATACACGATGTTATTTGTTCTTCGACTTTCTATATCCAGAAAGACAAAGGCTGGATTGACCAGGAAAATATTCACAGAGTCTCAATCGCTTCGTGAATCGTACTCTAAATAATGAAAAATAAAAAAATAATAATAGCAATGTTAATTCTAATAAAATCAATTTTTTAAAGACCTGTTTAGCAACGTGTTCATTCAGCAATACACACCTTCGGCACTGCTGACGAGTACCATGCTCTGTGGATGTTTGTTGACCAGACGTCGTATTAGATCGATCTGCTCAAGTGCCAGCTGGACCGAATCAAGATGCTGCGAGGAACATGGCACGTACGCCGACCAGAACTGCAACAGAAGTCAAATGTCAAAAACTCGAGTTTCATTCGTTCACTTCGCTTCCTACTTCGATGCATCCCAGCCGTACATTTGCACCAAGGTAATCCGAGCAATCCCTAGAATCCCAACAATCTCCGCAGCGCCATTATTGTTCCTACGTATCCTCCACGCTACGTGATACGAAACACTCGAATACCCAGAGATAAAGAAAAAGTAGTAACAGAGTGCAGCAATTTTTTTATACGACACCGGACGATTACGTAAAGCTATGATTATACCACGTTCGCGTTAATATCAAACCGATCACACGTACGTATCCCACCCACAATGCACTATGAATTTTACGATCGACTCGTAATACTCGGTGACTATAAAAAAACGTTTCGAATCATCCCAATTAAATAGTTTGACATATTTTGAGGTTATAGCGTCTCGCTCGAGTTGCAGAGGGCGCCTCGAACTAAAATAAATGTCGACTATGGATCTTCGATATTGTCGAGAATCGCAAGATGGCGGACGCTACTCAAAGAGGAAGTAGTACTAGACGCGGGATCTCGAAGCTTTCGAAGTTTCGTAACTGCAACGATAAAAGCAGCCCCCTAGCGTTCCCGGTGCAGCACCGGGGGCTCGATCAAGCTTGCCACTTTCCCGTTCTCCCAGCGTCTAACCCACATTCCAACGTTCCGCACCTTACGGATATTCCGTGTTTCAAGCGTTCCTGGCTATATCGCTCAGTCGGTATCCCCAATGAAATTGTACGTGCACCGGGGGTATACACGTCAGGACGACACGCGAAAACTGTGAAATCCTCGGGAATCACTCGACTAAAACTTCGTGGTCTGATTTTCACAATTTCCCAAGGGCGGCGTTACGTCTCGACTGATATACACGTGAGATAAATACTCGTAAATTTTCAAAACCACTCAGACTCCGAGGTCCATGCGATCAATGATTACATAAACCGTTGCGCGTTTTCGCGTCACGGATTTCCCATTCTATCGAGGTATGCGTGTATATATACAACGTCTAAAGTCTAAATTAACCGCGACAGTGATGAATCGAGTCAAGAGTGGATGCTGCGGGCTGTACCATCCTTCAGCGCCCTAGGCTACTTACTCTCCCAAGGAGTATATATATATATATGTATATATACACACACACGTTAAAAGATACTGAGTAACACTATGGTACGAGCAAGAACAGCCCACAGATATGCATACACAGTCAACAGGGTCAAAGTTGACTCATCGCTCTCAATTCTAATCATAAAATAATTGGACAGCTTGAAATATAATGGATACATCAGTATATGATATTTTCCAATTTTTAAAACTATTCCACAACAGTAAATACCGCCATTGTCAACTCGTATCGACTTTTCCAGTTTCCGATTGATCCTCGGCTAAAGCCAGCTCTACCTAGAAACACCCTTTTATTAATTCCAAAAGTCGCTTCTATTACGTTCCTCAACCTTATATTAAGCAGCAGCTCTGAATATTCCCACTTTGACTTCTCAACCCTATATTTCCAACCCCATCCCCTATTTTCTTATCCTGACTCTCAGCACTACCCTTATATCACATACTTGCACGATGTCGAGGAACGACAGCTATATTAATCGAAGAATGTTCCCTTATGCGGTGTCACGGGTTGAAAAGGAGGGATGGCTATCGAGTCTACCAACTCGCAAATTTTCTATCTCTTTGCTTGGAAATTCTTTCGCACATCTTTTTCTGTATCCGCATGACTTTGACAATAGCGCAGAGTTTTGTGGCAACGCAATTTCCTTTCCTTTCATATATTTCTTATCTCTTTCCTTTACTCCATACCTTCCTTATTTCTTCCTTCCTCGCGTCCTTTTCTCGCCCTGCTCCCCCCCCCCCTCCCCTACTCGCCCCTCGCGACCTCCTGCCACCCAACCCGCTCGCTCCGTTTCATTTCGTCTCGCCTCGTTTCGTTCGTCACACAAGTCCTCCATTACGAAACTTGAGAGATGACATCGTCGGGAGTTGACGGAGTAGGAGAACCGGAAGGAAGGGGAAGCTATCGAATTTCCGGGGTTATGGTGAGGCCTTGCCAACACTCGAGGTGACGCTAGCGTGATGCCGCGATTCATCGAGTCAAGAGTCCTCGTACGAATCCCACCGTCAGGCATTAGAATTGGACATAAGGAAGAGAGAAAAAAGAGAAATAAAAATTACATGAGATACAACAAAAGCAACAGTTTGTCGTAAGGCATTTGATTATTTGTAATTCTTCTAAAAATTCATTTAAATTAATTACTGACCTCGAGCCCTGTCTAATTACAGCTAACCATGTGATACCACGCCACTTCAGGTTGGTAAGAATGACATAAAGTCGAGCGATTAGAAGTTCCATCGACTAATCCAACCTCTTGTAATTACGAGAGCGACAATGGCGTCGGCGTCGGCGTCGGCGTCGGTATCTCCATAATTACCGTGGTACCTAGGGCTGGTACTTACTTGGGCAGCGACCATCCCTTCCTTGAGTCGTCTGAGATCCGTATGACTCCAAGCGCTTCGGGACCACGGATGAGTCTCCCTGAGATCATCAAACCGGAAGTCCCTGAGCTGGTTCTTGAGAAACTTCCGGATGTTCCAAGGGAGGTCGTTGTGCCTGAAACAATGCGAGAGGACCTTCTTTATTATTCGAATCTCATTCCTCTGATTCTTCTTTCGGTTTCCGTTTTCGTTCTTTCCTTTTTTTTTTATACCAACCGCAGATTCATACCGATCCCTCTGAACATTTTTTGCAAACTATTGTCACTGTATGATTTTTTAGACTTTTTTCAGTCCCCATTAGTATGTGAGAATTAATGAGGTCGTACAGAACCAGCAAGCACTTTGCCAGTATGTCCGCTTGAGTGGACTCAAGAAACTCGAAAGGAAGTTAGTTGAGGCGGTTGCAGGAACCTGACATTAATTCCTGGGCAACTTCCTATCTGTACCTTCCATAAACCGCAACCCGTGCACCCCAGTACTATACCGATGGCATGGTCTACTACAGCGCCGCCTAGCGCCGTAGACTCAAAATTAACTTGTACCAACACTATACCTATATACATATTACGTACTATAGCGCTGTAAACCAGTTACGTGCTTACGCATAGTCAGTTCGTGATAATTCGGATAATCTAGTTACTTCCATAGGGTTTTTTTTTTCCTTACGCATATTTTCCATTTACAAATTTACTTGTCGAACTTTCAAGTATACGCGAATCAACTGACAACGAAACATTACAATGCCAACCAGTGGCCAACTTCAAGCCAAACATAACCTACTTGCTAAATCGTGTGATACATCGAATAAAAAGCGAAGAGAAATATTACAGGAAATGAGACATTTCAAAGTTTCCATGTAAGTGGTTTTACTTTTTCCTCCAGTTGATTGTACCAGAATAAGAATGACGTATTTAAGATGGTAAGCTGGATTAAGAGGTCACCAAGGATTCCTGGGGCGTCTGTCGTCGCCGTTGTTCACAGCGCCGCCATTTAGAGATCAACACAAAGGGGTGTGATGGTAGTCGACACTTTCCAGGATGTTAGGTTAGTACGAGGCTGCTAACAAGCGCTTAGCAATGGCCAAGAGAGATAAAAAGACAAATACAAGCAAAAGATAAAGAGATCGACTAAGTAAGAGAAAACAAGAAATGTGCGTGAATTTAAGTAAACGCGAGTATCCTTTAACGCTCCTTTTACTTGCCAACATCGTCGCAACCCACTTTGACCCTTTTCTATACTTAACCGTGAACACCGTCCCAAATCCCTTTTCCTGCTTTTAACTTTCCAAGCGCCGTTACGTTGCCTCGTGCCTTACAGGACTTTAAACATAGCCTATTACGTGCCTATTTCCCAAGTCAAAGCAAAGAAGCTTTGGTAAACTTATGTCAAGATTAAACAGAGATACTTGTTGCGTACATGGAAGCTCGTGTATAAGTTTTATGGAAAATTTTAAATCTTACGCCAAGCACTTCCCCTTCGATCTTACATCAGCTTTGATCAGCTCTTATCATTTTAACCAATCCGATTCCTTCATCCATTCGCACGAGTACGGCCTTCGATCCACTAGTTCCACCGTTCCCCTTTATCTCGCCAACGTATAGAATATTTGGATTCATCGAAACGACGCAGTAGATTTGTAAGGCCGCCGTGTCTGGGGCCCGACGGGAAGCGTCAGTAGTAACGACTTTTCCCATGAAAATTCGCACCATTGCTTTTTATCACTCTTTCTCCTTTTTTCCTCTCTTTCCCATTCCTCGTTGAATATTCCAATGCACCACGACGCCGCGCTTTGTGCCCTCCCTAGTGACGAGCTACGGTAATTAAATATTCCCGCGCAAAAATGAATGCCATAAACACTACGGACTACGTAATTACCGTGGCGGTTGCATTATACGCTAAAATTTTTTCATTTAATATTTAACCTACAAACAAATTGTATATTTAATACTTGATCGCGCATCAACATTTTCTAGAAATCTGATACACGCTTATACTTGTTCATGGTAATGCTGTATAACGTAAAATCGTAACTTTGTTAATGACTTTTCAAAAATTTACTATCATTCTCTTGTACGCATCTACTTGAGGCATTTCAAGCTATTGTAGTACGTTCTACGTATGCAGTATAATTGTACCAGTACAATTCCCTGTCCCTATACTAATAATACCGAGCTAAGGGCCAATGTCGAGCCGTGACGGGAAGCTTAATTATCGGTGTAATTACGGGCACGCACATGAAATATTTCATTGCACGTCATTAGCAGGACATTGTTCTCAACGGCGTCTATTTAAATTTCCTAGATTTCTCTATCACGTGTTAATGTCACTGGCTGTCTAGACGCACAATGTACTTCACAAATTCACAATCTCAGGCTCCTTTGAATTCTAGTGAGAGATACTGTAGATATTGAATTCTTCAAAAACACAAAAGAAAATTCTTGTTACAATCATACGAATATATAAAACAAAGGCGGTGGATGATTTACGAAAATTTTTATCAACTCACCCATCTATCAGTGGAACGTCTCTCAAAATTCTTCTGGCTGCCGCAAGTCTGTCCCCAGCATGGGCCGCAAGTAGAAGCCTCGTCAGAAGCTGACCCAGCACCATTATGCCCACCACCATCCTCATCCTCCTCCTCGCTGGGCCGGCACCTCCTTACTAATGTCTTCATGCCATCACAGACTGATCGACCTGAACGTCACGCCTTAAACTTCACTCAGGACTTAGACACGTCGGTGTTACTCGCGGGACACTCAAATTCGCTTTAAAATCACGAACTTTTTTTCTTATGAATATTTTTCGAATCTTCTTTATTCATTTACCCTGACATTTGAATTTTACTTAACCTTTTATTTCATTTGTCTGAATAATCTTTTGAGACTTAATTTTCGACTTTACATACCCAATGTCCTTTTCGTTACTTGTTTTTGAATTTTTTTCTTCATTCACGTATGTCTCTGATCTATCCGTTAGGTATCCACTGGTCCATTTATCTACTTTTGTTAATCTCGAATAAAAGTTTGCGGTACAATTTTTTATTCCGCTACATGACGATATAACGTGATCTAGAACTTTTCCAAAGATCACGTGGCCGTGACAGACAGATTTTAATTTCTTTGAAGCAGCGTCTCAGGGATCGCTGTATCGCTTGTCTGTTTACTCGTCTTCTGGATCTAAACTTTTTCCGCTCAGTAATCTCGTTACAGTCTCAGATTGATACGTGATTTGATTTTTCCTTTTCTTGAAAATTTAAGAACCAACGAATGCCACGCCTCCGATGTATCGGCGAGGTGAGATAATCGATCGATTCGGTTATTTGGGTTATCTCAGTCATCCAAGCTATCCGAGCTATTCGAGTAATTCGTTCATTGATGATGGAATTTCACGAGAGTCCTTTACTGAAAATATGTAAAGGACTCCTTGGCAATTCCAGGCATTTTATACAGCCAATGTTTTACCGGTGCCGTCGCTACCGGTTCAACCCGGATTCTTCTTATCAGTCACAAGCTCCCGATAACCTCTTGTAAATTTATATATTCCGTATTCCCCACATTATTCGGTATATCTCTTTCATGCCATCCTTAATATACGATTTACTTGCCGGCAGTTTCCTAGGTCGCTCAAATTGTCTTCTCCTGCTGCCTCAAATTCACTTTGTGTCTCTGTATCACTGTTATCATTCAAAACACGGAACGATTGTTCATCGTTACGGAACAACAAGTCTTTTGAGAATCTCCCGACTAAGATTCCACGAATTCCAAGAATTATTCTTTCTGGAAGAAACAAGCGTGAGAGAGTGGAGAGAGAATAGGACTCACTGGACCAACGGGAGACATAAATCTTGCGCACTACCAGGAAATGAGAAAATCCGATCGGATAACCTGCTACAATTCTCTCACCATTTTTTTTCCCCCCTTTTCTTTTATTTTACTTTTCACCTTTGTCAACGTCCCATAGCGAAACCACGAAACAAATTCACGAACAAAGGATAGTCATTCCCACGTTCTTACAGTTGTCAACGATATTTTTTACATCACTGGCACGATGCTTATTCATTGTTTAAATGTTCTCTATAGACACTAGAATAATTCATGATAAAGAGCACTGTGATGGCATTGTCCAAGAAAAACTTTCGAATTTCAGTCAAGTCAAAACGCTCGATCAACCTTGTTTCCACGAAAAGTTCTAACCGTCTGCTTTAGCCTAAGGATCCTCTCGTACTTTTACTATGGACGTCTTATAAAATCGGTCATTGCTTTGTCACGAGGTGTTGCAAGACGTCGCGAAGTATCGGTGAGCGTCGCGACGCGATAACTGCCACTGGCTGTCTCGTCTACGCGAGTTGAAGACCTAACCGCCACGACCACCAGAAACTCACCCTGTCTGTATGCGCATGCGCATTCGGTTCATCCACAATTTTCTATTCCTCTCGTGTCCAGAAGTAGCAACGAGCCACGACATTTCCAAGCTTTTATCCTGCATTACGTTCTTCACGCAGAGCAATGACTACATAAATATGAAGATTGACCTAAACGTTAAAAAAAAAACTCGAGACAATCAAGAGCCATTGGCAAAATTTAACCGCGAACAGATGTCGTCCTCGTCGATAAATATAAATGCGTAATAAAGTTGGATGGTTTATAAAAAGTAATACAAAATCAGATACTCTTCAAAGTACAGTGTTAGGATTCCGGTAAAACGTATTTCCGCTTGAATTATTCTCATTCTTCTCTTTCCAGTCTTTCGTGACCCTCACTCTGGCTACCTAATGCAAATTTCGAAAAGCCTTTACCCACCCATAAATCGTGTTAACATCCACGTCTGCGGGTCCGTTGGTTGGCTGGCTGGCTGAAACGGCTGGCTTACGCATGCTGTGATAAATACATAGGTACTGCGTCCATTTTGATTCGATTTTACACTATTATGAAACGAGCCACGTGGCTGCTTATTCGAATGAACATCACGAATCCGTCACCTTCATTACGATATCATTGGTTAATAACATATACATTTTGAGTCATAACATTGTTATTCTCTATGAGTACTCTATGCTTGAAAATAACGAAGAAAGAAAATTTATATTTATCACAAACCTAAACCACATACCGTATATATATATAGAAAGATAAACTTACGTGAAATTGTAATCGTAGACGATAATGTAGTAAACGGCAGAAAGAACTAGGCCTGAGTGGAAGTAAAGAAATGGTAGTACTGGATGGGAAACCATTCGTAAGCAACTAATGCTTTTTCTTAGCGCGAAGAGTAAAAACCAATTGATTGGAGCTTCTTGAAAGCTTCTGACTCCAAGCACGGCCATTCTCAAATGGCTGGCATTCAAGAGTTTCTCACGTGCCCCGACCGCCCCGACACAAAACCTCAAACCTCGTAACGCGTGGCAATGGTCGCCATGATTTCTCACTGCTGTTGCCAGTGCTGCCACCTATAGAAAATTACACCAAGGTCTAATCTCATTGGACAGACGTTATAGAAAGAATTTATCCTCTGCTAACTTGACCATCCTTTTCGTTGCTTTGGGTATTTGAAAATCTGTAATTCAAGATGGACTAAAGGCATAACCTCAAATTCGTTCGGTGGAACGTCCTGCAGATATTAAAGTCAAAAGCTGATGGATCATTTGGCTTACTGGACTGTGTAATACGTCCCTTGCGATCGTAACCGGATATTAATTAATATCTTGGAACTTAGTGACTGGCGTGACCGCCACACCTTAATTCCGGAAGTGAAAGCATCCGCCAGCACTAACCCACGTATCAGTGACTGCTTCATATAGCGTCGCGACGCTGGACATCGTATCTCATCGCATGCCATCGCATCGTTTACACCTGTTATTTGAAATTAGCTAAGGTAACTGATTCGGCGGATGAGACGTAACACGCGATATGCGTTTACTAATTTTGAAAAATTTGAAAATTTCTTTAGGAAAATATATAACGCAAATATATGAATGTGAGTGTACACAATTTATATATTTTTTATGTAACCGGAAGAATCTCTGTCATTATTATTAAGTGGTTCGACAATTTTTGAAAAATAACAGAAAATCGTTATTGCGGATGAACGTTTGAAAAACTGTTAATGTATACGGCCCGTTAAGGTGGACTAGAAATTAAGCGAATAGTTAAAGATTATCAAGTAGCGACTGACTGTAATTAAAGTATTTGCTATTTGCTCGGTGAATTATTTATGAACGTGGAAAAAAAAGCAAGAAAACTTTAGAGCCGCGCGACGTAGACATGGGCTCCGCCTCGCAAACTTTCGATCAAATTAATTTTGCAATTCTAACTTCTTGGCGAGTCGCGCGGCAAAGCGCGCGTATTTTCCCTCCTCATGCTTCGATTGTGAGCTGAATTACGTGCATGAAGTTTCCTGTCGTATAGATTATCATCAGCATCAAATAAAAGAGCCAGAGAAACGATGATCAAGCTTTATTTTTCAATAACCATGAACATTAAAGTATATAAACAAAAATAATACTTCTTTCCTTAATTAATAGAAATTACTTGAGTCCTCCTGTGATCTGGATTTCTTTCATCCGTCCAATTCCACGATCTTGGTATCGATTTTATAGGACTTCCGGTATAAGCGACTAGTTGGTTGATTGCGTATAATGTCAGATAGAACATTAAAAGACGTTACGGAGTGCGAAGCATCCTCCAGAGGTTACTTCTGAAAATTTATAGGCTTAGCGGCTACCATGCTGGAAGCCTTGGTGCTTGCTGAGTGTAATGCAAGACTCAACTAATCTCTATCCAACTGAGGAGATTCGCCAGGTAACTGGTCAGACGATGTTTAGATTTGTATAACGGTCGCTCCGCCAGGAACATCAATCCTTGAAATTTTGGAGCTTTTAGTCTGACCATCTTGGATACCGGAAATGATCTCAACATTCTCATCAGCGTCAGCATCAACATCAGCATCGGCATCAGTATCGACGCCAACGTCAAACAAGAGCCTGCTGGTATCATCGACAGTGGCATCAGGAGCAGCGGTAACAATAATTGGCGCAGTTCCCAATGAAGCGCTCTCTCCTGGGAAAACAAACTTTTCGTGCTTTTGTGATGC
>JARQSV010000774.1:45050-128926 GCA_030142285.1 Calameuta idolon | reverse complement strand
GATGCTCGTGTCCATGTTTGTGTTCATGGCCGTGCTTGTGATGATGATCTTCCTTATGTTTGTGATGTTCGTCATGCTCGTGACCGTGTTTATGTTCGTGGCCATGTTTGTGAGCCTCGTGATGATCGTGGCCGTGCTTGTGCTCTTGATGATGATCATGCTTGTGATCTTCGCTGTGAGAATGGTGGTGATCTTCATGGTGTCCATGGTGATGATCTTCTTTGTGATCATGCTTGTGCTCGTGACCATGCTTGTGAGCGTGTTCTTCGTGATGATCGTGTTTGTGATCTTCGTGGTGCCCATGATGATGAGATTCCTCGTGACCATGCTTGTGGTCATGTTCATGCTTATGATGATGATCCTCGTGATGACCATGCTTGTGATCTTCTTGGTGGCCGTGATTGTGACTGTGCTCGTGTCCATGGTGATGATCTTCGTGATGAGCATGTTTGTGTTCCTCTTTGTGTCCGTGCGCATGATCGTGTCCATGGTGATGAGCATGATCTTCCTTATGCTCATGCTTGTGATCCTCCTTGTGATCATGGCCATGATGATGATGATGGGTCTCGGTCTCCTTATGTGTATGATGATGGTGATGCTCGTTGATATGATGATGGTCATGGTGGTGATGGTGCTCATTGTGATGGGCATGTTTGTGATGGTGATGGTGCTCGCCATGATGTTTGTGCTCCTCGTGATGTTCATGTTTCGAGTGATGTTCGTGCCCATGCTCATGTTTATGTTCACCGTGATGTTTGTGGTCATGACCGTGCTTATGCTCATGGCTGTGGTCGTGTCCGTGCTTATGGTCATGACCGTGTTTGTGATGATGATCTTCGCTATGCTTATGATCTTCATGGTGATCGTGACCATGCTTATGATCATGTCCGTGCTTGTGATGATGATCTTCCTGATGTTTGTGGCCTTCGTCATGTTTATGTCCATGTTTGTGATTATGGTCTTCATGATGACTGTGCGTCTCATCATGATGATGTCCGTGCTGATGCCCATGTTGATGACCGTGATGATGTCCATGATTATGGTGACCATGATGGCCATGCCCATGATGATGATGACCATGACCATGCGATCCTACATGATGTCTCTTTTGTGCCTCTTGAGGAACGACAATCGATGGCGTTACGAAAGTAATACGATCCGAAGCCAAAGGCTCCTGACCAATGTTCAGCTCCAGATTAGCACCCAATGACTTTTCTTGATTCGATAGAGCCGCTATGCCATTCGCGTGGATATTTGCTGCTGCACCCGCCGTAGGCAACAAAAACGCTGCGTCGTTGGTTCGCGTGAGATGTTCAATAAGAGCCTGTGGCGTCGGCTGGCCAATCGGAAGCTGTCGTTTTCGTATGGTAGTCTACCCAAAAATTATTTCATTCAAAGATGGCGCTACAATTGCTATGAAAACTAGAACTTGAGTATCAGGTATACCTTTTGAACATTCTTGGGAGTTGCCTCAACTTGCCGATTTACTCGACCTGGTTGGAAATCGATGATCGTAGCTGCGTCTGCATTAGGACGAACGGGCAGCAGAACTTTTTGGTTTCGCGTCCTGGGGTCCTGAAGAGCGTCTACGGTTACCGCGACGCTTACCCCAAAGAATAGAGCGAAGAATAGCCGTAACTGGTAAATAAAAAAAAATAAGACTGTAATAAAAATAGAAACACAAACAATCCTAAGAAACTAAACTAGCAACGTCATTGATCCTAAAGTCAACAGGAGCTGACCACGATGTCACCGGATGTGACGTACGCCTGAAATTTCTCCGACTCAGTGCTCGCATTTCTGTACACCCAAGCGGAAGAACGATAATTTTCAGTAAATCGCCAGTAAACTCCTTGTTTTATGGCGGAATCGTCCCAGGCCACGGTCATCGCCACCAGCAACGCCAGCAACGTCACCACAGCCGCTACCACCAACGGTGCACACGATTTCTTGCGGCTTTCGCTTTCCACCTAAGAGAAGAACGACCCTCCTGCTGCCAAACTGACTAGAATTGCTGGTTCAGGCGTTTTCGGTGCTTTCTTCATCTTCACCAATGAAAACAAGATAGTTGATATCCTATTAAATTGTTAATTCTCTTGTAGCACAAACGCATCCGGATCACACATTACACTTCCGGTGCACTTCTGGAGTCCCTGGAAGAATAGACCAACAAGCTCCAGTCCCAGCATATATTCTTCTCGAAATGCAAATGTTGCCGCTTAATAACTCAGAATTTAATCAGCGGCAAAGCAATTTATACAAAGATCCAACGAAACTGTCTGCTAGTAACGTTTCCGGTTTATACAACTTTTCGTATGTACGTAAATGTAAATACGCTCGTTTCTTGCGTCATTACGAACTTCAGGCACGTTTACGTAGAATTAATACGTCGGGTGAATATACAGGGTGGAAACAAGCATAATTGAGGAAATGATAGGCAGTCGACTTGAAAAAAATAAAAAGAAAGAAATACCTTCCACATAAAAAGCCAATCGTTATACCAATTACAAAAAAAAAAATACTTTTTGAACATTTTTTCAAAAGTTCAATATTTTTCATAATCTCCATATTTCACTTACCCGTTCTGCCATCGCGTCCTAACTCAGAATTCGGACCGCAGAACTCAAAGACTACTGGATGTAAATTCATCAGGAGCTAGGACTTTTATATAGAGCGCAGTCTACTACAGACTTTCTTCCGTACTAAGCACCAATGTCGTTTATGACATCGGTCAGATTTTAATTGTTGTCATAATACTCGGCCAACCGCGACTGGACCAGTTACTAATAATAATGAACCATACCTGTTATTATACCCAATCGTAAAGAATTTTAAGCCATCCTCTGTCTATTTCATACATAATAACTTTACACTTTCCATACAATTTCTCCAGCTCAAAGATACAGCCATTACTTACGGTCGATTCGCCTTCAAACGAACGGGTGATTAATATTGACTAAGTAAATAATGTTAAAAAATTTTTACAGCCTATACAATATTTTCATTTTTCGAAATAATTCGCAATTCAGTCGTTAGCTTTCAAATTCATCTTAATTCCAAATACCTATTATCCATAACGCAAAAAATGCATTGCATTATCTTTGCTATACCAGCGTTAGACTTCCGGCCGCAAGGAGTCGCCGATTTGCATGCAAAGAGTCCAGTAAAACTCAGAGGGCGACAAGACGGCGACACGTATTCGCTAGTGAGACTTTCCGTACTTCCTCTATTTCTCGCACTGTTGCCTCGAATCCACATTATCTTCTGCACCCTTGTTCTATTTTTTTATCTTCCTACAAAAAAAAATATGGAATCCACCATCTTTAAGTTTTCGAACGCAAAACCAGCAATAACGTTTCATTTCCACGCACGAATCGTGGATTGTCCATACTCCATTAGACTCAACGACCCGCCATTTTACTTCTGGATTATTCTAATTTTTTTTTTCGAAAGCCACCTACACTTCCTTTTCTCAAAAATTGCAATTTTCTTCAGCAACACCCTCCATCCACCTCTCTCTATGACTCTCCGCGCTCTTCTTACTGCTGCTATAAAGAAAAAAGAAAAAGGAAAAAAAAAGCAAGAAAGGAAGATTACGTAAGGGATACCAAGATAAGGGAGGTTTTCCCACTCGAACGGGAGATTACGAGTAAATCCCCAAAGTCTTAACTCGCTTACAGTTGGCAGACTCACAAATATTTCCATGACGTGCTTAAGATGTCACTGACTCGCTGTGACTTTCCTCAATCTGTCTTCAGCAAGAAATTCGAAAAGACATTGAGAAATGGATATAACGCTATTAGGTTATAATTGATACGGTATTACCAAGATTTCAATTAAAAATCCAAAAATGATTTACCTCTAGAATACAGAAAGACGTTATCACGCAAATACATATATATCTTTTTTCAGATTACTTCATCCCAATACAACGTACGTCTACACAAACAGATCCAGCACGAAGAATGTGCTAAGGTAGTAAAAACGATACCTAGGGTAACCAGATACAACTATGGGGCTGTGTAAAGTTATAAATATATATATATATATATGCCCTCCACTTCTAAAGTTATAGGTTAGAGTACGATGTCCTCGAAGGATATCGCGATGAAATATCGTTACGTAACGGTGATAAAGATAAACGCATTGTAGCTCAGGTGATAACCTAGCTTGATGTTTCATGATAGTAGAACTTACCTCGTAAAATACTTACACCGGGTCCAGGACGTTTATCTTTTTTCATATATTATTTCGTATTACTTATTCAACGCCCTCTGGCTTCGTTTTCCAACACGGCAAAAAAGCTATAACCATACTAGGATCTACATTACCATCTGAAAAGCCTTTAATGTATCTCCGCTTTAATAATTTCACCTCACTCTCTCTTTACGACAATGATAAAGAAATTACCGTCTCTTCCGTATCGATCATACTTGCTGACGTAGCTAGTGATAACCGATCGCAATTTTTCTTTGTTTTTTCCCCTATTTTTTATTGCAAACAGGTATCCCATTTCGCCTCGTTTCACTGAACGGTTTATCGCCGAGGAGCATCGAGCATCCGTCCACCAACCACAGTCGAGGATTCCTGAGTGTAGCGTAGTACGTGAATACCGACCGAGATGTTCACAGCTCTAAAAGAAATTTATACGCTCACGTGTGAATCGTATAGTTGGTGAGTAGTTTTTTTTTTTCTTTACGAAGTGGACAAAAAGCAACAAAACACATTGTGGCATTACGTAGATACGTATCAGGCAAAGAGAGTCCCCGTTCGTTTTTCTAACGAGTGAATAAAAGTCAGCGAAATGGTTTGGTGAGCAGCCGCGTATAATGCAGTTGGCTATTTTGAAGATTGCAAATGGCGGAGGTATGTACGTACGTCATACTTGAAATTACCAGACTGTTTATATTGGCTAACGCGATCGTTTCTATAAGCATCATAATCGTCAAATCGCTTAAATATCGTCATCAAACAGTATTTCAGAATTTCAAGATGGCCGACGATTAAGTTATCTGTTTTCTTTAAGGAATTTTTTTGGTATCTCCACTGCCCCATTTTCTCGTAAAATCATTCTTTTCTCGTTTGTTCACTTTTTCTATCACTGATCACGTTATTCTGATTTGACCAACGTAAAAATCTAATTGCGCAAGATATATCAAAGTAACGAGGCGAAGCATTGCGTCTGGACTATCAAGGTCGGTTGGGCGCCGGCAGTTTCCTCTCTGTCTCTCGCTCACTCTCATCTCTTCGGGAATTCTCTTTCTCTGCCAAGACCCACCGCTGTTATCGATTTAAACATTAGCGTCCTGCTACGATAATAGAGAAGTCCTTTATGTCCTATAGAGTATTAGCTATAGAATATATATATATATACACACGTACATACATCACTGGATAATAACCATACATTTCGACCAGTGAAGTCATGAGTGACAAAGGTACTTCCGGTTCTTTCGGACAGTTCAAATTTGTTTTATTAGCTCACTTACCATACATCACATACATTGTCACTTATTCATATAAATATTAAGAGTATTTTTTTCGTCTTTTTTTTTTTCATTTTCATTTTATATAAAAACTTTTCTCCTTCATCGATTCTAAGAATAACGCTGAAACCTACTTGCGGAAAGCCTCGTTACTTGAACGTGAAATTGTCGCAAGGGAACAATGTCTTGGGACTTAACTGCCATTGTTGCAGCCAACTCGTTGCTCGTCGCGATAAAAACGGGAAACCATTAGCAGAAACGTAATATCTACTCTGTCAGTGGAAAGTGTGTTAAATGGCCAGACTGTAAAAAGAACCCAGAGCTAACAGATCCGATTCGCAGTACGTTGACGTGGTTACGCAGTTACGACTGTTTCGGTGGAAGTTTTTCTCGGTTAAATTAAGCCAATGGATTCTGTAGAGTGTTCTAGTTCTCTCGTAGCTCGAGTGGATATCCGCTGGCGTCGCTACCGTCGCTGTTGTCAGTGTCCGACGCCTCTTGTGATTTATCAAACCATGGTGGAAATGGAGCGACGATGATGCTGAGTTATCTGTTTTTGAAATTATTCATGTAAAATTTGAAATTGTTAAATTTTTTATAAATTTCATAAGGATAGAAAGAGAGATAGAGAGAGGGGTGGGGGGCAAAGTAGAAACAAAAGGAAAAGTAATGAATCGTTAATCTCACTTTACCATTTGCTTCTTGAACTTTCTTTACAAACCTTCGAATCCTTTAACGTTGATTTAACCCTCTTTAAAAGTTTTTATCCTGCCCTCTATATTAGTCCTTTTCTTATTCCCTAAAGATCTTTCGAAATTCCTTCTTCTTCGTGATTACGTCAATCTTCTCTCTTTAACGGTGAAATAAATGGCTTAATGCCAAAAGAAGACGAAATCTTGAAAAATCAACAAGTCAAAAGTATCCTTCAATCTTATCTTACATTCGAAACCTTCCTATACCCTTTAGCCAATCGTTTTCCTTGCTCTCCTGCCAGAATAAAGAAACACGTCGTTTGCTTGACTTTAAATTGGCTGAAACCTTTCTTTGGCCTCATAAATATTTAAATCTAATGAAGTTTATATTCTTCACTGTATTTTCAAGAATTCTCGATTGTCCCCCCCTCTTACTCCTCCTCCTCCTCCCCACTTGCTTTACGTCTCCCCTTAACAACCAATCTCTCTTTTCTTAAATTGTATAAGTAAAAAATTTCCATATCCACGAATTCACCGTAAAAATCATTCGAGTGATAATACAAAAAATGGCGCCTAGATATCGTCGACTAGAAATTGCCGAAAGACAAAATGGATTTCGATTCAGATACTAAAAGTCCTCGCGTGCAATATTAAGTGGCCATTGAGTGGTCCCTTCCTAATTAAACTAGTAAATAATGCGCAGAGTCGTTAAGTGGGCGCGAACATTGTTAGAGCGAAAGTCTGTAAATACGAAAGTCTGCATAATGCGATCCTCTTTTTTGCTTTTTCTTTTGTTTAATCTTAAAGAATCGACGTCAGAGTGTATATTTTGTTAAAAAAGAAAAAGAAAAAACATTGTGCGGTAGAAATTCATAATAACCTCAATCCGTTTTAGCATTAATGAGAATCCTGATTAGTAGGTGGTGAACTAGTGGGCCATACATTAATTTAGATTAATGGCGGTTACCAGTTGGCTCGGAATCTTGGATTAGCTAGTTTATTTAATTCCCATGGGCACGCTGAAAATTAACTGGCTACCACCTAGAAGCATCTATAGTCCTTGGTCTTGCTTCTGTGTACGTAAAGCGCAGGTCCGATGCGCGCGCAATGCGATGCACCGGAAACGTCGTCGACAACTACGAGGACCAATATTATCTCTTGTTCTTCGCTGAATATTTGAATATGTAAATATCTCAGACTGTACCTGAATACCTGACTGTATGGATAATGGAAACATTTTTTTGTACTTTTTCATCAGTTCTTCCGATAACGAGTGACACGGGAATATTTGGATTTTACAAAATTGTAGTGAAAATTAAAAAAAAAAAAATATTTTTTAAAAACATATACATATCTAGTGTATATTCTGTACATATCTAAAAAAATCTTCAAAATTAGAGGATATCAATTTTGAAGATTTTTAAAATTTTTCCATTTGACATCTAACAGTATGTAATATCCAGAATCCGAGTCCAGTTTCATATGGGAAACCGCGTCTACATTTCTCTAATCATACTAGAGTCTTTAATAAGAAAAGAAAAAATAAATTACGTTGTCGCAAAGTCTCGTTTCAGCCCTCGCGCTTGGCAAAGTTATCAAAGTTCTTGGGCCGTGCCGGCAGGAGGCTGAGAACGTGAAGCGAGAAACTAAGGAGTTCTGATGCGCGACAGGCGAAAAAGTGGAAAAGCGGGTAAAAGAGAAGAAAACAAAAAATTAACGATACATCCTCATTAGACCGGACATCTTCTTAGTCTGTTATCATGTCTTCTCTGTTTCTTCTTATTATTCCCATACGAACGCTTTCGTGGTCCTTTTATCATACAGAGTTCAGCGGTTATGTATTGAAAGTCCTTGTGGTACGTTGCATTACTTTTCTTTTCACTCCAAGAGAGCATCGTCTCCCTTTCACTTTTCCAAGCATTTTCCTGCGACCTCCGCTCTTATTTATTCCATCTCCGTCTCCCAACAAGAAATTCCTTAAATTTACATAATCCACTTTTTTTAAAAAGCCCTGACGCCAAAAGAGCGCTACCAACGTTTTCTTCGACAAATCTTGATGACAGCTTCGAGGACTGATGAGACTCGTGCTTGATATCCTTCCAGCAATTGAAATATTCGATTTGAGAATCGATTCCGCAGGAAATCGAATGTGTCAAAGCGAAGAACTTCAGCTTCATTTGCGTTACTGGTTCCATAGGGAATGAGAGCGGTTTGTTTACGTCTGTCAAATACCACTTGAATCGCTCGACAACGCTCGACCTACAGTCACGACTGTCACCTCTAGTAAACCCAGTTAAACGCATAGCCAAAGCATCAGTGCTGCCACCACTAACGATCGGCGAAAGGACGAAACAAATTTTCCCCGCGCCGCTCCACGGGTAAGCGTAAAAAGATTACGGAAAACTAACGAACTAAAATGAAAGATATTAAACGACTTTTTTCTTTACAAAAAGTTTCGCAACAAAAAAAAGGTGCATCACAGCTGACACGTACGACCAAGCACGGCAAGAAGTCCTCGCGTCGTTCTATCCCAGTAATTCGGCCATCCAGTCCGGTAGCCGGCAGCGTAAACCAAATAAATATTCATCTAGCTGATGGCGACAAATTTTAGTTGCGCCGGAGAATTTCGGAAGTTACGTGACCGGGATATCCGTGTTCCGCGCGAGAGTACCGAGAGTGTCGAGTGAAGGGAGGAGAAAGGGACAGAGTGCAAGAGCGACAAAGTAAAAGGATGTGGAAAAGAGACATAGAGAAAGGAAGAGGAAGTGAGGACATTTGCGGGGAGCAAGACGCAAGACCAGCCTGGGACGGGAGCGAATTAATCTAGGGATTTGCGCAAACGCTCGACGGAAATCGCTCGAGTGGCTCAGAAGACCTTGCGGAGGGTTCAGGAAAAGAGAGAGAGAGAGAGAGAAAGAGAGACATATAAAGATGACAAGTATAGTAACCGAGGGTTTGCATCCCCCTGTTAAACGGACCGTCCTCTACCGCCCCCTACCTTCCCCTACCGTCCCCACTAGGTCCTCAATCTCTTCTCAAATTAATTACGCAAAATCGTTCGTCCCCGATTCATCGTTTCCTCGTCGGCTTTGCGGTTACAAAAGTTATCTTGAACCATCCATAGGACCTGAGGTCCTCGAAGCTTTCAGAGGTATCTCTCTTGCGATTAGTCTCTTCCTCTCGTCGTCGAATAAAACTGCCGGAGCGATTAATAAGACGGGACCAGCGGGCACAAGAGTCGACTAATTAAAAGGGAGAAAAATCTCTCGTCCAACTTTTTCTTTTTCACCCTCACCTTCAATTCCCCCTGGTTATATTGTATCCACGGTATACCCTGTTCACCCCCGACTATCGAGGATATCTTCTTTAATGGAAATTTCAATTAACCATTTGCCAGGGATCCTTTTGGTATTACACCCCTCCTGCGCCCTTAAGGGAGGGGAGGGTCTTCTCCCACTCCTGCCGCTACCCTTCGGGAATGTCTTGACGTTATATTATTGTACGTCAAGTTTCAGTCATCCACACTCACCTAATGGCCTCCTCCGGATACTCATCGTTATGGGCTGTTTTCGTGTTTCCCCTGGTTAACTGATTTCGACTGTTTCAGTTCAGTCAGGGGGTCGGACGAATGAGTACAGGAGGATCCTTCGCCGAGCGTGGACCGCAGCCATTTTTTATCTTTACGAGCGCCTCGTTCTCTTTCTATTGCATGAGTGGAAGTACAAAGAGTTATGTAGTTACGTAAATTATGACAACGGCCCGGAAATAGCTGCCTCCTGTAGAGACGATAGGAGAGACTCCCCTCCCCTACCGCCCCCTGTTCAAGAGGGGAGTTTTGAAACTAGCTTTCTGGATATTATCTAGATATTCCATATACATATATATATACATGCATGCACACACACACACACACACACACACATAAGTACGTACACACTGTTAGAGGGTAAAGAATCAGAGAGACGGAATTACCAAGAAGATGGCCAGACTACTCAGGTTGGGTTATTGCGCAAGAAGCAGAGTATCTTCTGAGAAATCCAGGCCACCCAAGCTTCTCTCATATAGAAAAGCTTTCTCTCGGCGTCCGGTTATCCACATTGTATTCTCTATTTTCTCGCAATTTTACAATCTCTCTCTTTCGTTCCCCGTAAAAGAGATGCATCCCAATGCAATAAAGTGTAGAACAGGAGCAAGCTCAGAAGATTAAAAGAACTGTGTAAAGGAAGGAATTAAAAAAAAAAGGAGGAGGTCGGTGCACGACGGAAGTATGGAAAGAGTGGAAAAATGAAAAAAAAAAATAAACTCGTCAAAATTTGTCATTCCTTGACATAACAAAAGAGAATCAAAAAAATTGATGCACCCTGGCGGACGACAAGGAAGAAGCCATCTCAGTTTCATAACAATGTCAATATCTCCAGACTTGAAGCATCGGAGTAATTTCATCTCCAACGCGTTGTGCTGTTTTAGGTCAGTATGAAAAAGGGCAAAAAAAATATACCGCGAAATCGAAATTTCACTTCGATAAGTTTTCTTAGTAGCAGATAAGGATGCAATTTTTTTTTTTTTTTTCAAGCACGTTATACCATCCGCACTTATCACTCACGTTCGTGAACAAGACTCATTCAAAGATCAGAGACAACTGTCGGTATACATATATTTTAAGATAGTCTATAAACTTTCCTTTATAATAAAATGCTCAGCAGTCATAAGGTTATTGCAGTATCACATTCATTCATCTTTATATATACATATATATATATCCTCTGACAATCAACCTCAAAGGAACTCGAGGCTGGCTTACAGGGAGGATCCGAAAGAGTCAGAGATACGTACTGCGAGTCGGTAGCAACACGTTTTAGTTTGCAGAGACTAGTCTTCCATGGCGGGATTCAATTCTGTATAGCTCCGGTACTTTCCTGCTTCTAGTCACAGTCTATGGACAGTTGAATGTGTACCGAACTGACTAGTGCACCGGTGAATCGTATGAATTGTCAGAATAGTTGGAATAGTCAAAATGGCCGAAATAGTCAGGACGTAATACCGAGTAATGGTGAAGCTAGACAGAAGGAGGGGAGAGAGAGAGAGAGAGAGGATCATATTGAAATCGAGCCTGAGGAGGAAGAAGAGAAGGACAAAGAGGAGAAGCGGGCCGTATTTCCAGATGGCGCTTATACGTTATAGATCTGTGTATTATGATACAATAGGTTAGAAATGCATAGTTTACAGTGTTACGGGGTAGTAACCTTTGATTGTTGGCAGTAACCTTTGAACCCCCTGAAATCCGAAACATTGTACTGGGCTGAAGGGTTAAAGAGACTGAGACATACAAATCATCGGATTCCTGAAACCACCTCGTTTCCTGCTTACACCTAAGTAACTGTAACCTTCGACCTGGGCCATACAGTGGATTCGAGAATGCAGTTGGTACCATTGTCAATTTATGTCTGTTTTATGGATTTACGAGTTCGCCTTTGGTTATCCCATACGGGGTAGGTATGATGATATAAATTTTGGAGCGCTAAATAAAAATAGTGAATTTTTGGCGAATTTCAAATTTTGTAAATACATTTTTTTTTTTCATGAAATTCTATCTTCATGCTCTCCTGCCAGAAAGCATTCGCAAAATTATGCACGCACGCACGCTCGCACGCGCTTGACTAACTGGATTCATTCGCGGCGCGATAAGCTGACACGATTAAAGTGAGCCGGATATGAGGGAGGCGGATAGTAGGAAGTACCGGAACATCCCCCTACGACTGCACGCCAAGATAAGAATAATACAGGGTAACGTAATAATAGACCTTCCAAAAGCTACCCTTCTGGCTTTTTGGTGGATGTCCTGGCTGCTGGTAGCAATACTAAGTTGATAAGTGACTGTTGACGAATTTTTTAAAAATAGACTCGGATAATAGTCGTGGGCGACAGTGACGTCATTACGGAAATGGAATATTGACTTCCGGTCTATAATTCCATCGAGCGGTCATCAGCACGAATATTTTCCTTCTTATCTGACCTTGCTTGTCCTCTTCCAACATTGGCTGCCTTGAGATTGTACTTTTTCAATAAAATTCTTATCCTACTATCACTCTGTTTATCTCGGTAGCGACAGGAGCAAAAGTGGTCCGGTGGTACCAGCAGTACCAGTACACTGCAATCCGTCGTTAGTATATCACTCGGTGTTATCTATGCGATAAAATATTTATCGCTCGGTCAAGTCCCAGGGTGTCGGAAACAGTGGTGGGTACCGTAGAGTCGTAGAGAGAAAGGATGAGCTTGGATTTAGGAAATGGGGATATACACTCTTATTTATTTGGCTTGGGGTAGGAACATCCCACCAGGAGCTCCCACGTGGATTAACCTGGTGACCAGTGCAGAGTTTGACGTTCGCCAGCCAATTTTCAAGTCCTAGTACCAGTTTCTTACGGTTTGGTTGCTCTGCCTTCTGGATACGTAGCTGCGATGTTTCAGCGCTGGGAGACTGGAATAACTATGAAAGAAGCAGAGGAGATAACACGGTGGGGCAAACTTTGAGAAAGACGTCGATTCGCTGGGTTGGGATTAAACGAGAGACGTAAACAGACGCTTGGCGCCTTTGGGAAAATGTAAAAAAAAAGTTGCCCCACTCTTGACATTTTTTAAAATTCTATATGGAATATCTGCCGGAGAAATGTGTCTGTGATCTTCAGTGAGAGGAGATGCTGTGGTCCATGTATGATAACGGTATTGTGCTTTGTCTCTTTTACCAAGAAAATGACAAGGGAGAGAGGAGACTGGAGAAAAGTATGAAACGAGGCCAAGTGGCAACAAGGAGTAAAGGGTAAGCGTAAGGGCGAGAAAGTGGCAGAAGGGGAGTATAGTAGGAGCGTGAGGGAGCCGAAAACCAGTGGCTCAATGGCTCAGCGGCAGTTTGTAGCTGAGGGGGTAAAGCGGGGAGCATCGACTCTCTTCTGATTTACCGCTGGAGATTTGCTCCAGGTTCTTGTTTATTTTGCCCTAGCTGACCGTAATTTTTCACGAGCACGCTTTCATGCTTTCCTCTCGCGTAAGCGGACCCTCGACACCCTGTCTACGCCAGCTATACCTCCTTTTTCCTTATTTTCTAAACCGTCTTCTAAGCCTAGCCTAACCTTACCGCGTCGTAGGAACCTAACGTCCTTCAGCCACTTTTTCGTAAATTGTTCGTGCCGGGATACTTCCGCGAGAGGAAAAGATCTATTCTATGGTAAAACGACAAGAAGGAAAGGGGCAATTGACTCGATGGTCGTACGTTGGTTAACGTGTAAATAAATTGTTTTATCGGCACCTGAATTACCGAAGATTTCGTACCTTTTAATGTCAGCTGCAGGGTTCATCGTCATTCATCAAATTCCTACGAGGCATCGACGCAGAATCGTTAAAAGCCGTCGGTGATGCGGGACAGCTTGTCAATTTTTTTTTAACTTTGATGTTTCCGGGTCGTCGCTTTCTCATCGTCATTGAAAACCTTCGAAAGCGTGTATTTTCCTACTAGTTCGCGAGGAGACGAATTGTCTATCGATCCGTGCACAACCGTATCGTCCTTTTACCGGGCTCATCATGTCGACAGAACTTCAATCGAACAATTCAATCGTCCCGAGGCTTAGCTCACCTTTATGCTAACCTAACTGTCAGAGATCGTCGACGTGTGGCGCCACCTGCTTTTATATGGAACTCAGTGCCTCGCATGGAATTGTGGGTCGTGAATCTTAACGGCATTGCGAAAGTATCTTATTACTGTTGGAAAATAGTGTAGATTACGAGTGGAGGAGACTGAAAAACTGTACTGAATACGTAAAGAGACGTAGTTATGACTTTTATGAATGATTCAAGATCCGTCCGCTACCTCGAATTGGCAGTTGGATCGATTTATACTGCAGAAAAGTAATAGGGTACGGTAACGTTGTGGTTATACTACTGGAGTCAGTTTATTTTGATTGTCAATTAAAAACTTATCACTTTCACTGTCAATAAATGGACATTGTATCTGTTTATTGTCGAGAAAGTTGGTAATAAGTGTTAGTGGTATTGATCTATTATTATTTATATATAATCCACATTTCTTTTGAATCACTTAATAAGATGGCTGCGGGCCTCTCGAGATGCAATCCTAACCGTTAAATTTGTATAACTTTAGATTCCCTCCAAAAGAAGTCAGTAAAGGAAAAGCTGGGAATGGGAGTTGGCTGTCTTCAAGATTTATAATTGTTGCCAGCCTGAAAGCGGCCAATCAAAAAGTCCCACGTAATAAAAGACCAAGAAAGTTAATGGCGTTGGGCACAATTTTACGATTCGGGTGCCCCGACCGCAAACTCCACTAAATAGAAAAGCACACAACCCCTCCTACTTTATATCGATTTCAAAAGATCCCAACCTCCCCTCTTACCCCTCTATCCACCCTTATCTCGTTCACTCTGATTACAGACAACCCCCAGGCTTTATGCAACTAGAGCGTTATACAAGTTTTAAAAAATGAACCACTGTTTGGGAATTTTAGGTAAATCCAAAAAATTTTTTTCCTTCGACATCCCTCCCATATTCTTTTTACTCACTTTTTCGGACTTTCCATTCGCTCCATCTCTTACACCATCATTAACGCGCATCATCTAATAATGAAATTACTTAATATCAATCAACCTCAAGTTTTTTTCTTTATTTTTTTTTTTTTTCTTTCAACTAATCAGATGTTGTCTTACATCTGTTGGATTCCATTGTGGTTTGCCTGAAGGAAGAATTTCACAGGAGCTGAAGTAAATCTTGAAGAAGGATCGATCGATCAGGTCTGCTACAGAAGCCGATCACCTGAACAACTCCCAAAAGGTATAAGGATTGGGATGGGGGGCGAAGGCGAAACAGCCCATTTATAAAATTGCTACATTTGGCCAATGGGATTTTCCTAGGAAGGCATCTCGCTACCTCGACCGTTTGTCTCTCGGCGTATCGACCACCTCAGCTTCCTCTCTCTTCCTCTTCACACTCTTCTTGGAAAGAGAATAAAGATGGAAGTCACCCTGAACCCCTGTTACATTGCCAGCGATCACCTGAATAAAGAAAAGCCTGGATAACTCGAAAAAATTATAGTCGTAAGTAAAAAGTGATATTTCGAAAAAAAAATTTTTTTTTCAAAAATCAATACTCGATTAGAAATTTTTTCAAAACTTTTATATACCGTATGAATTATCTTTTCGATTGTGATTTTTTGTATACTGTCACGCACAGGCGATCAAATGTTTAATAGCGACTGTATTATTAACTTTCAATAGAAATGATAACGGGACACAAGGTTCAGGACGCAGCTGCCATAATTTTCGAATGAACGAAAACTGTCGAAGCATGTAAAGGAAAAAAAAATTGAAAAAAAAAATATTTCCAGTTTAATTGGAAATAGCAGGAGAGGTTATCGGACTTCCGCTAAATGACCATAGCCGTGGCGGTTGGGTGGAGGAAATTGGAGGTAGGACAGAGAGGGAGGATGCACACTAGTAATAACTTCGCCTGGGAGTTTTGTACGATCGTCGATATCCCTTCGGTGTATATAAGTGTGTAAGGTCCAGCAGACCGTTTTGCTAGAGATACTGAGAAATCGAAATTTTCCAAATCGATATCGAATCGATACAATAAGCCAGTAACTGCAAAAATTTATTTTTCCCGCTAAGTCTCTTAATTATTACGTCAACGCGATACAGGAATAAAATTATTCTTGCACGAGTTTGATCCACCATTTTACGTACATGCGGCAACCCCAGATGATACGGTCGGGAATTCTTTCATTTTTCACATAAAACTCAGATGTGTTTATGCATTGTTGATTTTCATTCCGGCGTTTTGTAAAGCGCCGAGCAACGGATAAATTCTCGGGGAATTTAACCATGAAAAATGTATCCCCCGGGAGAAAAGTGCTGTTTGCATTTTTCTGATGAAAAACAAAACATTTATCAACTTTTACTTAAAAATAATTCAACGATATTCTTGCAATCTCCTTATGCATCCGTTTTTATGTGCGTTTCTGCCCGGATTATATAATCTGTTAAAAAAAAAGAGGGAACAATAGCATTAGTATATCCCCCTATCCCTATCCCTCTGAACCACCTCCCTCCCCCACTCGTATCCTTTCCAAGTAAATCAGTCTTCCGGTGGATGTTGTCGTTGTCAGCATTTTATGCGGAAACACGTTTTCTTCCTGGCGCCATTTTCCATCCCTCTTGAAAAGAGGGATGCGAGTACACAGATGCGGGTGCATTCGGAAATAAAAATGCCTGGCAAAGGAGCTACTAAAAAAAAAAAAGAACGAAAATTTTACCACTTTTAATAAGTCAGGCATTATTGCACCCCTGTGTACACAGTATCAATTAATAATAGCGGAAGCTCTAAAGAATATAGTGCAACAAAAAGTAATAAACAAAATTGAAGGGAAATAAGAAAATAAAAAAATAATAAAACCCGACAAAAATTGTCGAATCATATAAAAAATTCAATCAATCAATCTGCCTGTTTAATTCGAATCGAATGGGGCTGGAAGGGGGGAGTGAGAAATATTTACCTCCTCCACTCGTAATCGCTACCCGGAGCTGTACTGGAAACTCTGAAAGTTGACCTATTTTCTACAATTATTATTCACCCGGTACTCTCATAGCTCATCGAACGTTCCTCGCTTCCCCTCCGACCCCCCGGACCCCCCTCGTTATAATTAGACTTTTACTCATTAAATCAATCCCGTTCGCTTTTAATCGATGAACCGTATATCGGTCCGTTCATTAATTCAATAATCAGTCTACTTGACATTACGTTCTCCCATATGTCTCCTATATTTATATTTCTCTATTTAGATATGAAAAAATATTGAGAACAGGTTGAATGATCGTAGGAGGGAGACAAGCCGAGGTCAAAGGTCTAATATTGATTTCGTCTGACTCCACATATGTACGGTCCAAGTCAGTAAGACTTGATACAGCCGAATGACCCAAATCGAAGATGCATCTTAGATCGATAAGATAATTCGGTATAGACTGTATGAAGATTAATCCTTGTATCCGTAAAATTTCAAACCTGTCACGTATGACATTTGAAAGATACATTTGTTTTAATTTTCTAAAAAAAAAAAATTTTTTTCGGAAAGCCAAGGGGATAAAGTTTCATTTGTATGCTGGACTGTACCGGAAAAAACACGTGTCAAGCAGAAATGAAGTAAACTGTCCGTTGGGCAGTGGGTCCTCCAGGTCTGCGTGAAGAGGATGAGAGGAGACGCGTAGCGCGTGATGCTGTGACATCCGGCATGCGACGTACGATGTGTGACACGTGACATACTGTAGGACTGTTACAATTGCACCAGCAAGTAGCCAAGTGCCATATTGTCTGTCTTCGTGTATTGAATGCAGAGCCTGAATATAGTAAAGCGGAGTATAGCAGAGGTGTGGTACTGTAAATGCAATGGGAGCTGGATGCTGGGAGTTGGGATTTGGGATTTGAGAGGTTATTACGTACCACTAGCCCTTACAACTCGTATTTGACCCCGTTCACGTACAAGTTGTAATCAAAATTATGGGTACGTCATCGAGATGCAGGGATGCTGGGACGCTGAGAATATAGAATCTCCAGTTACGTTTAGATATGTATAGATGGAAATTTAGTCTGATCACGTGGTACGACTGATCATTGAAACTAGCCCTGAATCATTAATTTCATATTAAACGCACAACGAGATAAAAAGTCGTTAAATGTAGAAACATCGTTAGGATAAGACTTATCGAGGCTGCAGATGGTCAGAGATTCGGTAGGATATGGCTTGCTTAAACTCTGCTTAAATAAGCTGAGACCGCTGCTGGCTTTCGCTTTCATCGGAGTCCCAGAAAGCTCGCTCGGCTTGTTCCTGGTTCCGCTGTCCAAAATTTATGCGAAACACCTGCGTCTAAAGGCAAACGAAGGCGACTAACATAAGCCACAGGAAAATGAGACGAATGTGCTGGAGTTTCAGGTTAGAGGAGGAATCTGGTAAAGTTAGGTTAGGTTGAGGTTAGAGGCTAGAAGACGAAAGAGGAAGAGAGACAGCAATGACATTATACATATTTACATACCGAATTCATGAAGCAATGACGAATATTCCGTAGCCAAACGCGTAAGCCGCTGTTAAGCGACACGGCGACTCTGCGACAGGCGTCGATAAAATTTTCATTTCGAGATTTTCACTACGATGCTCACATCGACGTATCAGCGTAGCTTCCGGCGTATTCAGCCATTCCGATTACTATAATCAGAGACAGCGTCAATATGTCTCTCTATATACCGCTGGCGATTTCATATCCTCTAGAAACTTCTGAATTAATCGATAAATCCTCAGACCGACCATGTCCTAAACCGTCCTGTATGACTGCGATACGAAATACTCTGTCGATCGTATGAATCCTACGGGCAGATCATAGATGTGAATTTCCGGCGAGAACATAGATGGCGCTGACGGTTGGCGAAGTTGTTGCCTGAGGGTCAGCCTCGAAGCCGCGATATATTAAAAGTTCATAAGCCAAGAGGACGGGGACGATGTGCGGCGGTGGAGGAGGGTGAAGGATGACGATAAGGGGTGAAGTGTGGATATGAGAGAGGTGCTTTCGAATTGCGTCGACAGATGCTCGATAATGGAGGCGTTTCGTATGAGCTTTGCTGTCCGAGGTTATGTTATGAAGTTTTTCTATAAAAGCTGCATAGTCATTTCTGCATCATCGTTCACGCTGCCATCTTGGATAAATCGTCGTTTCACCAACCGATGTTTAACGCGCAAATGAGAATCTGTTAAGCTTTTCTCCTGGGTGAGTTTGTACTGTGTGCGTTCCTGTAGACGGGTAAAGCCTTTTCCCTGTTTCTCCTGATATTCCGACGAAACTTTTCACGCTGCTGAAAAATCTAAAGCATTTATACGAGTTACGACGCGTTATTTGCATTGGTGGGAAATACAGCGACGTCTCTGGCTGAGCTTTCATAACCACGTATGAGCTTGGATAAATGTATATCCTCGTGCTTTCATAAGGCGAGTTTCACGTACGGATACCCTCTGCTACGCTGTACTCTCTTAGAAATATTGTAAATACTATAAAGAACAAAGAGCGAGGACTTTTGTGGTAGGGAAAAATAAGGACGTAATACGTAACAACGTAGCGACGGGAAAACTACGCGACCTATCCTGATGATCGAAAGCCGCACATATTTCGAGCGTAGAGATTTGAATAAATAAATAAAAAGTTAGTACGGATTGACTGGGGAAACTTTTAATTAAAACGAATGAAATAATATAGGAAATTTTGTCTATAACTATGCAAATGTGTGTTGCTCGTACCGTGGGATGTTCAGAATTTCTTTTTATGTCTGAACATAATCAATCAATTCAATCTCGTGTCCTGGGGCAGTTTTTTAACGTTTGAATTTGATTTCCCTAAGATCCCCATAAAGAATAAAGAGAATATAAGTTATGGTGGTAATGATGAAACGGTGAGAATTATATGTGGAATTTTTTGTTTGAAAAAAAACAGAAACGGTGCAGTTAGAAATCGAGCGCAATCAGTGCCTTTGAGGGTTGCCATAATGAAGTGTCTTCGTAGAATAAATCGAAGGGGTGAAAGGTCAAGGAGAAACGACGAGAGCGATGAGGGAGGAAAGGGAGGCTGAATGCTTGGTGGCGAGGATGAGAATCCGAGGATCAAGATGACGGTGGAAAGGGGTGAGTGGATGATGAGCATCTTCGGTGAAGGATCCGAGATAAAATGTGGATATTGCTGTGATTAATTAAGCGAAAGATATACGCGTATTTGGATGCCGGACCATTTGGGTCGTACGATAGATTTATCACCGTGCGAAATCGGTGCTCTTTAAAACGCGGGAAAATTTGAAATTGCTACGAGTTAAAGTACTTAAAAATTTTAAATCCCCGTTGTCAATCTTTCAGCGGAGTTACTTTGAGTTGAAGGTGGAGTAATAAAAAAAAAATAGGATTCGCATAAATTCAATTGATTAAAGGGACGAACTTGGGATCTTTATCAGTTTTACGCTCCGTCCCCTACCATTATCACATTTTTCTTTTCATTTCTTTCTTCCAAGATCCCTTTCTTGTTGGAGGGTTGCGTTATCATGAAATTACTATTACACGTAATACAAATATACTACAAAGGAATGACCGTATAAATTTATTCTTTTTTTATTATTTTTTTTTATTTCCTATATGACAGATGTATAATATTCTTGGCTTCTACTTTCTTCCTCCTGCTTCCTGCTTCTCGTTCGTTCTCTAATATTTTTTCTCTTTTTCTCTTACAGTCACACATACATAAGTACACGCGCACAGTTAACTCATTCACTCCCTTCGTCTCATACGCAGACACTCATAGAGATAGCAAAAAAAAAGTAATACTTTCTCGTGATTACAGTACTAGTATCACCGTAAAGTACAGAATAATTTCTCGGGGCCACTCACTGAGATACATGGCAGATCCATGAGGCTTAAGATTGATTGTTGGATCGATTATCTATGATCGACCGATTTTTATGTACCGAGAGTCTCGAGAGGGTTGGGTAATGGCGCTACCCTTAAGTAAAGTGGTTTCACCGCGTTGTTACTTGAAAAATCTTGAGAAGGAGTGCGCCGAATTTTCATATACTAAGCTAGAACGTTTTACTACGTATTGTCTTTGCAACAAAGCACTGCGGTATATTGTATAGATATTAATATCAACTATGATCTATTAATTACGTTTAATTAAGTATCAAGCTAAGTATACGTTTAAATAGTTGTGTTAAGTTAGGCAGCCCTTCTCGCTATACGCGTTCCTATCATCACCTTTTCACAATTAATTTCCTCCGGAATCAATCACTCTCTCGCTTCATTCCGTAAGGCACGAGCTGGCGGGCGAAGCAGGCAGCCAGGTTAAAATTTTAGTTAAATATTTCAACCAGTCAATTTTTTTATCATCGTTAATCTAGAATTCGAGGAATTCAATTGGTATCTTTTTTTTGGAGTCATGATTAGAAACAGTCTCGAAAATTGTTTGGCATCGAGGATAGTGTGTAATTTGAATTTTGAAAAGTAAATAAGCTATCAATGTTTTTCTGCATAAGTACGGGAATTTAAATTGATGGGGGTTTTTCAAAGATTACTCATAGATTTGTACGTTACTGGAACCGAGAGTATTGCAAACCGTGAAAAGTTAAAAGTCGAAAATGAAACGAAAAATTATGATCACGTTTGCGGCTATTTTATATCTATGAATCCGATGATCGTATTACATATATGTACTTGCAATCTCTAGCCTCCAGCTTTCCCTCTCGCGGGGACGATATACTATTTCTCATTCTGACGTAACGCGCTCTAGCGTCTAAAAAAAGAAACTTAAGATAATACTAGATATCTAAAAATCAAAGTACGACGATAGCGTAATAACGGACAACTATGAATCACCATAACGTGCCAAAGAAAGTAGAATACAGAGAATAACATTTAAACATAGAGAATAAAGCGGATATACGTGGGTGAATATTACAAACGATCAATGGACATTCGTGTTCTTTCCCTTTTACTAGGAGTATACCGATTGCCGGGTATGATCCGTGTACGAAAGCCTAGAGTACTCGTTGATATTCTATTTTGTTTATGGGTTTGAATCAACCAATAATTCTTAACTATCAAAAGCTTATTCCATGGCGGCCTCTTGTAGAGCGTGTAGATGGGCGTAAAGTCCATCAGCCGCAATGAGGTCATCGTGAGTACCCATTTCGGCTACCATACCCTTCTCCAAGACGCAAATCACATCAGCATTTTGAATAGTTGCCAGACGGTGGGCTATCGTTATGCAGGTACGACCTTCCATAGCCTTATCCAGAGCGGCTTGCACGATCTAACAAGGAATAAATGATACATCGAAGATCCCTCTGTTTCGGTTAACTTCGTTTACATCTATTTATTCGATATTTGTGTTATTTAATATTTTTTACCTTCTCGCTCTGCGTGTCCAGGGCAGAAGTAGCCTCATCCAATAGAAGAACTCGAGGATTTCTCACCAGAGCGCGCGCGATGGCTATACGTTGTTTCTGCCCTCCGGATAACTGGGTGCCTTTTGTTCCCAGTCTGGTCTCGTAACCCTAAAATGATAAATGATCGTTGTAGTGCCTGATAATTGGATGCCAGGAATTTTTTTCGAGAGAAGCTGTGAAGTGAATGTTAATATACTGACCAGAGGCAAGGAACTGATGAAGCTATGAATATTCGATTTCTTAGCAGCTTCCATAATTTCATCTATCTGTACGTTCCGCTCGTTGTCGCCATAGGCAATGTTCTCGGCAATCGTTCTGTCGAAGAGAACTGGTTCCTGGCCAACGACACCAAGCTGTGCACGTAGAGCAGACAAGGAGACCGAGGTGATGTCACGGCGGTCCATCGTAATGGTACCTGAGATTGGATCATAGAGACGCTGAAGAAGCTGGATGCAGGTAGACTTTCCGCAACCACTTTGACCGACCAGCGCGACCATTTGTCCAGGTTTTACGATGAGATTGAGTCCACGTAAGATTTGCATTTCCGGTCGAGTTGGGTAGTGGAACTCGACCTTGGAGAATTGAATAAGGCCATCGGCTTTCTGAGAACAAAGAGAGTGATTCAGATGTAACATCAAGAAAGAGAATAGGAGATAGGAATTATTATATTTAAGTAAAAGCGAATGGAAAATCAGGACTTACCCAATCCTTATCTTTTCCTTCAAGTTCCGGCGGAGTTGTGATTTCTGGTACTCTGTCGAGAAGTCTGAAGATTCTGCCCGCTGAGATTTTCGCGGTATTGAAGTTTGGCGCGAACGCAAGAGCCTGGCCCAGCATCCAGGATCCAAAGATCAAGGCTTCCGAAACTTTGATCACATCCTGATAATGGAGACCTTTCCTGGCGACGAGGTAGCCACCGTAATAAAGACTGAGAGCGTAACCGAAGTAAGGGGTGGTTTGTCCGCATGAGAAAACAAGTCCTCTGAGTCTATTTCTGGTCCTAGTAGCCTGGGCGACGTGAGCAAGCTCAGCGTTGTATCTCTCCAGGAACGCATTTTCCTTTCCAAGACTCGCGACAGTTCTGATATTTGAGATGGCCTCGATAGCTATTCTAGTTGCACCCTCCATCTTCCTCTTCTCCTGAAGACCCTGGCCACTCATGATTCGCGCCTCAAAGAACACTGCTCCAAGGACAAGAGGAATCGAGACGACGGACACCAGGGTCATCTCCCAAGTATAGTACATGGAAACCCCGATACCAAGAACTAGGGTAGACAGAGCCTGAAGAATAGCACCGATACGACTTCCGGTTGCTCCTTGGACAGCTGCAGCATCCGAAGACAGTCGAGCGCATAGGGCGCCAACGCTGTTTGAATCTTCGTCGTACCAACCCATCTCCTGCTTAAGCATTGCACTGAATGTGGTCTTTCTAAGCCTTGTAGTCATGCGTACTCCAGCTAGACCAAACATGTACATCTGGAGGAAGGTACCCAACCCGGTGAGCACGCCGACGCAGATGAACAGGATTGAGAATCTTACTGTCTCCGCCCGAACTTTATCCTCATCCTGAAGACCCAGGACAAAGTATACTTCACCAAAAAGCACAGCGAATGCAGGAAATGATGCACCTACTGTTGCAGCAGCCACGCAACCTGTCAATATATTACAGTGTCAACATTCTCCGTGACGGCTCCCATCCATCACTTGCACCATAGATCAGATTAATTTTCATGATTTATACAAGCTAATCATACCAATCAGATTGAAAGGCCATTCAGGCTTATTCAATCCAAATATTCTCATCATGGGGGCGTCATAGGGTTTCTCGTGTTCTTCAAGCTCTTCCTCAGAGGCTTCGGATCCACCAGCCAGGGACAGTCTGTGAGAGTGCATGGACAGTGTCGAAAATTGCTTCTTCAATGGCGGCTTTGGCTTCGGTTTGGTAGCCGTGACCGTTTTTGCTGCAGATGCCGTTGCCTTTGCTGTAAGACAAACGCAAGATCCATTTATCACTTGCATTTAAGCAAGCTATGCAGTCACCATTTTTTAAAACTATTTTTAATTCACCGACTGTATCCAACGGATCAATAAGTCTCCTACCTCTTGCAGCTGCACTCGAATCCGCACATACGAGCCCGTAGTAATGTTTGCCCAAGGCTAGAAGTTCCTCATGGGTTCCCATCTCGACAACGACGCCATCTTTTATGAAGACAATCTTATCGGCATTCGTAATGGTCGACAGTCTGTGCGTTACGATAACCGTTGTTCTACCCTTGGATGCTGCATCAAGAGCCCTCTGGACCGTAGCTTCACTATGAAGATCAAGAGCGGAAGTAGCCTCATCTAGGAGAAGAATAGCCGGTCTTCTCACCAGAGCACGAGCAATGGCGATTCTTTGTTTCTGTCCACCAGACAGCTGCGACCCTCGTTCACCCACAGGACTGTCGTACCCCTGAATCAATCAATCAATTGGCTGATTAATCAATCAACAGATTCCACGTAATTCCTCTAACAAGCATTGAGCCTAATATATCCTAAGATTAAAAATCCATTAATTTTTCAATGGCATCATCCAAAATTGCCATCAAACCGTAGACACGTCCAACTTGTCTTATCCATCTCGCAATTCACTCAAGAGAATCTAATTGACATCACAACTTGGCGAAGATCCGAGACACAGATCCGTTCCAATCAGCTGCCCTTGGAGTCCATTCATCCCTCCACCCCTCTACCCTTCAACCCTAAACAACACCCCTCACCCCTTGATCCACCTTTACTTTTTATCGACTTTCTTCGGTACCGTAAGATCTTTTAACTTTGTTTTTTCTTCTGTCTCCTAGGAGGACGCATACCTATTCCTTGTTCCCTGGCATTTCTTATCGGTCATTATCAACCCAAGAGATTCCTATCTCTGAGTAAAGAATATGGCCCGGATAGACCAGGTCAGGAATGGAGGAGCTTGTTAACGCGCGTCCGATTATGAAAATGTGCTCCTTGCCGCTTCGTGCGTTAGGAATAACGTGCACGGCCGTGAATGCGAAGACTCTATTTATAGAAGTTGGAAAATAGTCATTGGACAAGCGTCTGAGAATGCCAGGGACGGATTTCGTCGCGATTAGTTAGGCCGGCTAGGTAGGTAGATTTGCTCAAGAGGTAGATAAGCACCTAATGGGGTCAGCACACTTTTCTTTGGACAAGGACCACTTGGACTTTGAATATTAAGAGGCAATCATGGGAACTGATAACTGATGACATAACAAATACGTACCTCCTGAACTTACGATCTATCTTATTACAGGGAAGACCCACCTCTGTCAATTTACTGATAAAGTCATGAGCATTCGCTTCCTTGGCAGCTTTGATCATTTCTTCCTCGGTGACGCTGTCGTTCCCGTATCGTATGTTCTCGCGGATGGTGGTGTCAAAGAGAACAGGTTCCTGACCGACGACACCGATGATTGAGCGTAGCCATTGAACGTTCAATTTTGAAATGTCGACGCCATCGAGGAGTACCTGTATTCGTAAGAGTCGAGCAGCAATAATCGATCAATGGACGAAGAGTGAGCAAGATAATGAATGGTCGAATGGATGAATGGATGAGTGAATGAACTGACGTCATAGATCGTAAAGGGTTGACTGACCTGTCCCTGAAGGGGATCGTAAAGCCGCTGAATGAGCTGAAGGCAGGTAGACTTTCCGCATCCGGAACCACCCACAAGGGCCACAGTCTCGCCGTGATTGATCTTGAGATTGAGACCTTGAAGGACCTTGACGTCCTTGCGAGCAGGATAACGGAAGTGCACATCCTTGAACTCAATGTCCCCGTTGACGGTCTTGAGCTTTAGACCTTCCTTGCTGAGGGAGTCTATAGTAGGTACACGATCAAGGACCTGGAAGATGGCTGCGGCTGATCCTCTAGCCACGGCGAAGGCCTCGAGATGAGGCGAGGTCAGTCCCATGTTCTGAGCACCAGCCAGCACCCCAAAGAAGACTATCACGAGAACGGCTGGAGTGTATTCCTTGTCCACCTTTGGCCTGTCCTCGAGGATGAGCTGAACGCCGTACCAGAAGGCCAAGGCGTAGCTCAGGTAGATGATGAACCACATGACCCCTCCGCCGACTCCGGACCACATACCACGCTTTATACCCGTTCTCTCCGCGGGCACCAGCTTCTGCGCGTACCTCTCGACCTCCTTCTTCTCCCCTCCGAAAGCCACCACCGTCCTTATTGCTCCAAGGACTTCCTCGGCGACGCTTCCCGCCTGTCCGTAAGCTGCCAACTCGAGTGCTGTCAGCGAACTCTGCACCTTGGCCACTATTGCCGTCGCGATCACGATTATCGGAGCGCAGCTCAGCACCACCAGGGTCAACTTCCACCCGTACACGAATGAGATCACGATCGACGATATGAACGACACCATTAGATACGTGAATATCCCGAGCTTCTCTCCAATTCCGTCCTTCATCTTATCCAGGTCTCTGCGCAAAATAATCGATCCGTTCGATCCTTTCGATCCTAGACGCTCTCTCTTTCTCTCTCTCTCTCTCTCTCTCTCTCTCATCTCATAGTCAACCTCTAAGTACATAATCCCATTACTTCTTAATCACCTTACCACTCTTGGACCTTTACGTTTTTCACACACTACTGAACCTCTACCACAGAACTGATTAGTCCTTGCAAATGTGAGAGAGTCAAGTGATCTGCGAGCAGCTAGAGACAAAGCAGGCTATTCACATCAGACATAGATTAAGGTAAATCAGGTAACTTCACATTCACCAACTTGTTGCATACTCCCGTGACTCGAATTGCAGTGCTTCCTTCGGCAAGGACCGGGTCGAAAGCACTTTGACATTTTCTTATTAAACACGTCATGACTCTTCGAAGGATGTCAAAGAGGACAAGGCAGAGAGGGAAAGGAAAGACAAATGGCAAAAGGCGTCTTTACTCACTCTGTTATTCGGCTGGCAAAGTTCGTCGAGGTGTTCGTGTCGTACCAGGCCATATCCTGACGTAAGACTGCTTGAAGGAACATAATGCGTAATCTAGCAATCTGTCTGAAGGCCGCTATGTTCAGAAGATCCACGGTAAAGATGGCGAAGAAAAACTGAATAGTAGAGAGGGCAGCACAGGAGACGCCGAAGGCGACGGAATCTTCATAAAGTGCATCCATACGTTCTGTACGGGTGCTGTTAGGTCCTCTAAAACATATTAGATAATTCCCTTTGATTCATTCAGGTATCTATTTCATCCATGCTATATCGATATATATATATTAATTATTTATATAGCAAAATAACTAAGGATTCTACTTACAGGACTCGTCCGCCACCAAACCATTCCATAATAATGGTCGGGGTACTCGTTTGATTTTCCATATTACGATCAACCAGCAATGTCGTGAATTCACCGTATTGTATGGTGGAGATTGGAATACAGAGACCGGTCAAGGTCCCCATGATCAATCCACCAAACACCAGCATCAGCTCGGAAACCGTCGCAAATCGGAACTAAAATTAATGAGAAGTCAATTAATTAAGATCCTTTTACATAATTAATTAAAAACTTGTTACAGTCTTTAGTCAGAGTCGATCATTAAGGTCTGTTTGTACGTTCAATTACTATTTTTCTTTATCTCTTCGTCTCACTGTCTGTCTGTCTGTCCGTTGAGATGGTCGAGATCGACCTTTGAACTCACGAGTTTATAATAAGGCACGGGCGGCAACGAAGGCGCCTGTGGAGCAGGTTTCTCTTCCTCCTTGGTTTGTGGTGGAACAAATTCACTAGGGACACAAGTATATTAAATGAGTATTAATCAGATAATAGTAATAAATAATAAATTTAATTTCTATTTATAACCCCAAGTGACCTCAGCCATCTCTCACTTTGCTTTAGTTACTAGATCCAAATCGCCTGCCGTAATCTGAATTAAACTAGTTTATCATGAGAATCAGAAGCTGAACAGACGGCTCAGAATGCAATGGGAACCTGTAGGATTAAACCTGCAGGTACAATTGTTATCCAAAGTTTGTTAAAGCTATTATAGAATTTCCTATAACGATGCATGACCCTTGACCCTTTAGAACCCTCCTTCAAATGAACTCGATTATACAGTATCTTGTAAAAATAACAAGGTACATGAATAGTTGAAAATAAAAAAATGCAAATGGCTTTTCATCAAACCAATCGTTAATCGAGGGTAACAGTCGAACGACAGAGCAAAGACTGTAGCCATTTCGTAATGCTTCGAATGTTCACATATGTCATTCATCTTCTTTCTCTCGACAGCTTTCGATCGTTACTCGTGATCACAATAAAGTTGTATCCAGCAATGATAAAATTCTTTTTTTTTTCTCTCTGTAATAAAGGTATTTCGTACATTGGTTCGCCATTTTCCTGCAGGATGTATTCAGTCTCCTGACTATCCTTCTCCTTGTCTCGTTGATTGTCTGCAATGAAAGACAACGCTACACGTACTCTCTCTCTGTTTCTCCTTAGCACTTTGTTCTTATATTTTCCTATGTGCACTTCGTGCACTAAAGTTTCGTGCTCTTCGACAAGCCGTTCATCAGACTTGAGGTGCCGCTGCTGCCCTCTACCCCCCACATGCCCCACAACGTCACAGAAGACGAACAAATACAATAGGAACAGGAGGAAGAATAGAAAGAGAAGAAAGGAAGACGACCTGGGTCATCGTAGCTAAGGTAAAGCATTACGTGTAGGCGCATAGCGTCGCGACGCCACAGCAGCAAGGATTCAGATAACGAAGGATCCTTTTCTCGACACAGTCCTCCACAAAGAAATGATTGAGCAGTTTTAACCAACTTTTGTTATCGTCAGGAAATTATTTTCACAGTGGACGTAGGTCAGGATCAGGCAGTGAGGTCAATAGGTTATCTGAGGTAAAAATTGTAGGTTAAAGAAAAACATGAAAAGATTTAATCGAAGCGATAGTCAGCTGAGATATTCCTCTTTGATACTGTTAATAATTTATGTCTAACCAAACCCCATTTCATCCAATAGATCAATCAGACACCAGTCAACGACCACATACGCATGATTAAGATCTTAATGATAATTAGATTTATTACCAATACTTACACCTCAAGAGGATTTTTTCGGGGGGGTGTGAGTTTGATTTGGGGGGCTCCATTTGTATAGCTTGCGGTGCCTCGTGAGGGCTCGTGGACCACTGGTAAATTCGCTGCGTCATCGCGCATTCTCAGTTAACAACTCTGAAAAGGAAGATTAAAAATTAATTTTTTACATGGTCCTTAAGTCGCAGCATCCATTTATGAATTCGTTATCATTTTACTCTGATTAGACTAGGGAATGATTCTGATGGAAATAATTATATTGTTACATATTATTGCAAAGAGTGGGGTCATTATTATTATTATTATTTGATTATTACATTTAATTATTATAATACTAACTCATTTTTTTTTTAACAGTGATAACCACCGTTCCTTATCCTAAGATCATTGTTCTTTTTTCTCATTGATATTTTGATTCGGCCTTTGAAGCATGGCTACTTGGGCTTGGCTTAGTTAAGACTAACGGCTCCTACCGAATGCTCAAACGAATTATTTTTAGTCGAGTTTCTGGGTCGTCATTGCCCGCCTTTCCCTTGCATATTCCACGGGCGTGCTTCTTCGTGCGTCCATTCGCAAAGTAATATATTTACTTTTTTTTTTTTTGGCAAACGGGTAAAGGCATCAAACGTTAAGTGAGAATAAAGTAGGAGATTTAAAATTTCATTACTGACTTTACAAACAAGATCATGAGAAAAGCCCTGAGCTTTTAAGGTTGGAGATGTTGACCGCAGTAGGGATGAGAAGAAAAGATACAGAGGATGGTGCGGGATACTAAAAGAGATTTTACAAGATGGAATAAAAAGGGAATCAAAAAGAAGGAAACCCACGGAAAAGACTCGGGATGAAGTATCTTAAAAAAAAATTTGGTGCAGCAGGAGGATGAGACCATTGCCAAGAAATTGAATAGTTCTAAAAATCACCTAAAATCATGTGTGGAGATTGAAAACCAACAAGAGGGACAGCGTACATGTGCATAAGTGTCTATGTGCACGCAGGCGTATTTTAACCAGGTTATTTTGGAAACGGCCTTGCGATCCCGTCGTAGAGACTAGTCTACTTGAAGATGCCATCGATGCGTGGGTTGGCTGGATGTTGCCAATAGAAATACGCAGGTCGAGAGTATTAGAATGCTTTTTCAAAAAATTGCACAATCCTATATACGAATTTTGGATAATTTTTTTTTTCAAAATATCAATCAATTCACCAGCTGCCAATAGAAATACGCAGGTCGGGAGTATTAGAATGCTTTTTCAAAAAATGGCACAATCTCCTATACGAATTTCGGACAAATTTTTTTTTCAAAATATCAATCAATCCACCAGCGAATAGACGTCTCAAGAAAGAACCGAGGAAACTGCCCCGGCGTCGCGGCGCCAGTACTATCAGTGGCAGATCGCCGAGTCATGTAGGTATACCGTACAATGATTTCATCGGCCCTTTTTTTTTTCAAAATTAATTTTACTCCATTCGACCCATTACGTTCATAACGTGTCCTGGCCATGTCGTGTCTATGTCACGTGACCTTTGACCTACTACTTAAAAATTTGCTAATCTCACCCAACGACCCCACCACCTTTACACACCCTGACCCACCCCCTCCTGTTCTATATACCATAATTAAATTCCATTGCCAGTACCCAAGAATCAGCATCCACCGTTTGATGAGATCACAGATGATTAATGAATTAAATTACGACTGTCTAGGTACAGGGTATATAATTTTAATCCAGCTTTAGAGTTCTAATTCATAGCAAACAGATGACACCTGGAGAATCACTAGACCTGTCTAACACAATGATGAGTAAATCAGTAAGGATTCTCTAAGCTTTTGATTTCGAGTCAGCTGGTAAGTATGATACCAGACTACCAGACAGCCAGTCTACCCAGTCCCCCTAGGGAGGACTAGTTAGTCCCCCAATCTACCACTACTGACAAATCCAATTATATACCCTTGATATTTAATAAGGTTAGGTTAGGACAAATCTATTGTTGTCACTCTAACGTTCAAATCAATCACAGAGCAATAATCCAATTTATTCGATTCCAATCGAAATCGATTGATCCTATTGATCTTTGGTATCTATCGTACTAATTGGCTGATCGATAGTTGCTCCATTTTTCAATATCTACCTTGCACTACTGTTTCCAATCGATATCCCAGATGTGTCTAATCTCGACGACGGTGGGTTTCGGTGCGTTAGCGGACCCCTTCATAAGTGTCCGTCACACTTCACTTTGAACCCACGACACGCGGCACAGACACTGCCTGCAGCGATGCTGGCTGATGTTGCTCTCGCGATTTTCTCCTCTTATGAAAACACGTATTCAGTTCGGAGACTTTGGTACGATTGGGACTGTTAAAGATACGTCGAGAATCTTGATCGCTTATATTCTCGCTTGGCTTTGATAATGGGTGGTTCGTTGCACCGTCACTCTCCTTTATAGGACAAAAACCAAGAGGGGATGATTATTGACTTTACGCGAAAAGATAAGACGCAACTTTAATGTGACGACGGTGGATGCGACTGCGGTGCGGCACAGCTTTGATGCCAAGTGGGGATGATCTTTACGTTCCAAGATGTTTCAAAGTGACCTTGCGTGATGGGCCAACGTTTCATTAAGAGAAGAAGATAGTGGGGGGGGAAGAGGGGTGTAGAAGTTTGGGGGGGGGGGGGTCAATTGATTTTCAAGTTACCGAGGGATTTGAAAAATTTTTTGATTTTATCGAACTTAGCAGTATTCTTGTTGAAATTTTGTTTCTACTTTTTGGATACTTTTTAGGGATGTTAGAGTAAAAAAATTGTTTTTTTTTTCAGGGGACTTGTAGATATACTGATTTAGCGGTTAGTTGAAATTGGTAAGGTACCTTGAAAGATAACGTGGGAAAGTTGAATTTTTGTATCTAAATGAATAGATCTTTTTTGGAAATTTTTTATTTCTATCGTCACTTTTACCGCCAGCCATTGCTTCCACCGTCACTGCCGCTTTAGCCGTCGCCGTCGCCATTGTTAACCTGATGAACGACGATTGAATTTCATAGTCATTTTTTGGACTGATTTTTTTAAAACAAATTTGTATTTTTTTTAAATTTGTATTTTTTTTTTAAGGAGCAACTGCTATGTGAAAAAAATGACAAGGTACGAAGAGTTCGCTCCGTCACGTGGACGCCGGGATCTCTTACGATGGTCGTTATCATTGCCGTCGGCGTCGGCGTCGGTTTCGAGCATCGGTATCACATCAGAAAGTGATGATCAGCGATCAAAACTGGACGTACTTTTGTATATTCGCGTACCGTAGGGCTTTGCGGCACTCGACAAACTGACGCCGCGACGACCCGACGTCCAGACTCTTACGCAACGACGCCTCCCCCTACCCCTGACGTCGTACGACGCCCGCGAGGAGGTGGACCCATCCCCAAGATCCGCATCCGGTAGGAACCGGTATGATCCAGGACGCCCAGTCGGGGTTAGGAATAATGACGAAAGCGACGCGTCGCGTCAGCCAGTCGCGACGCCCTCGAGCGTCCCGACGCGTCGCGTCAGGTGAGTTTCAATAAGTATGAAAATCTGACGAGGTTTGTTGGTCAAACCTTACAATAATAAAATTCGAAGATCAAAAAAAATATCGTGACTCCATATTTGACCATAACCTCTTAAGAGATAGATAACCGACGCCGGGCGTCGCGACCGGCCTCGTATATCTATCACTAGGTTTGACACGATGTCTGAAACCGGTTTAGTTAAAATTGATCTAAAGGAATTGACCAATCCCAAATATTCCTTACAAGCAAAAATGTCTATGGTTTGTCTATTCCTTTAGAGCATTATTAACTAAACCGGTTTAAGATCGCTATGCGGCAAAATGCAAATAAATTTCACCATGACAAAGCGTAGGATTGGCTTAAGGAATAAAATTCTCTAACCAGGCTCTGGCAGTTAAGAGATCAAAGATAAATGAACCTTTATCAGTCTATTTAAAAAATCAACAACTTCACGGAAGGATGAATCAAGAACTTCATCATAAAAATAACATCTCTCTCGATCCTCATTAAGCGTGTTTGCTGTCTATGTCATACCCATGTGATCAGACTAAATTAAAGAGACACACGCGGCGTCTTAAAGCGTCCCGACGGTCTCGAAGAGACGAGAGACCGCACGATACACTGATTACACGAAAGATGCTGCAACCTTCGTACAACTGTAGCCAGAACCGTTGAAAACATCTCAATGCAGCTCGATGCGGCTCGACCGAATGCATATTGTCATGAAAATAGGCCGCGCATGCGCGGTAACGACTGAGCCCGTGACACGGTAACCCATTTGAACGTGAGAACGAAAAAAAAAAAACAATAAAAAAAATATTTTTCCTAAATGAACAAACCCACGTGCACCAACTGTCCAATTAAACGATTAAAATGATTAATTGACTCTCCACTGAAAGGCCATCAATGTCTACCAATAATTTCTGTTATGGAGTCGACGCTAATGGCTAAAGCGACGGCCACGCCACTGGCGTCGTTTTGTACGTTCGCTGGGGCAATGCCGGCGCCAGTGACGATTATTCACAGTGTGTCTAGCAAACGCATTTCGTCGCCCTCTATTGTACATTCCCGTTGTCCGAATGTTTCTCGTCTTTCGGGCAAATGGACGCCGTATTTGAATTGATACCTGTAACGGTATTTCCTCGTGCAATAATAATAAGGTAAGACCGCGTTGCAAAGAGCTTTCTGTAAATAGTCGTCGCTGAGTCTATTCTTAGGATCAGCGTGGACGCCGTAATCGTCCCCTCCTCTTTTTCTCCTACGTAAACCCCGAGCAACCCCCTCTTCATCCCCCCCGCCGTTCGCCCTTCCAGAATGCCGAAGTTCTCAATGTTCGTCTGCTCATCGACGTCTGGCGTCGACCGTGTAGTACACGTCGGCGTTCGAGTTAACCTCTGTTGGAAGACGTTCTCAAAGAAGTCAAAGGAGAATCCACGCAGAAAAATAAAAACGGGACAAAAAGCAAATTTATACGCTCGACTCGATTCAATCGACGAGCAATGCGTGGAGATTGAGAAAACTTTCCACGTACACGTGGACTATGGATTATGACGCAAGGAAACGAAGAGTTTCGTTAAAGAAGCACTCCCATTTATTTGCCGTACGTTTCATGTATTTTCGTGGATTACTATTTTTAACGCGACATAACGGCGTCTCGCTCGCGTCACTCTGGTTATTCCGTCCGCCATGCTTGCTGCCGACGCCATATGTCTCACGCTGTCAAATTCTCTGAAAACCTCGTATATCGGGACGCTCAAGGAAATGTACCTCGTGATCGTGAAGATGATCTTCGATACCCCCGGTGAAGGAGTAACCTCCTAGAGATTTAACGGAGGAAGAATATTTCACGAAGGTTCGGAACAGCGAAGATACTTGACAGGTATATCAGTGTCAAAAATTTGCACAGTACGTTGCTTAGCCTGTGACGTCCACGTATTCGCGAATCTAATACGTGTTCTAGGAGTTCGATCATACTTCGTAAATACGTGACAAGACTCTTGAATCAGTAAGTTACAAAGAGCAATTGATAGCATCCTCAATTTTTATTTCAAGAATCACTTTCAGTCTGAAGCATTGGCTGGATATAGACATACTCGAAATTTTTACTTTATAGGTTATGTCACGTGACACCAGCACGTCATTACGTAACGGCCTGACAATAGAATGGCAAAGATGCCAGACGCCGCGATCTGATGACGAGGAAAGAGACGGAAATATATATATATATTTTATGATAATTTAATACGATTCGATATTTGCTCGATTGTGCAACGAATGATCGGAGGACCCCGATCGCAACTTCCGCGTGTCCAAGCGATGCCAACTGACGCTAATAGAACATTCTGTATATGTACGTACGTATCAATAGGCATCATACAAAGAGCAGGATGCTTAACCTCAAATATTAATGTAGAAGATCAACGTGTATCTTCCATATATAGATGAACGTTGATGCACTCCATGAAATCATGACACCAGGATCATATGCATTCGATTGACTTCAATTAATTGCCGAAGAGAATCGCCGTACAGAGGAGAATTATAGTGTCATGATTGCAGTCAATATCTCTTGACATCACTTGAAATATGATAGTCGATAACTCAGTAATATACATATGAATTATCGAAGCAACGATTGCAACGGTTCGTTCCTTTTTGGTGCTAATCGTGAATAACGATTCTCGATAAGCGATTATCGATTGATCGATAACAATTCAAATATATATAATCGACGTTAAAGTATAATCGTGACTGTTATCATTACTTGGAAGATAACTAAAAACAGTACAGGCATAAAAGCAATCAGTGTCAGGATCTGGAAATGGCGCTAAATACGAGTAAATACAAGTGAGGTCATCCTTCTTCCGCTATTCAAGGGAACATTAGGTAAATTGCTGGTGTAACCGGAAAAATGGAGGACAAATAAAACTGACTAAAGCGAAAGGAGAAAAACGAGAGTGGAGCGAAAAGGGGTATAAGTGTAATGTATAGCTATATATATATATATTATTCGCGTTATATATTATATTATACGTATAGCGAACAACGGCTATTTCTGACTTTGCGAATCTCAAACTAGCAGTTTAGTTTCACGATAACCAGGCAAATGCTGATGCAGCGAAGATAGTTTTCCCGTTATATCTATACGCAGTCATGGTTGTTTTATTCGTATGTCTGATTCTCGGTATATACAGTATATATGTATATACATATATTTCCTTACAAGGATATTAAGCCGTTATCAAAACTGTAGTTGGAAAAGGAAATAAGAAGGAATTCTATTGCGAATGTTGTTGTATTTTTGAATTTTAGTCTCAATCTTGGGTATGATTTTCTTAAATGGCTAAGGAACTCGAGCGAAAGTTCACATATCGATGCAAAACATTGTGACGAAAGTCGGAAGGCAAGTCCCGATTGATGCAAAGGTTCTGTGGAAATTTCCATTGGGACTCGGGTAATCTCGGAAGGACTCGGTGATATTCGGACGGCTCGTAAAACTACCCATTCGCCATTTACCAATCGCTACATTAACTGCAATCCAACGGTTGAATTGATGGTGTGGCAACCGCGCTTGGGGAATCGCAACTAATAAACGATTCGCCGCGATACGTCGGTGCCTGCACGAGTTCGATGAATGAATGTATGAAAAAAAGGTAATGAAAAAGCTGACTAATCGTCAGAATCGACCTATTGGCCCGTCGCGATGGTAAACAATTGCGATACGAGAGCGTGAATCTGACATTGAGTCGCGAACGCACAGTGTTACAAGAACTAAAAATGTAAGTGATAGAATATTCCCACAGTCTTCGAACGAGCGAAACGTATAAAAGATAAATAAATATTGAAATAAGAAAGAAAAATAAATAAACGAATATAAAGTTAATATTATTAATGACTGTCACTCACCATTCCGTAGAAATTCTGCCTTTACGGCAACTGTTTTCCTGAATATTACTCAATGTGATTATCAATATACTTCCCGCATTGGGAAGCGGTTAATTAATTATTTCAATCTTGCCAATTTGTTTAATCTCCTTTTCGGATACTATAAAAAATATCACTTTTTATTCCCTTTGGCTTTCTATCACTCCCAAGTGATTTGGCGTCCTCGAGATTACTCGTATAAACTCTCTACCTAAAACTGATGATGTCGGTCGATTGATAAAAGTATTGATTATCAGAGAAACAAGAGCAACGTGTCAATGTACACAAGGAATCAAGAGATTTATTATGATTGAAACTAACCTTGGTAAATAAAATAAAAAATTCACTCTCCCACTATCACTTGAGATATAATAAAGTCAGTCAGTATTTTCTGACAGTCCACTAATTTCTTCTTCCCCCTCTCTTTCTCTCTTTATCTCTCTCTCCGTAGTTCAATCGATGGATCAAATCAGAAGATCGAACACCAAATCGATCCCTCTATTTGCAGTACTCCAACAAGATTCAATTCGAACAACCGTCTATAAGTGTTCTCGTATATTGATCATTTTGTTGTTCGTATTTCCAATAAACCGCCTCTGCTTCACCATATGACCTCCTGCCAATCTAACCTGTTGATAAGAGCAAGATACAAGTCGTCAGTTAGTTAGTCAGTTAGGAGGTTTACACGAAGCATTAAAACTGACACGTTTTTCAAGGACAATAAAGCAAATTTAACTTAAAACAAGAACAAACACAATTCATAAAATTTCATTGTATCGATCGTGTCTAGCAGTGGATACTTTTCGGATAGAAAACTGCCGAAAAATTCGACAGCAAAGCCTTATCAACCCCGAAGAAAGCTTATCATCAAAATGACAACAAGGCATTGGCCTGTTATATTTCTGTCATACCGGTGTAACACGTAACTGCAGTAATAAAGTGGCAAACGATAAAAAAAAAGTATTGCTGATAAACGAAGGAACAGCAGTTGCTCATTCTCTTTCAGCAACGAATCAAAAACGTGCTCTTTACATTTTGCTCAGCAACTAACGTTTTTGCATTTTGAATGCTACGTTTTTTTTTTTGACGATACAACAGTACCGTTCGAAGGTCGTATAAAAATATGTATGAATTTGCATTTAAAAAATTACTGTCGTATTGGCTTTTCTTCAAGCACACTCTGCTAGCTGTGGGTAGTCATCCAATTCTCAACTCTTCTCAGCCGATTCAGTCAACAAAAATAAACTGAGTATAAAATTCCGTTTGATTGAACTTAATTCGCTGGACAAGCGTTTAATTCAAGTGATAATGAGAACGTGCCAGTAAGTGAATCGCATAATACATATAACGTCTAAGCGACGCAACCTCATTGTCAAGTAGAGTTTAGTAAGGTCAAGTCATCACTGACAAAGACGACACTAGATGCATTGTTAATGAGTTGACTTATGTCATTGTCATTTATACTATAAAACATATAGGCGATTAAATCTTAATTATTAATTTGAAATTTTATATACTGACACTCATCGGGTACAGTCTTGCTGTGGCTGCCACTGTTATTGTTACTTTTATTGTCACTGTAACCGCCACTGTAACTGCAACTGTCGTTACAACTGCAACTGGTATTTCCTTGCGAGATTTGTCGCCAAGAAAATATTTTCAAAATATATTTTCACGGGCTTTTAGCCCTCCACTGTTACACCCATTTACAAGCCGCAAGATGATCACAAATGCAGAACTATGTATATCTGAAACAATAGCAGTTGTGAAGATTCAAAAAGTTATTAACTTTCAAACGACAGTAACAATTGTTGACTGTATCTTTCTAATGATTTTACATCACAATAAGCACAAGGGACACGTGTGACATTAATTTATGTATGAGAAACACTGTAGCGCCTCATAAAAAAGCATAATGATCTTCTAGACGACCTTCTGCTCTCACGTTGTTACGTCACCATTGCCAATTCTGGGAGCCTCTAAAGACAATGTCTAATTACTGTAAATACCGTTCCTAAAGTAGACGTTACAAAATTCGTGCTTCTTATTAGCCTAGGAAGAAACAAAATAAGTCAAAATCGATCACGTTGACTTGGATTAATTTTAACTGATTTAATCTGCTACTGTCCGATTATCGATAAGTCAAACTAAATTCGCCATTGTTCCGAGCACATTAAGTCTCTCACTGATAAATATTTTTTTTTCACTTACCATTAACCACAGACCAGTTTAGTTCTCTTACGAAAAAGCACAGACTTTCTTGCTACTTCTCTCTCTCTCTCTCTGTCTTTTGCATAACGTTATAATCAACGAAATAACAATGCACATTTTTTAGGACGTGAATTCAATCAAGAGAAAATTATTTGAATAAGGCAAGCTCCGTGAGTAATGTTTAAAGGAGAAAGACAGTCTGTGGTAAAGGATCAAGGGAAAAAGAGACAAAAAATGCAAGGTCTTACGAATTGCATGGAAGCCATGACGTCAACAGTGTCCGAACACGATACGCCGATGATAATGGCCGATATGACCAAACGCGATTGTCTCCCAGCTACTAGTGGAAGTAACTATCAGTAACTACTATGCGACCTGAGCAACTGTTTTCTCGTTGCTACTTGCATATATCGGCCTGGCTGAGCGACTTATCGAGACTAAGTTACGCTCAGGACTCGATATCGAAATCCTGGCCGTTTCTCTAGGACCATTCATTTCACGGTTGGCTTGATATTTTCACAATAAAATTAACCTACGATGAGAATCATCGAAAGATACTGCTCTGATTTTAATACAAATATAGAATAAAGTTAAGAAACAAACATTGAAAGTGAAACAATTTCGAAGAATCGCTCCGCGACTTCATTCACTTCTGTTCGTCCGTACGACTCGGCTTAACTCGGACGCATTCGGCTCCTCTCGTCTCATCTCAAACCTCAGTCCTTGCAAGCCAAGTCTTGGCTGTCTGAGAACTTTCTGGAAATAAGGCTGACTATGCGTGAACACGCTTATCAATCTGTCTAATCGACGCAGAATCAAAAACTTGTCCAATGAAATCGAACAAACACAAATGACACGTGTGCACGGTTAGGAATAAATATTGTTACGAATACAGTTATAAAATCAGCAAATAAAGTTAATCCAAAGAGACATACAATCGGCTTAGACAGTATATAAACACTGCAAGCTTATTATTCCTTTACCTTCCACGTTATAAACGAATAAAACGATCGAAACGTTTTACAACGATGTTCACGCCAGTCCCAGTATTCGGCTACAAATCAGCTGATCCTGCTTCCGAAGAAACAATCAAACTTTCAAGATCCTTGATATCTCACAGTCCTGATGTCTCTTATCAGCCCTTACAACCTCCTTGTCGTGATCATTGAACGTGCTCGCGCGGTTAGTTGTTCTCTCTCGCAATATTTTCACCCACTGGATACACCGCTCAGGCAGAAGGCCGTTTTACACTGGCCCTCTTTCCCGCTGGAGGCTCTATGTATACCGTCCTGTTAGACAGCAATGGCGTGCGTGCACGTATGGTGGGAGTAGGCCAAGTTACACTGATAAAACTTCCCAGTAACAACTATACCAACTAGACCTCGTGTAGCCTCGTGTACCTATTCTTGCATCGGTCTTTTTTTAAAGATGAATTTCCTCTCGTCTCGCGCACTCATTCTCAGCAAATTACTCATACATCACCACAGGAAGCTGGCATCCTCATCCTTCTCGCGGTTCCGTTTATGACTATGGTTACCATATAACACACATATACATATGTCAGATTTACTGACTCCTTTGCTTTAGTAAAGTATCAAACCTATGAATGCTGCCTATACCGCACTTACGCGGAATTATGCTAGGCCCAGTTTACGTAAGCAGTTCCCTTTCGCCAGAAGGCACACGATATCCTATGTCAGACGATACAACGTACCGAAGATAAGTTATCGCTACAATTCTGTTACTTATATAAAATTGTGTGCTAGTGAATTTGGATTTCAATTTTTTATACTTATATAGGCATCCGTGTGCATAGCAGGTGTAATAATAAGGCGTGGAATTTAGATCTATACCTAAAACATTCGAATTTTTGTTGTATGTACACATTGTTGCCGCATATCTCGTATCGTATTACGATCGTTAAAGTTTTGTTGATCGTTTTTTCAGGATTGTCGAATTCAAATTATCAAAGATTAAAACTATCACGTATAATCTATTTTAAGGATATCTAATCAATTGCTATGCTGCTTTCTTTTCGCCTTATTTTAACAGTTCGCAGAATTCGTCTGAGCAACGTTTATCGATCCTATACTGTCTCGCTGACTATCGACCGTATCAAATGACAGGAAAGTTCTTCCATACGAGGGAAAAAATCAATAATCTTACTTCGTCTGTTATAATGCATGTATGAGACGCCATGCCTACTCCTATAAGACAGATTGCGTCTGAGTAACCTAACCTAAATGCAGCTAAACATTCCATTGTAAGATATAACTTCCAAATATAAGGGTCCCAGAACTCTAACCCAGACAGGAGTTACTCATGTTACCGAAAACATCACGTAATAAATTACACACAGCAATTAATCATTTCGACCTCATGTTAATTCCATCTGCCGAAAGAATTTTTCGCGAGAAGATTAAAAATAATGTCAAGTTCGCAGAAATTCTAAACGATCGTAAATTCTACACCTTATGGAACAGGTGTTAATATGTGAATTTGTTCGAACGATTAAATCCCTTTAAATAAATCTCTTTAACGATATATACATATATTACGCAATAATACCAGTGTACCCACTGCGTCCGTATCTCTCATGAACAGCGTAAGGGGTTGCCTATCAACAGGCGAACTCTATTCACTCCATAGACTTTTGTTTCTCAGAATAATATCAGTACAATAAAACATCAGGGACTAATTAACAGTGACTAATTAATTGTAACGTTAACAGTTCAGTCTATTTCTTTAATGATAATTGCATCCACGTTTATAGAATATAATACAATTTCTAATGGTTAAGTATTACGTTAAATAACCTCTATACTAATTTCCTGGGTTCTGATAAGGACGATTCTGAAAAAGAGCTAACGAGAGCTAATACGGTCAGAACAATTGACTGAAATTATATTATACATATCTTGTATGAAAAAGACATCACTGATGAGCTTAGAAAAGATGCCAGTTTTGGAGTCAATCTCCAAAAGAAAATATATATATGTATATATATGTATATATATACGGAACCTTGGTGCATCTTAACGTGACTTTGACTCCTGCTCAAATTTCGACGTAGAACACGATTCATGATAAAAGCAACGTTACGACGTTAACTTTCATTTCTTTAATGATGCCACCCTGTTCTTATTCATGAAATCACCCATTTACGGACAATTTCAGCTCGTGCGTTTTCCGTGAATAACCCTGTATAGTACGTGTTATGGACATCATTGCCTCTTGTGTTTACCTAGATACCATACTCGTGCCACCATGCTGACAATACGTGTTTGGTCTGCCAGTATACTGGTTCAAAGTGGTTCAAGTTGCTGTATACCGGATCAGCGAGGGATCTTCTCTTCCTGTCTCTCTCTGTCTCATAGCTATTTTTTCTCTATTCACTTGTTTAGTTCCTCAGGTGTGAGGACCATCAAACTTGACTTTCGTCCAATAATCGTTTGTGTAAATGTCTCTAATGACCGTTTACTGTTAAGTGGATGCTTCTTAGTTCAGAAAGAGAGAGAAGAGTAGAAAAGTCTCACATGGTGAATAGAATAGAATTTGATAATCGCGTATTTCGTTCTTTTTCGTTTGTATCGTAAAGGGCTATTATTTCAAATGACACCAAAAGCAGAATCGGTATGAGGAACGATGCCGAGAGCGTGGAATTAACTTAGTTAAAACGTTTCCATGGCTATGAGGTCTTCACGGTTGAAAGCCTCGTTGTTGAAACCTGAATTGCCTTTTCGTGGAGAGATGTTTTTGGAATTCTTAGAAGTACCACTGCCCTCCTTGGTATCCTCGTCGTCTTGCAAGGGCTGCGAGAAATTAACCAGCACCTATTGATGGAAAGTCAGGATCATCAATCATCTGCAGTTTCAGTTGTAAGACAAATGGCTTTCTTTGTTCTTTGTGGGTTTCCTCTGGGATGATCTGATCTAACCTAACCTAACCTAACCTAACATTGTGTATCATGATATTCTTGAAATGCAATAGAACCACTGTTTTTGATCTGTTGAGCTATATTATCTGAATTTCAAATGTATTAATAGCTTAGCCTAACTTACCTGATCCAATGAGGATTGATTGAGCGTATAATCACTAGCACCTAGTTCCTCAGCTATTCTCTTAACTTTTTCAAATATTTCACTTATTTTCAAATCTCCCTCCGTTCCCCCATTTTGTTCGTCTCTGTATGGAATAAGGAGACGCGCCGTTCGTATCTGCCTCGAAGAGATTATAGCCTCAGGAAGATGCCTGGCAATGGCGCGTTTTAATTCGACAAGACCTCCGTGTTCCGTTGCCACTCTGAAGAATGCGACGTAACCCTTTCCATATCTGGAATATTCAATTAAATGACAAATTAATCATCGCGACAGCTCAAGGATCTAAGCTACGTGTATAAATGTTAATACAATTTCAATTACTTGTGTTTAAGACCCTCTGGCGATCCTATACATCTAATCCGACCGTTTCCAAGTATCCCTACTCTCGTGCAAATATTTTCACACTCCGCGACGCTGTGTGATGTCAAGAGAACACAACCACGATTATCGACAACGCGTCGTACAGCCCTAGCAACTAGTTCCTTCGAAGCTGGATCCATGCCGCTAAAAACAGAATCAGGTCGAGTGAAGGTAAAGGAAATGCTCTTGCTTCGCGTGATGAAGATCGACAGGGAAGGATCGAGTACCTGCTTGGTTCGTCCATAAGAACAATGGAGACGCCAGGTGACATGACACTTCTGGCGACGCAGAGCTTCCTTTTATTTCCTCCGCTTAAACTGTCGACCCTCTGGCGGGCATACTTTGCCAGATCAAATCTTTCCAAGGTTGACTCGACTACCTGAGAAAAATAAGATCATTATTCAATCATATAAACAAGCCCATATTATTATCACTGGCCTTGTTATTCTGTCTGATCATAATTCTCACCATGTTAACGTTGGACAAACCACAAAGACGAGCATGTATAGAAAGAATTTCACGAGGTGTAAGGAAGCCGTCGAGGGCATCGTCCTGCGGACAGTATCCAATCCTACCGGAAGAATCAGGTCGTCTGCCGACTTCCTTGCCAGCAACGAAGATCCTCCCATCCGTCGGCTCGATTTCCCCGGTTAACATCTTGAAAGTGGTACTCTTACCGACGCCATTAACACCCAGGAGACCAAAACACTCTCCGGGCTGTACGCCAAAACTAAGATCCTGAACGGCGGCCACCTTTTTCCCGGAGTCTACAGATTGGTACTCCTTGCGGAGATTGAGTGCGCGTAAGAGGTCGTGACTTTCTCCTGACCATTCGACCCTTCTCCTCTCTACCGTGACGTCTTCGTCCTCCTTGAAATCGTCAATCTGATGCTGGTCAGAATTTTTTTTGCATTTTTCTATACGGTAAAAGTATCCAGGGAACCCCGGAACAAGACGACACTCAATGGCCAGATTCAACAGGTAAAAGATGGCCCCGACTACCAAGAAGACGACGTAGTGCAGTCCAAGGAGTTCCCATCCGAGAGGAGAGACGTAAGTGTCCATATGGAATCTCTCTAAGAGTTCTGCTGTGATGTCATTCCTGGCCATACGAACCAAGCTATCACCTAGCGCATACTGCGGAAGTATCAGGAACATCTTGTGAAGAATTTCCCGTATATCCTCAGCTGTCTTACTGTTTCCAAGGATGTCGATGATGAGGATCGTCGCCAGAGCAGCCACTCCTACGAAGGTGTTCACGCAAAAGAGAATCATGTTGACGACGCTTGCGTCATCGAATATCTTTTCCAGGAGATGCGTCAATGGTATCACTGCCCACCTGTTGTCAATGTTATCTTTAAGCAGTAATTTTTCACGATGAAGATGTATATATACAAGTTCAGATTCAACTTACGCAAACAGTATCAAAACAAGGCAAATAGCTGGCAGGTTATCCCTGGCAACGTACGTTGAGAGACCAAATATCTGAAAGACTATCACTGCTAGACAAATCGAGCAGCCAAATACCTGAAACCTCCTTTATATTGATACCTTATCTATTTATTATATTCTATCTATTTTCTAGTAGGCATATTGCTCATCAGACATGGTCATCAAGTATTACTAACGAAAAAGTCCCAAAGGAAGGCTGTGCTCCAGTAGGTAAAGGGATGAACACCAGCTAGGTAGAGAATCCGTTTCTCCTCAGTGAGTCTCTCGCGAACGAGTTCTCTAGCACCTTGAGCACCGACTAGACTGAAAGCTATCAATAGTACAAGAGCTACGCCAACGTCTGCCACGTGCTGTATTCTGGAATGAAGATTTTTCATTATTAATTGCATGATGGCGAAGACGAGATGATCTAGATGCAATAATCGAAGCTTAACATTCATTACTTACAGACTTGTTCTGTTGAGCTGATCCCGAGAGAGTTTAAGCGGATGATTGATGGTTGTAATATGACCAGGAATACCGGATGCGCGAAGGATAGCCTCATTTAGAGCACTTAGGTAGGCAGGCAGGGAGTGATGACCCTTGTTGTTGTACCAGACGGTAAAGAGTGGGTTGCCATTTTTCGTATCTCCTAGAGACCATCCTCCATATCTAAAGTAGAAAGGAACAAGAAGTACAGGAGTGTAAAAAACCAAAGAGGATATTCATTGTTGGAACAGAGCATCGCGCCTTGAAATCTTGTATAGGAGATTATACTAAGGTCCAACCTCTTCTCTATGTACTGCTGGTGCGTCGATATTATCCAGTGAAGGGTCGGCTGACCTGGAGGCGTCTCTACAAGGCCTTCTATGGACTGAGTGATTGAATGACATTGTTGCTCACCATCGACACACTGACACGACCCTGTGTCCTGAATTAGATAAAAAAAAGTTTGATCGATAAAATCAAAAACCAAGACATGCATCGCCTTTGATTGATTAAATTGAGTGGCAGAAGATTGTCTTACGTTAAGTGACGTTTGCCACGTTGCCACGCCTCTGGGCGTCGCGAAGCGATCACGTAATTCCTGTGAGACGCTCTTCAGTAAATTATAATTCATAACGTTATTATCAATGCTGTAGAAGTGGGTTGGGGCGTGCAAATTGGTCTCGTAGAGGTTTGGGGTGAGAAGGAGGGGTGGCTCGTCGGCGGAGGGTGGCCTGATTAGCGAGAACCCCATCGCCACTGCGACGAAGAGCATCGGTAGAAGAAGAGCCGCCAACGGGGCTCTCCAATCCCTAGCAAAGTGCCAGAGGCGCTTTTGAAGAAGTGCTTTTGCTTGCGAAAAGAATCCTGCGAAACCACTTAAATTATTTCGTTCTTCGGTGCCGATCAGATCGAGACGTTCCGTCGTCGCTGACATCCCCAGGGACACCGTGGTAGTCGATGCTGAGAGACCTCACATAGATTATCATTGATAAGTAACAGAAATAAATGATCGTAATAACCTTTACTTTAGCTATGGCTATCTATCACTTACTTCTGGTCGCTGGGTCTCTACCTTCTGAAGGCGCACTGGAGATACTCGCGCGGCTGGCAAGCCTACCTCGTTCACCACGTCCTTGCCATGCTGACTCCTTGTATTCGGTGTCTCCGCACAGCTCCAGAAAGACGCTCTCTAGGTCATCGCATTCCAAGGAAAAGTGTGAAAAGTTAAGGGTGTGTTGATTCTCTTCAAGAAGTCTGGCAACCCCTGCGATGCTATGGGCAACGGGGAATCAATGGTGGTTAGTCAATGCGAGGAAACGCCAACAAGTGTTATCACTCTGATTGCTTATCACCTACTCATTAGACGCGCCATGTGGTCCACTGAACGGTAAAGTGACGCTGAGATGAGAACCGGAATTCTCGTTAAGTGTAACGTTTGGCACGACACTTGCCAACAAGCTGATCAAGGTCTCCAAACGTTTTTCGTCGGCCGACGTCGTCGGTAAGGACTGTGCTGTTGCTCCTGGTATTGGAGATAATGAAGCTGCTGACCTTGGCGAAGATCCTGTGTCGCAAGGATGCGCAAAAAGTATATGGAGCTTATATCCTTTTCCGTAGCTCGTCTTCAGGCTAAGGGGTGAACCCACCCAGAGGATCCTGGCCTTGTGCATAAGCACTACTGTATCACTGAGCATATCTGCCTCATCCAGATGATGGGTCGATAGTAAGACAGTTCGTCCTTGCCTATGCTTATCTATGAGACGCCAGATACGTCGTCTTGCAGCAGGATCGACGCCGGCACCAGGTTCGTCAAGGATTACAAGCTTTGGGGAAGCTAAGAATGCCAGAGCGACACAGAGGCGTCTTCGAGTACCACCTGATAGTCGGGATACTATCTGATCTTCTTGTTCACCAAGCTCCAAAGACTCCAGCATCCTTTATAAAATTTATTTCATTCAATCTTTTAATTTCCTTTCAACACCTTGTGCCAGTCTACTTACGTGTTAACGTGGTCTAATAATTCTTTATTCTGTGCATCTGGTTTTTTTAGTTTTGCATAAAAAATCATGTGCTCCCTTGCCGTCAGACAATCTACAAGCACATTGTCCTGAGGACAGACACCAATTTCCGGCTTGGTACCATTGCTGCTGCTTAATCGAATCTCCCCATCAGTTGGTGAAAGCATCCCGGTAAGCATCTTGCTGCAAAAATCACATAGAAAGGAAATATTTTTCTGATCCGTTGTTTTTTTTATTTACTTCTTTGTTAATTTTTCTACCTACATTATCGTGGTCTTTCCGGCTCCGTTACGTCCAAGCAATGCGGTAACCTCGTCCTCGTGGAGTTTCAGGTTCAAATCCTCCACGGCTACCAATTCTCGACCATCTTCAACTCGGTAAACTTTTCGAACTCCTTCGAAACTAACGCCGACTTGTTTCTCGTTGATTATTACGCTGCTAGTATTGTTTCCAGATTCTAATAATAATAATAATTAAAGAAAATAATAATTGAAATATGCAACGTTACAATTTATGCACTTCAGAGTTGCAATGACTAATTAAAAAGATAAGTAGAAGAGAACAAAGCATGAAAATTAGCTTATCTCTAACCCAGATAGATTATGTTAATCATATAATGTGACACCATATTAATCTTATCCGTTACATGAAAATTATGTTAATTATATTAATTAGTGACAAATGATTGCCAGGTGATACGTGCTAATGATACCTTGATGAGTGCTCGAAGGATGTGTTACTTCGTTAGTCAGGTAGTACTCATTGATAAGTTCTGTGTAATCGGAACGAATGTACGTGTCACAGGTCAATGGCCTGCAGCGTGATTCAGGGTTAAATAATTCCTTTAAAATATATCCTGAAACGTTTCAGAATTCCTGAAGACTTTTTTCAACTTTCTACTATAATATTTTAGTATAATTTTATGAATGACTAGAAAGTTTTAATTCGAGTCAGACCAATTTATTTGAATGCAATTAAATATCCCCGTCTGACCTGACGTTATGTATAACTTACCCGAATTCGTGTACCTGGAGATCAAGTAGCCAATCAGTGTATACAGACAGCCATCGAAAACCAGCATCAGTAGGACCAATCCTAAGGACATGGCATCTTCAGGGCTTGATTCCTCCCAAACGATTCCCCAGGTTAGACCAGTTCCTTGGACTTCTCTACGTACTGCATACAAGCATCCGTAGGAGAAGCTCGTCGACATGCTTAGACACTGTAAATGATAAGTTAAATATGGTAAAAATAATTAGGTAAAATTAATTTTAATCGATCTACCATAAAAATCTTGTATCCCAGCTGCATGTTGGCTTCCATAGCTATTACAACGACGTAAGGCATATACGTCAGAAGGAAGGCGACAACCCCAGTGACAGCAGCTAAACTTGCAGAACTGAACATTCTTGAGATCATGTAGCTGGAAGAAGAAATTGTGAGGATATGATAAAATGAAGTAAAATTAATTATCAGAAAGAGGATGCTCTATTGCTCTCACCAGAAACTCACGATGGAGAAGATGTAGGCGAGCAGCAGAAACAATAGTAGTGACGGGTCTGAACGTGGAAGTATTTTGCCAAAAGTGAGTATTGCGCATATGGACGCCATTACAATGACCAACTCCAGGAAGGTCGTCAGGTACCAAGCAAAAGTGTTTTTCCAAGGCTTCAAACCCATGACGTTCATTACCTAAAAATGTGTAATCCGTAATTTGTACATTTTAATTTAAGGGATATGGAATTTTGCATATTTTGATATTATAATATTTTTTTCATTATACCTACCATCGCATTTTGGGACTCTCTTTCCCAGACGATGTGTCTAATGGCCGCCCCGACGCACATCATCAGCGCGAAGAAAAAGCACGTTTGAACTCCCTGAGATTCATAAAGCGTGGACTGAAAACTGTATAAGGGATTAATAAATCATCGCTTGTTTTTAATTAGTATAGTTCCGGATATCAATAGGTTCTTGTATATGTCCAAGTCAAAAGACTCACGGCGCATATTTCCAACACGGATAAGGCATCTGACGAGTGAGGGTCGTCCAATCTTGTGCTGATGGATCAATATCTGTTTGTCTTCGTATCTTTGATCTTATGATTGCCCTGTCGATGCTATCTTGAAGCTGAATGAAACCACGTAGGTACCTCAGATCTTCAATAAAGTCACTTTCCGGTCCCGGTGACCAGAATTGATTCTTCAATCTGTTGGTCGTCGGCACGTAATCCACATCCATTCGAATTTTATACGTCACGTTAGCCGGTAGACTATCTATAAAGGACGCCGAGCGTCGTGAGCGTCTTGAACGAGGAATAAAGACAACCCCAGCTAGGAATTCATTTGTGTGAGTTAGAACATCAGCTTCCCTCTCAAGATCCTCTTCGGTATCAAATCCCCGAATACGATCCACCAGGACGCACTCCATTAACTTTTCCAGAGTATTGAGATTCTGCAGGAGCTTCCCGTTACTACTTAACCAACGAGCGAGTCTTGGAAGATCAAGACCCAAGGGTCCATCGTCAACGTCGACGTTGCCGTTGCCCGGAAGGAATGATTGAATTGCAAGCTTCATGGTTTCTGATGAGAGGACCTCTTGAAGGTCTTCGAGTAACCGATCTTTGGACGACAGCTGAACCAGGGACGCTAGACTCTTTCCGAACCCAGTAACCACCTGCTGAAGCTTCTCAAACTCCGTGAAGCTTTGATTCGCCAGAGACATTACCTCACCGAGGACTTTTGTTTTTGGAGAATAAAGGATACGACCGCGTAACAGCGGCTTCACGTAGGACCATATTATTTTACCGCCATTCATCTTCACTATGCTCTTATACATCTCTCTACAGAAGTCGGCTGCAATAAATAACATGGTAACGCCATTTTTATTATCTTCCCATGCACTCTCCTTATTAGATTTAAGGATTATGGTAGCTCACTCGGTAACGATGCCAGCTCTTCCTCGTCGAATTCCTTTTTCTGCTCTTCTATTCTCGACAGAACTTTGTAAAGTCCGCGTGTCTTTCCGAAAACTGCTCGGCCACACATCATCTTCCCAGCATCCTCGAGGAAACCTAACTCTGAAGATGTTCGGTATGTGAAAAATTTAATCTAGGGTAAATCAGCATAGTAACCTCATGATTATATACTCACGGGATGTTGATTCGAAAGGTTCAGACAAGGTAAAACTTTCTGCTGGCAATGTCTTAGCCAAATTTCGGACTAGTTGCCCGACCAGAGTAAAATTACTCATCAATTCCTTTCCTTCGTCCTTGTTCAGATCCGCTTTGGACAGGATGGTCTTTACGTTGATGCTCATTAGCTGTAAGATTTATAGTTTACCTATGTACTCCTTTTTAGTGTTTTCTTTTTATTTTTAAGCAAATCTTACGTACGTTGTGCAAGATGTAAGGGAAATTGACTTTCTCCAGTAATGCAACTGTCAAGTTGCGAGCTTGCTGTTCATCGAGATGACAGAGCATCGAAGAAACGTCATCAGCATTAAATGGACCAGGGGGAAATCGAACGACATTATGGAATTTGGGAGAACAGATTGTTTCTTCGAAATTTATATTTTTTTGTTGCTTTCTCAAAATTGATACTGTATCTATCTTGGCCCTGGCAAAACGTTCAACAACATCATCTGGCATCTGAATGTCATTCACCAAAAAAAATCTTAATTCATCCCAATCGATGAACATTTCTTTGATCGGATCTGAAAAGATTTAATATTTGAATATAATATACATGATTAATATACGGTTGTCCATACTTCTTCCTCTTTGATCATACATTTTACGTTCAACAGTCCCAAGTTCTTGAAGATCTCTAAAGACTCAAATATCTCAAGGACTTTGCGAAGATCTTCTTTAATGATTGGATCAGTGAGGAACGGCTCGACGTCATCAAGGATTTCGTACAATCTGTGAAGGGATAAGAATTTAAGCCGATAATAGAAAACCAATGGGTTCGTACTGAGGAAGAGGAAGACTCACCCTTCGAATAACTTGTCCACAGTTCTGTCCTGAAGAAGTTTCAGGACGCCGTCAACGATATCCGGCGCCTGCATAATTTTTGAAACATCATTAAAGTCAACTTTCCTTGCCAAATCCAAAAGAGTCGCAACTTCCGCCATAGCTGAACTCAAGTGTTCAAGAGCCTCATCGAGCCAAGTCAAATTCCAAGTTTCCTTCTTCCTCCACTTGGGTAATTCGTGCTTGAGGATATCTGGATCGACACTACGTGAAAGGGACTCGGAGATCTCTAGGAGGCAGGAAGAACACGTCTTCTGGAGTTGTTGACGTGGAGAAGAAAACCGGATAAGTTTTTCTGATTTCTTTGAACTAAGAATCTGGTAGATTGATGAAGAATTTTCACCATTCACTTCGGAAAGCTGGAATTCACGAAAATTTTATTAGCTTGATTTATTTAAAAATTTTTTAAATCCACCGAGCATCAAAAAATTCATACCAGGTTTACATTTATGCTGGCATTGGGTAGTAGACGCTCAATATTTTTCATTTCTGATGGTTTAATTACTTCACTCAATGGCTTCCAAATTGGTACACTTTTTTCTACGGTTCGACTCAAATTCCCAAGAACAATCATTTGTTTTTCAGTTGAATTTAGCAGAGGAAGATTATGCCTCAGTATGTCAATTCCTCCAATTCCCAATGAAATCCATCTATAACAAATTTTACTTAAATAATAATAATCTTTGTTCGATTTGTATTATTAAGTACTAAATCCACGTACAACCCTGCTCGTGAGTAATTAGGACCTCCCACGAATTCATAGAAGCAATTAACAGTTTTCTCTCGCCATGCAGCATCCGAATAGTCAATGATGATCTCAAGAACGTAGTTTAATGATACTTCAAGACTTCTCACAAATTCTTCAAGAGTTCTCATCCTGTTTTGCGTTTGAATCTCGTGCCCCTGGATCTGGCGGTATCAATAGCAATCAAAAATACAGCAAAAAAAATCAAAGTACAAAATAATTGATTATTTTAAAAATGCTGTTATTAGTTGATGTACATTCTACTATTTTTATCATGTCAAAAATTATAATCTGTGATTGTACCATGGTCATGGTCTTATTCCATCCTAAGGGACCGAGGAATGCTTCCTTTAGTTGAACAGAGTTCCACTTGGCAGCTTTGCAGAAATATTCGCCGTAAAGTGTATGTTGCGACAGTTGAGAATTCAAAATATCGATAGCATTTTGAGCTACACTGCACCAGGAACAATTTCTAAAATGAAAAACGCACGATGTTCGAACAAATTTAATTACTTATCCATGCACACTAAAGTATCTATCTACTGGCATATAATAGTGCTGATTTTGTAAAAAAAATTAAATAAAGAATTTTGATAACTCACCTATTGATTGAGAGGCTCGAAGATTCCAATAAACCACGTAAGAGCAACATGGATTTTTGAACAACCAATCGGGATAATTCTTTTGGATTCTGAAATACATATCATCAATTTTTTTGTTTTACATAATTTAATGACTTTTTTGTTAACAATCTCACCTTAATTCCAAGGAGCGTGCGAAATTCTTTTAATGACTTATTTTTAAAAGAAATCCACCATTTTGGTAATTCCGGTGGTTCGTAACCGTCGCTCAATGAGCCAATTAAAATGGACTGGAAGTGTTCTAAATTTTCAATAAAGTAAGTCTCGTTTGATGATCCTGTCGATGAGTTTCCCATCGCCGACACTGCAGTATTGTAATCCTTATTAAATGGTAGAAAATCTTTGCTGCTTAGATCCTCATGATTTTTTAATACTTTTTTACAAAAATTTCGAAGTCGCGAACGCAGTGAATTATCATTGATGAAACTTGGTATCAGCAGAAAACGATCGAAGTCGCAAACATCATTGCGTTTGGCAAAGAGTCCCAATATGTAATCATTCAATTGATTCGAATACAAGAAAGTGTCAACACCGGAAACAAATAAATTTGGCATCTCTTCAATGACATCCAGTAAGGGTTCAATTTTCGATCCCTTATACGAATCACGCACTTTCTGCCAGATGTCTCCACCAGAGTTCCAATGTACGAGTCCAGAAACGATCTTAAAAAATTGATTCATCTTGACCAAGTCAAATGCGTTATCCCAGATCTCATTTCCGGTTTCATTTCCTTTATTATTTTCACTGCTTTCCGAAGTAAAAAACGTTATCCTACTTTCACGTATCAGACTGCGTATCCAGGATTTCTGGAACTTGATAAGCTCCAAGTTCATATCAGCCGGCAGATTCCTCCACGTAGTGGCATTGATTAAGTTCGAATGAAAAGAAAGTTCCGGATAAGCTGTAGTTAAATTAATGAAAATATCAAGAAAGCCTATAACGGTGGTAGGCAGCGGTTGAATTTCACGTAGTTCCTGCGTACGTCCGAGCACTGCATTCTGAAATAATTAGTCACTTTTAGTAATCACTCACCATAATATATATACATATAATATATATATATATAAAATTAAAAACTTACAAGAAATTGTTCACCGACAGCACTTCTCAAAAGCTGATGAAGATCAAAGGAGCAAAGTTCATTCAAAAAGTGTAGTCTGCTTGACTGTTTCCAATAACCGTCTTTCTCGAACCGCAAATCGCATACAGTCTCTCTCATTTTATGTAATAGGATAAATTCTGTTTCATTATTTTCAAAAAATGTGTCGAATCCCGTAAATTTTGGTAGAAGCGATAGCGCTTCGTGTGGATGCGCCTCAAGGAGTTTAACGAGTTGACGAATGTCACCGTCCTTGACGAAATTCCAGCTGTACAGAACACGTGCCTTTGAATGTCCAATTTCTTTTTTGGAATTTTGATCCCAAGAATGCAGAGCATCCGTTGCATGACTTAAAAGTTGAGAGAGGGCAGCCAGCAGTAGTTGATGAGAACGAGACCACTTGTCGGCGGACAGTTCCTACAAATTTTATTGTACAGATCAATCGACGATCGTGTGAACAGAAAAATCTAAACATTATCGTTAAAGAGGCCGGCTTACGTAATAATGAAATTAAATGATGATTACCTGAAATTGATTTGAGAATTTATATTGAGAGTGTTTTAAATTTTCTCTCAGGCTCTCCAGAAATCGATAAAAATATCGAGACGAATATGGCGGCTCGATCACAATCGACTTTAAGGTACCATTTTGAAGTGTTTCTCCTAATTCGTAAAAATTGAAAGCGGTCCGGGCGAAGCGACACCTGTACTCGGAAACTGGCTTTTTCCAAAAGAGTGTTTCTCGCAAGTATAAATCCGTGAATAGATTAACATTCTCCGGATCTGCATCGCAGGTAAAATTCTTAAGGATTGTGCATTCTCTTTCGGAAAGTCCTGGTACCCTTGATCTGGTGAACCATGAGAAAATATCAGAACAGCTACCAGCAGAGGCTGATCTAATCAGCGTGAGAAACTTAGGGTCATCGAGACCATTTACAAGGGTCGCCAGAATTTCAGCAAAACGTTGATGTGCAATCGAAACAGGACTCTCATCAGCAAATCCGAGAACAGAGAGAAAATTGATACTGCCATTTTGTTTGGCTTTTTCCTTGTGCGAGCGAAGAATGTTGAGTATGACACGTGAAATTTGGTCGAGAGCTTGTGAAAAGAATTTTGTCAGAATCAAAATTCTGTCTTGCATTGTCATTGACTTGTCTTGATCCTCTCCATTATTTTTATAAGGACTTCTGGTCAGCACGTCGCTCGCAGAAGCATTGCGTTGAAAGGCTTCGATGCTCTTATCAATTTGTAAATCTAAAAATTCCATGAACTCGAAGAGAACCCTGAAATCAAAAAATGCTAACAGACCCAAGTTCGTTGTGTATAGAAATAAGAAATAAATAAATATCTACCGTTTGCCACTATCTCCCACAGGACGCTCTGAGCGTTCCTCATAAGTCTTCTTCACTTCCGGAAGAAATTTATTAACATAGACTGGGAAAGATGGCGACATATCGGGTATAATTAGCCCGTCGGACTTTTCAATAAAGGTACTCATATTCGCCACCAGATGTCGAAATTTTACGTAACCTAAAGTCCAGTCGAAACTCTGAATATTGTCTGTATCGTTGCTTCCCCACTGCAAAATTGGAAGTAAAAAATAATTATCATTCTGACATCTAACTTGATAATACCCGATCAGAAGATTATGATTTCTCACGATTTTACGTAGTCTAGCAAATGCAGGTTGGTCAGTCCATTCCCTGAGGAAGAGTCCTGGATTGCAGCTGATCCTTTCAATCTCGCGGACTACCTGTCGACTTCCGTCTCTCAGATCAAGTAATTCACCAATACTCTCACTGTGTATACATGGCCAATCTGGTTCATGATTTTGATACTCAGTGATACCTGTAAACTGATAAGTAAAACGCAGAATAAAATATAATTAATTAATCAGTTAATAAAAAAAGAAATTTATTCATCTGTCTCTTTACCAAATGAAGTGGTCTCATCAGAGTAATCGTGTCAAGGATATCCAGAGTAATAGGAGCTAAATTTTCCAGGAGTAGCTTAGCCACAATTGTTGTCTGTGGCATTTCTCGTAGAACTTCTGAAAGCTCCAAAGAGTAATTCTTTTCTTGAAGATGCTGAAGAAGAGTCTCAAGATGTTCCTGAATGACATCAGTCGCCCATGCCAAAGCGTACAACTTTCGCCAGGTAACTTTGCTCTGAACGTTGAAAAGTGGACTCTCCATTACATTGAAGAGCTTGCAGATAAGTCCAATACTAAAAAAAAAAAAACATTTGAGTGTTGCTTTTCTTTATATTTTTTAAATATAAAGGAAACCAGAAGATATATATTTCATCTAAGCTGACCTGATCTCCCAAGCATCTTGGATGCTGAGGTCGGCGGTCCAGGCATTTATAAACTTCTGTCTGGATCTTTCGATGTCTTCCAGTTCATAATTCTTTAGATCTTCTCCGTGAAGCAGGGAATCAATATGTTTATAAATTTTAATGGTCTTATCATTGAAAGCAGTCCAATTAAAATCAAACTTTTTCAAACTAAATGTGGAAACAGAGTTATCAAGATCAGTGGCGCTTCGATCAAGATTCATCTCGACAAGCGAGGAAAGCCGACAAATTGTTTTCTTGAGAATAACATCGTTCGATGACTCAGGATATTCGAGAAGCTCTATAGAAATCGATGCGTTGCAATAAGCTTGAGTGAAATTTTTTAATTCCAAAATTTTCAAGACCTAAAATCAATTACACCATTTTTTTGACCGATGCAAAGAACTCAAATCGAAAATTAGGCTTATACATACCTTTTTTCTATTTGCAAGAGTCAAATAAAATGTATTCAGAAGCTGTGATCGATGATCCTTAACGTCAACGATCCAGCGGTTTGGTTCACTTTCAACGTCATCCAAAATGGCTGCGGCCAGTATATCCATTCTTTTGAGATCCGGTATAATACTCACATAAGCCAAGCTGCGTAAACCCATAAGTTTCGCCATTGCAAGGTGTACAGCTAATCTATAAAAATGCAAAAGTATATAAGATCACGTGAATATTAATTAATCGATCGGCAGAAGATAATTAAAATCTCTCCAATTAAACGGCTCTTACACGTCAAGTCTTCCCGTAGCTCCATTTTTCTTGAAGATCTCCATCCACTCTTGAGAAATGTCAAAAGTGCCTTGCCAATCGGCCTCCTTAGATCCGATCAAAATTTCAGATTCACGATCAAAGTACTCGAATAATTTTTTCATGCTACTCAAAAGGGAAGTCACGTTTGATTTTTCCAAAGTGACAGGTTGCTGGAAAGCCATGTTAACAAAGGTGGACAGAGTGCTGACGACCTAGTATATAACATTTTTGAATAAATCGAGTCTTCCTAAAATAAATATAAAAAAAAATTAACATAAGAAAATAATAACTTACGATATCCTGAAAATTGTCTAACTCGAAAGAATCGTATATTTCTGAAATGAATTTCTTTGTCTGATCATTGCATAAGAGATCTTTCAATAAGACAGCAGAATCGTTCTCGTGTTTCTGTATATCGAAATTAAATATCTCCCGGAAGACGCGGTCTTCACAGATGGCTTGGCCAACGTCCTTTAGTCTATCCACTTCCTCGATAAAATGCTGCGTGTGTTAAAGAACAAAAAACGCATCAAGTACATGAGACAGTTGCATAATATTGTTTTTCTGTTTATTAATTATTGCAGAATTGCATAACAGAAATCTGCAGTGCACACACCTCAGCCACCATGGCGTGCGAGAAGGACCGTACGACAGTCTCGAAAGAAGAAGGTTCGAGACTCTCCAGGATACGCTTCACAAGGTCCTTATGCTTGAGCGATACTTGATAGAGTTTGCTTGGTGTCTCTGAATAAAGCGTCGCGACGTGCTCAACCGTCCTCACGATTTTCTCCGTCAGAGAGACAAAGTAGGTAGCCAGATTTAAGAAATTCTTTGGAAAAATATTTCGAAGAGCATCAAGAAGTTCAGTTCCCCTAGATAAAAGATAATATCACCAAATGGATATACTTATTAATACACGATTAATATCATCGACTCACTTTCCAATCTCGTTCTGATGATGATCAATCAATCTGTTAGTCAATGTTACACCGTCCATTAGAACTACGTAGGCCAAATCAAAGGCCTTGCCAATATCGTGACGAAGTTCTTTTCGTTCCCTTCTAGAATATTGAGTGCCGGTGAGAGATGATGGACCAGAGTGATGCTGATCAGGTACAGAATTCGACTGTCTAAGGATTTCTTCAAGGATGGTCAGGAATTCATTAAAGCTGAATAGAGCATGGTGAATCACGGGCCAATCTGGATCATTCTGGAAGATCGGCTCTAGGAGAGCAAGTGATTTATTGATACTGAAAAATAATATAACGTGTGCATGACTTATGTTAGTTACTGAGATATCGACATCGGTTATCGATCACGTCCGACCATTCATTTTACTCACAAGGTCAAATCCATCTCACGAAACGTGACATTTCGAAAAAGTGGAATGACAAAAGGAAGCCATCGCTCCAATTTCAAATAATATGGAGCAAATCGATTTATTGTTTTCAGTTGTAGAAGTTGCTCAACTGCATGACTCAAATCATTGAGAAAATCATATTTCCGAAATTTGCTCATTGCGCGATCGAGCGTATCCAAAAACTTGGGTATGTTCAGATGATGCGTCAGTTGATTTACCAAAGCAACCACCTTGACGGAATCAAGATTACATAGAACCTGGGTGACATCGGTTAGGTCCAGGTCATCAGGAACCACTAGGTACTGGGCAAGAGTTTCACTGGAGCATAGTATGTCGTCGATATCAGTAGATCCAAAATTGTCAATCAGCTGTCAATGAAATGTCAATGAAAAATCAATAAATATTAGACCATATTCATATTTTCGAAATTATCAATATAGTTTTAGTAAACTGAAAAGAAGATATTGCTTACCGGTTCCAAATTTATTGTAGCATTTTGCAAAATCGCATCAATCAAATCAGACTGTATCCCCAATCCAAGAGATTTTACATGACTTTTAACAAATTCATGATCCAGGAACAAATCGCCAACATGTATTCCCTTCTCTAAAAAATAAATAAATAAAGACGTTGTTAAGAATATCAAACTAATAACTTTCAGTTGTCAAACCTTCATTTACCAAATAAACGTTTCACGTGCGGCTGAGTAAAAGTCTGAGCCATGGATTCCAAAAGTTTTGTGCCTTTTGGCAGATTTTTTATGACATTCACCAAAGTATCATTTCCCAGCAGCGTTTCTAACTCTTCGAAAAGTGGTCCGAGCCTGGATAAAGGATAAAAGTTTTCTTAAGTGAAAAAAAAGAAAATTAATAAATCAAATTCAAATATGTATCCATCGTGTCGAAGTCATGTGTACGTCACGTGTTGCAAAACTCACGTGGCATTTCTATAACTAGGTACTGTTTCGTACGCCGACAATGGTTCGCAAGGATTGCCAACACTACAGATAAAACTTCGCAGAAAGGGAAGAAGTCCATTTTGTGGCAGCATCCGTCCCGTAAACTGACACGTTGGATTGTACTCGGGTTCAACGTTGTCCCTTACGGTGTAGAGAAGTAGAAAGATCGCTATCGGCCATAAAAACACCAGACCCAGAATCCCCTGGATTAAAAATCAAGCGTAAGAACTTGCCGTCGATACAGATAACAATGGATAATTAAACAAATATATAATTATTTTTTCAACTTACCGGTTGTCTCTTTCGCACCAGGTAATTCTTCCAGAGAAGAAGGCCCATTTGACCAGTCCCCATTATTCGTTGATTTTTCAAGCAGTAAATTCAAACTGAAATTCAAATTTAAACGGTTAAAGACCAACGAAGTCAAATTCATGACTGCTGCCGGTACTCTCAACGTACGGCTATCTAATCGTTAGCATATTATATGTATAGTGAGTCTTCTCCCGGAAGTTTTTATCATCGTCAGAGCAGAATGTCTGCTATCACGTTTCAGACGCAAACACGATAGGTGCTGCAAAACGTGACGAATGAAAACAAAGAAAATAAGTAGAATTCATATTTTTATCATTATTCGAATTCGATACTGTTCCGTATGTAAAAATGGTTTTAACAATTTACACAAATCTAATAATATTTACTGAATGCGGTTATTTTTTTTCACATTCAATAACTCAGAGCTAAGAGTTACGGAGATACGTATAGATTAACAATGAATGACTGTTAATATCACGTCACGGTACTCGCATCTTTTAATGGACCACCAGAAAAGTCTAATAGCAAATTAAACGTGATTTGGTTGGCCGCGTTCTGTAATATAACGTTTTGCCTACAGCGGAAGGACGAGAGTCATAGGATACGGTAGGATGTTGTTAATTATTAGCAAATATCTAATGGTCAATGATTAATGACGAAGACGGATTTAATTTACAAACTTACTCAAAGACCGAGAATAAAATTCGATTAAATTGACGAAAGTATGGGAGTAAGTATTCTTCAATGAGAATTTGAAATTATTATTCGACAATGTAAAGACGCCTCCAACGGACACAATTTATGCTCGTTAATTAAACATTATTTTCACTTTTCCAAGTACCTAACACCTTTCACAAGATACTTTTTCGAAAACTGGTAAGTGAAAAACATTCCCTCTTGGTGATTTCGGTAGGAATTGCACAGCAGACTTTCACTGTCGCTACGCTGTAATCCTCTAGTTACAAGGTCTTGCTTACAATCCGATATTCTTCCACTAGACAGTTATGACTACGTTATAATATGAGTGCCTAGTAAACAATTTTTTAAATATTTAAAAGTCAAATAACAAATTCAAATAGAATAAGAGCCAACATCTGTCGTATATACCACATTAGAAACCTATAATAAAAGGATCTTCAAGATTATAAAACAAACGATATGTAGCTTCGATAAGTATAGAGAGTCTAGCAACTCCTTTCGCGTCTAAATAAAGGCGTTTGGCGGTTTAGAGGTTAAATTTAACCGATAAATTGGAAAGTAAAATTTGAAAAGTATTTATTATCTTGGTCATTGTGCTTTTACTGACTGATATCCATATATATATATACATAGACACAAATATATATACAGTTAGTTTATTCTAGTAGTTAATGTTGGAGTGTCAGATCGAGCGGCGATACGGATCGACTGAGGTTACGAAGCGACATTCTTTCTGTTCTCTCTTTTCACTCGTTTCTCTGCTTCCCCTATATCCCTAGACCCTTTTTCCTTTCTTTTTACTCTCTAGCTTCGCATCGCACTATCGCGCTGACGCCTGATGCACTACAACTTGTTGAGCCACAACACAACGTGCCAAGTTCATAGTGCAAGGCCGACGACTTAATAGTCTGGACATAATTGTAACTTGATTTTAAAAATTTCTTTTTAGGAATCTCCAAAGCCTTCACAATCAAAAATAGGAACTACTAGTTATCACGTTATCGAGAATGATAATATTCAAATGTCATTCGGTGTAAATCGACTCTTATCCATTATTCAATGCATATAAGCAATGTTAAATAATCGATCAGAAGCCATTAAGCGTAAACAGTGTAATATTCGTAATCTCTAGAGATACGTAAAATATGACTTACCACTAAATATTACGCTGCTTTAGCAGGATCAACAAGTACCACAGGGCCCATGAAATCGATGAATCCGTCGATTTCAACCGGGGTCAATAGGTTCAATGGAATACAGTAATATCAATGATATCAAACGTCCAGTAATATATTGATTAATCCGAACTATCGAAGTTTGCGTGACACTTGTTAAAAGGTAGTACCGGCAGACACGTGGCTTCTTCACAACACAACACTAGCACCAGAAAACATTACAGGAACTTGAATTTCATATAATTGATTTTTCAAAATGGCATAACACAGAATCACGACTGTCTCGTTATATTATTTACAAGGATTCTCTACACGGAGCTTCCGACCTATCGAAGTTTCAAATAGGCGTGCGAAACAAAGCCTGAATGCCTGTGACCTTCTCAGAGCGTATGGGGTAAAAAAGAAAGGAATGCAAAGCTATAGCTACCGATTGCTGTTATGACTACGCGCGAAGACAGCAACAGAGAAGGAGAGTAACGACGCGTTGTATTCGTGCCGATGCACCTCTCGAAACTGATAGTAAAGTCACAAAGACCGAACTGGGGTACCTGGTCTTCCGTGCGTCCTTGTGACGCTGCAACGTCGCGACGTTGGTCGTTAGAGACGAACTCGTCGAAACTGATTCATATACGGTGGGATCACGCATTAACAAGAGATTGATTTCGATTGAAAAACAATATTATGAATATTCTAGTTATGTTTGTATGATATAACACGTGATATATTTTACACCGATATTCTGTAACACGACGATAATTCAAATTAAACGTAACGCTCGTAAGAGCACTGTCGAATATCCACTCGAAATTGAAATTTAATTATGCAACTGACATGCAATAGTTTGTTTGGTTAACTGGGCTTTTACTGTTCCCACTGTTTGTTATTAATATTAATACAATACAAAATTCTTATTGGGATTTTCATTTCGACGTCATTTAATATTGACGCTCATTGGTTCTCATCGATGTGAGCCAATAGGCTCGCATCGACTAATAATCGTTGGGGTGGTGAAAGATGATTGCGCGCGCAACAATCTGCATTCCGTGTTAGGTTTCAACTTGTAAACGAGATCGCCGAGTTGAGTAGTTGCTACTTACTGTGCGATCTGTACTCTTCTGTCTCCATTGAGATACTGCCAGAGATTATTATCATCGTGGGAAATTCGAAGTATTTATTTATTGTACTATAGGCCGCCCGTGACGTGCTGCATTACCTGACTTCATAATCATTACAGTTTAGGAATATTTAATGTAAGTCATTTGATTATTTTTTGTTATACAATTCTTTTTTGTTTTATTGTCAATCATATTGTATTTACTGACAGATCAAGAGACGAGAGAGAAAATTATTGAGTGACAATGGCTTGTCCCATGACAATCAATGTAATAAAGTAAGTGGAAGGAACGGAATTTTCAGGGCAAAATCTGTTTTTTTTAGCATATTTATCACTCGTTATGAAAGAAATAGATTAAAAATTGCGCAAACAATCTTTCGTATCGCTTTTTATAAAAAAATGTATTAATCAGTCAAAGATCATTGCTGTTCAGTCGTTTCGTAGTCGAGTCTTTCATAGATTATTATATTGGTTACATATTTAGCGAAAATGCGACAGCCGATGCAGATCAGGATGGAGATCAACTGACCGAAGGCCCTGGGTTACTTTACGGCGAGTATTTACATCTCGACAAGATATTATCGGCGCAGAATCCGCTTAGTGCGATATACAAAGATGCCGTTCACGATGAGCATCTTTTCATTATTACCCATCAAGGTACGTATAATCGTTATTGTTTAGAATTTTATCGGGAAAAAATATGACGTATTTTTATCCCGTAAGCATTTACATTTTCGTTTTCTAAGTTGATGGAAGTAACGCATCCATTGTCGTGGTATTTGCCGAATTTATTTCTTTATATTTTGTATTTCTTCTATTTGCTGCTCTCGTTCCTTCTTTATTTATTATTTTTATTTCTCGCAATTTCTACAACTCTTTTCTCTTTCTGGCTCTCTCTCTCTCTCTTTTTTTCTTCTTTCCTATTCTTTTCGATTCTTTTTGGCCGTCCAGCGTACGAGCTCTGGTTCAAGCAAATCATTTACGAGTTGGACTCCATAAGAGGACTTTTCAATACCCAGGTAAGATTTTTACTGAACAAACAATATTTTTTTTAATACTCCATTAAGTGTATTCTCCTGTATGACCTAATTAAGTGAATTATCATTGAATTTGATTTCAGGGCTTGGACGAATCTCGTACACTTGAAATACTGAAGAGATTGAATCGTATCGTTCTCATTCTAAAGGTAAAAGGATTATTAATGATTAATAACGATAACGAGGCAGCCATTTGTAAAAGGTCAATGATTTCTTATACCATCCATATAATCACGAACGAACTGACAGTGACAGTGACAATGAGCTTCTACTAGAACCAGGGGTTGAACGCCCTCTGATTTCAAGCCAATTAGCCTCGTCGTGCACAGTAGCATTTTGACGTCGTCGTCGCTATCTGTGATGGCGTCGGCGACAGTGTAGTTGTCACTTTTAGAATCAGTGTTGGTAACGAAGCCAATGTACCAGAAAGTATCCTACGTGCATGGTATCGTTTTACCGATATGAGGGTTAACACTCTTAATCAAATTTCAATGATTAGTAAAGTAAAAAAATTTTCGAAATTCCCTGCTTATCACCTGAATTTTCTCAACCTTAAGTATTCATTGGATTTCTTGTTTACTTTGGTTTTTTAATTTAATCGCCCTTGCATAACCTACTAAGCATTGGCGGGAAATTCAAATCCGGAAGTACGGTGGTAGCAAGTATGAAAAAAAAAAGTCTTCAAGACGATGGATGTTCCTCTTGATTGAGAATAGTGGTAATTCGATATTTGAATACCTGCAATAGCAGTATACCAGGGAGAGCTGTGCGATAGTCGATATATGTGACATGCGATATGCGACATGCGATATCATACGCAACTGACCTCACTTGGTTAAAACATTCCCGCGCGGAGACTATTTCGAAACCACAGAAATCAAATGATTTCCATACAGAAGAGACTTCTATGTTTGTTTCCCTCTGCATGTCTCATCAAGCTGAGAGCAAGAGTTTACCCCGTCACTTCGATAAACTTTGGAGAAAGAAATCATAACTATATATAATATTTCTTTGTTTTAGCTACTGGTCGATCAGGTTATGATACTTGAAACGATGACTCCTCTAGACTTTATGGCTTTTCGTGATTATCTTTGTCCCGCTTCCGGTTTCCAATCACTTCAGTTTCGTCTGCTGGAGAATAAACTTGGCGTTCAGCAAGAACATCGTGTCAAATTTAATCAAAGTTATACTCGCGTTTTTGGTCGAGACCCACGAGCCATCGAAGCCATCTGTCGGGCTGAAGGGGAACCGAGTTTGAGCTTTCTGGTTCAACAGTGGTTGGCAAGGACGCCAGGTCTTGAGACTGACGATTTTGATTTTTGGGGAAAGTACAAGAGATCTGTCGATCGGATGCTTGCCGATCAGGAAGCCGTAGTGGAGGTAAAGCTACACTTTGACTTGATGCATATTCATTTAAAGTATTAGACGTGAAAAATATAAAATTAAAATATTAATTTCTAGAATGAAACAAAGGAGCAAACGAAGAAGCATCTAACGGCGAGTCTGGCATCCCGTCGAGCAGTCTTCGACACCATCTTCAACGAGTCACTTCACAATGCTTTAGTCTCCAGGGGTGAACGAAGATTTAGTCATGCAGCCTTACAAGGTGCTGTCATGATTACGCTTTACAGGGATGAACCACGTTTCAGTCAACCACATCAAATTCTTACAGCATTGATGGATATCGATTCTTTGATTACCAAGTGGAGATGTGAGTTATTTAATTTTATCCCCCCCACATAAAAAATCATATTTTTAATTCTATTCAAATTTTTTTCGCATAGATAATCACGTCATTATGGTTCAACGAATGATTGGATCCCAACAATTAGGAACTGGCGGTTCATCTGGCTACCACTACCTAAAATCGACCTTGAGGTAACACATGAGGAGATGTCTGTATTATCTTTCTTTAATTTTGGAAGTACGCGCTCTGTTCTTCCGTTCTCTATCTCTCGATCTTCGTCTCTCTTTGTCTCTTTCTCTTTCTATCTCCCTCTCTCTTTCTCTCTGTCTCTTCTTCCGATAGTGACCGGTATAAGGTGTTCCTGGATCTCTTCAATCTGTCAACGTTTCTGATCCCACGGCAACTTATCCCGCCATTGACCAAGAGGATGAAGACCAAACTGTCAGTTGCTTGGGGTTCATGGGGTGAGGAGGATGAACGTAATAATTCTGAAAGTTCTGTCGAGGTTTCTATTTGACGTTTGTTGAAGAGTCAGCATCGTCAGATGAACATAACAAGAGATATTAATGATAGTTTAGCAAAATTAAGGTATCAAGAGTGAAAATTGAATTTTTATTCATCGACTTATTATGTATAACTATAATATATTACGTATGTATAAAAAATATCATTCGCTCAACGAGGGCATGCATAAACTTTTTCTAATGCCGTTATACATTTGAAAATAGCACGAATAAAGATTTAGTATGAAAGAAAGACGAGCTGCAATATGGTAGAAAATATTTTTCTTAATTTTATACAGACTCGATATTGTAGTTATTAGTCCTGGCTATGATATATCAATTGAAGACACTTGATTGGCAATACCTGTAAACAGAGAAACAAATAAAGAATTACAGCCTGTCATCAATCATCATTATTTTTAATTATTGTACACATTTAATTAACGAACTGTTTCATATCCAGCAAAGCCAAGTCTACGTAAGCACTTTGTCTTGGCAGTTTTTTATTAAGTGTCAAAGGTTACTCACCACATAGATTGCCACCAATTGCAATGTATACGTATCCCTTATTACCGAAAGATGGACCCCATGAGTTTTTGACAATGTAATACGGTATAGCGGCGGTGTTATCATAGCCAACTATCTGGACGGCATGATTTAAACTGGCAAAGGAACCGTCGCAATGATAATGGATGACTCCGCCCAAATAATTCTGCCAAGTCAAAGCGTTTACAGCCACCGCGACTGGACCGTGATACGCAATGGCTGCCAGAAGCTTTTGTTCGTTATCTACAAAGCTGAAAATCACAAAGCATTGAGTGCCAGCTGTGAAGTGGATTTAAATTGATGAAACACGACGAGGGACAATAGTCAATGAATTTATCAATTTACATTCCAAACACCACGTGGATATCCATCGGAAGTATCAAGGATTTTGTCTAATCGCATCTCATGAGATTTTCCTATTAATTACATGTATTGATGACGTCAGAGGCATACTAGATAAAGACGATGGCCTTCAACGTGTAAGGAGAGACTATAGGTGAGACCAGTCAAGACTATTTATCTAACATCAGGTATTCAACTGACTAGCAATTAAATTATATATATATGAAGGTGCAATAACCGGTTGTTTTATATAATTCAACGTTTCATGAAAACCGCTTTACCTAGTACGGAGTTCAGGGCGCCTATTTTTCTTTCTTACCTGTCGCACGTATAATCTGTAATACGAAATCCTGGAGTGACTTTGTTACTCCTGGGGAAAAGAATAATTCATAAGTTAGTACGAACGACCTCAAAGTGGTGTCACCTTCGTTTTTTGTTTTCACCTACTTGTCGATTTTGCATACATCGGTTTTTCTTGTCAGTGGGTAAGTGGTTTCAGGTAGAATTTTCATCTTCGTAGCAAGTAGCCATCCAAGCAGGCTGCATATGTCGCCACCCTCGCAACCAAAGTTATTGTTCCTTGCGCAATCAATCATCTGCGCGCGAAATTATTGACATTTTGACACCTTCATCCAAATTATTAGCCATCGACTTGCAGTCGATGTATTAGGATACCTCTTGAACACTGAGCGACGGTAAAGTCCCATTAGCAATTGCTGCCATTGATTCCACTACTTGTACAGTGCTGAAGGCCCAACAGGCCCCGCAATTTCCTTGATTACGAATTGGGCCCACCACACCTTTTTCTCTCCAGTCGAACTTCAGCGGCAATTCTTTAGTACCTTTGGCTCCCGTCCCAACTAAAAGATTCGATACTCCTCTCTTTCTTCGCTCGTATACCTCCAAGGAATTCTTTGACGCCATTTTACGTTCCCTCAAAGACACTTGTAAGAATTCCTCTGGAGACATATCCGAAAATTCTGTCAGCCCGTAATATGCGCTTTCCTTTGATGTTCGTAGCTCGTTCATTCTTTCGATGTGACGCAACGACGTCTGCAAAACAGACAAACATTAAGATTTTAATCTCGTACGTTCAAGAAGTCAACAGAACGTTGACTAAAGACGCAGATTGTCATTGGAGTTATTTTGTTTCGTATAAACTTTAAAAATATCTTAAACCGTTATTGAATCGTGACACTCCTTTTGTGCCGGGCTTCGGACAGATAAACAATCGGGAGTTAACAGTAATTTTACCTACCTGAAAGCTCCTAAATCTCTTATCATATTCATGTACATTGCGTCGATAAGATTTATTATGTTTAGCAACGTATTCCTCGAATAGCTTCACGTCCTCTTTTGTCTCACTCGGCTGGACTCTCAAGGGAATCGCAAGAAAACACAAACTAACCACCAGAACCGCAATGACTATCGTCTTCCACTCCATGACTGACGCGAATCATGTTCCGCGCTGTACAATCACTTCATAAGCTTAGGACATACATACGTGTTAAATATCTCTATCGACTCATTTATACTCAATCCAGAGTCTCGTGAGAGCATGACTATGACACACGAGTGTAACAAGATAAAACCTCAGGAGCGTAGATTCAAGGTAGCAATAAAGGTGTAAGTGCCTTTATATAAAAACATTGAGAACGCTTTATCAATAACAAGTCAAGTATTACTTGCTTCATAATATTCCTCTTACTCTCCTTATATTCTCATTTGCCCTTCAGAGTATCCTCCATTTTTATTACCTATGCTCGTACATGTGTTGTTGCGATGCTATAAAGTTCCTGAGAAAATATTAGCAATTGACGTTATTCATGAATTATGTAAACCAGTTATGAAAAACGGCCAGCTATTTGAGAGTGTAATAAAAAGAAGGAAATTCAAGATGTGTTTTAGCTCGTATACGATGGCTGAAGTTAATAAGGTACTTTTAATTAAAGGTAAATAGTACGATGTCTTTGACAGGCATGTTATAGATACGTTAGATGTTTTCGAAATTTTTGGCTACGATAATTGGAATCATTTATAATATTGAGTAGTGATTTTGACAATACAAATTGGATCTGGCAACGCGCGTTGATTAACTCTTATTTATTGCACGTTTTAAGTTATTTTTCCAGCTGCGATAAAAAATGCTCTAATTGTTTGAATGAAAAAAATGTGCTGTGATTCTTCGAATCGCCACAAGATGGCTATAGCCAACTTCCGTTTCTAGTTTGACATTCTGGTTCCGTAGCCCCTTTTCTGTCCCCGTGTCAAACATGGCTGCCCGTTCAATCTCAAAGAAGCGAAAGGTTCGTGCATCCATATTCGTCTATTTCCTTTACTGCAGATATAATTGAATATTATTCTGGCTCAGTACTTTCTATTTTACGTTTAACTTCGAGACTCCTACATAAAGTGCTATATATTATCGGATGGCATGGATACATATTGGCTATGGTTGCGCCGATGTATCCCACACTTTCTCATATGCTATGAATATTGCATTTCAGCCTAACCTCGTTAAAAACTATGTGGACTATTTTGACAGCTATGTAATTCTGATGTTGTTTCTTCAAAATCTCTCTCTAAAACGCTGAGCTCGTGTAGAATTTCTTTCATTATGTTAGTGTTAACATTTTTGATACTTTACTCAGTGAGCATGATTGCTCTGTTAGGTTACTTTGAAAGCAGCTGTATCTGTTTTGCACAATTTTTTCAATGTTTATTTTATATTCTTGTTTAGTTCGTTGGAGACGGTGTCTTTAAGGCCGAGCTCAACGAGTTTCTAACTCGTGAATTGGCTGAAGATGGTTACTCCGGTGTTGAAGTACGAGTTACTCCTACTCGGACTGAGATCATCTTGATGGCAACCCATACTCAGAGTGTGCTCGGAGAAAAAGGACGTCGTATCAGGGAACTGACTTCTGTGGTACAGAAGCGATTCAATTTCAAGGAGCACAGTGTTGAACTCTATGCTGAAAAAGTTGCTACTCGTGGTCTCTGTGCCATAGCACAAGCTGAATCTTTGCGTTACAAGCTCATTGGTGGTTTGGCCGTAAGAAGGTGCGCAGTGCTTCTCTTACCAAAATTATTACTGTGCTGTTTTCATACATTGCAACCCATTTGTCATTTTATCTTTTTTCTTATACCAGAGCTTGTTATGGAGTGCTCCGTTTCATTATGGAATCAGGAGCTCAAGGATGTGAAGTGGTAGTCAGTGGCAAATTGCGTGGTCAACGTGCAAAATCAATGAAATTTGTTGATGGACTGATGATTCATTCAGGTGAACCCATCAATGACTATGTCGATACAGCCACGCGACATGTACTTCTAAGGCAGGGTAAGTGTTGAATTACACAGTAACATAAAAGTATCATATAAATGTTTTTTAAAATGATTTTGATATTTACTTCAGGTGTCTTGGGAATCAAAGTGAAAATCATGCTTCCTTGTGATGAAACTGGTAAAACTGGACCCAGGAAGCCATTGCCAGACAAATTTTCGGTGACTGAGCCAAAGGATGAAGAACTGCCTTCGCATCCATCATCTGACGTTAAAGTAACTAAGCCAGATGCTCCTCAACCAGCCCCAATTGCGGTTTGACGATATACGTGATTACAATAAAAGTTTTAAAATTAAAAACTATATTTGAATTCCGATAAATATTGCACCTGCATACAATCCATTCAAAATATATCCATTAGCTATAAACAAAGTAACCGTAATCCTTATCAATTCAAATCGACATTATGCTTGTAGATTATCGCATCGATAACTAAAATACGTGGAATAGATACAGATATCAGAGGTCCAAAATTTCAGTATTTACACATCATCCGTATTTTACGTTTTATTTATGAAATATCGATTTACCATAACATTTTATCGAATAGCTAGCAACTGATACTATTTAACCGTGCAATCAGAGACAATAAAGTTGAGCGGGACTTTTGGCAATTACCGATTTTACAAAACTCTAACAATCGACAACAAATGTCTTATACCGTTAGAGTATTTTATATCGGTCAGCCAATATTTCATCAATCATTCGCCCTTTTCCCTTCTACGTTGATCGATCTATCAATAAGTAAAAAGGTGCATATTGCCAGTTTAAAAACTTTTACGATATTTAAAAAATCCTGCTGTTCGCAAATTCATTTTGCAATATAATCACTCGACATTGTGGCGACAATACCGTAATAAAGGCATTTTTCATTTTATGTAGACAAGAAGTAAATAGTGCACCACATTTACTTCTTGCTGCTACATATCCAACAAACCTCTGTATAGAAATTTATTTCGATTTGTAAACTAGTTTGGAATGGACAATGGAATTCAGTTCACGATGCTGGATCAAAAGCCAATAACGCGATTGTAAAATGCTATACCACGTGTAGCATCGTGGCATTCTTATATCCATCCAAAGCTAGTTGAACTGTTGGATTTCAAAATTGTAACTGTAATAATAGTATCTGTTCGAAAGTGAAAACCAACTGATTGATGAATAATAAAATATTAGTTAAAATGAAGGGACTACAACCGTGATTAAATTGGGGAATAACTTAATCAATTTTTAATGTGTTCGTGTAAACACGATTAGATTAGACCCATGTGAACCACCCAAGTGATTAATTATAGAACATTATCGTACGAATAATGCCGACGAATTACTTTGTTTTTCATTTTCCCTTACATTCTAAATTACTTAACCTTATTCCCTGGGAAAAAAGATATACTATGGAAAAAAAACGGAACACCGAAAATATACCGTCTGTCGACAAACAGTAACGATTCATTTAAATAATCCTTTTTGTTATTTTCGTCATTTTTAGTAATTCTTCGTTCTCTTTGATTTTCGATGACCGAGTATTCCAATGGGACAGTTACTGGTTAACTGTAGCCATCCTCTGTGTGAGCATAAGCAATCCTCCAACCAAGCGGCGCAAAAGATATGGAACTGAAGGGCTTGAAGCTACAGAACTTAGTGCCATTCTGATTTCGTGAAAAACGTTGCGCGTGAAAGGATTCCGCCGTGACGAAAGCCGCAATGTCAAAAATTGATAATAGATGAAAGGCGTGAGTAGACCGGCTCGACCGCTGCACAAAAAAATTACGTAATACATATGAATGATACGATGACAATTTCTATTTTACAATGCATCTATAATAATGGTTTATACATACGTGAGAACAAGGAATACGGTGAGTGGCAAAATCATTATCTCGCATAATCCACACAAGCGTAGAATATTGCGAGACTGAAATTCAACCAGGGATATCAACAGTCGAGCGGCCCAACAGCTGTTTTGTCCAAGGCACTACACAATTAATATCAGCAAAGCAATGCATTATTAGTGACACTATCTCTATCATATATGCGTAATGAAAGTAGATATTATCAACTTACATCAAGAAGCGTGAGAGAATAACTGGCTGAGTGAAGGAGTGCGAAGAGAAAAACTGGGCTGAGTACAACTGTTATCTTTTTTTTAAGGAAAAATTAATATTTGACACAGGTTTAAAATTATACATATATCTATAAATAAAGTTCAGGGGTTTTATAGTAAAAGGATACGTGTGACCGGAGCAACGTATAGAAATATCAGAGAGTAGAAAAGATAATGGCAGGAGTCTTCCAGAAGTAATAGTGCTAAAAATTCTCTACTGAGCTGTACTCTTGGCACTCTTTGGTGAAGACGTAAGGCATAGGTTGCAGCATTGCTCATTAAAGCTTTGTAATATGCATTATATGGATTTCTGTGAGGAAAATAATAATTTAAACGTTTCACCAAGAGCTAATTAATAGAATATTCTAAAATCAATGTCATACCCAAATGTGGAGAGTGATAAAAGATAGCACAAAGTAAATAACATGGTAAAAACTCTTGTTGTCCACAGTCCAACTTGAATTTTGTTTTCGATCATGTGTTCCTTTAGTGCTTGCCATCCTCTCTGTGGTTGAGAATTTTCAGACTGTGGTGGTGTTACGTTTTCTGCCATGATGAATATAATCTCTACAATTAATATAACAATACAATATCAAATACACCAATTGCAATATAATGCAGCTAGTATTAAATCATTGTGTAGCCTTTATAACTCTTATTAACTAAGTATCGTTTCAGAGTAATTCAATCACAAGCAGTATAAACACCAAGTATAAATAGAGTCTTGTTCAGAATAGTAAGATATAAAAGCGTCTGATGATTTTACGCGATAGTAAGAAAAAATATCAATGTTTCTATATGCTCTCAATGTACAGTTACAATCATTATCCTGCTCTCTTAGCCTAGTTTTGCAAAGTAAAAGTTGATACTGTTATTCAACGTTTTTTACGACTGTCTCTCTACGACCTATTATTCTTAAAAATTAAATTATACTCACATTAGTCTAACTTCTACTTTTATACAACAGTCAGCTATTCTCAATTACTCGACAATTATTAACACAGCATAAACGAACCTCATGCATCAATTCGTCTAGCACGCCTGTGTATAATTCCAAAGAGTCTCGAGTCTCCGTAAACGATAATCAACCTGCGACGGTGGCGCTGCAGTGGTAAAAAAATATAACAAGTTTACAATATATTCTGCAAGTCGATAACGCAGGATTCTCACGAATGACACAATATACCATCGTCCCTAACTCTATTCTCTAGCGGTTTTCTTGAAACCGCAAGTCCACCAAAGTAACCTTGAAAACTTTGATAATATCTATTTCATATATCGTTAGCAACATCGGCTACTTGCAGATATTCTTTTTTTTTTCTGGAAAAAACATTAATTCTCTGAACGTGTGAAGCGATTAATTAAACACTTTCGTCATACGTAATTAAACATCACATCAGATAAACGTTTATGGACTGATTAGAACGATATGAATCATTTGGTATGACAGCGTCAATTTTAGTTTTATAAATTCTATTCTCCAGCACGATATCCAACAACTTCCTGATACTTGTGATAATGAATCTCGAAGTTATAATTGCAATATAATAAAGCCCAATCACAAATCGTAGTAAGCTGACCAACTGGCAAAATAGATATTTAATCTCATCGATCGATCCCATGGGGAAACCTCTAACTAACATTATTTGTATGTACAACGTACCATAGGTTTCCGCTCATTTAATGTTCGTGATGCCATTATCACGTAGTTGCTCTTTCGGACAAATATTACGCGCCGTCTATTTTTAATGATAACGTTCCTTCAAGTCATATGATTGCAGGATAACATTTAATATTTACATAAGTAAATACGCATGCTATATCTGTTAACAGGTCGGTGCACGCGTTTACGAGCGAAGCTTAATCGGACTTGCAACATATCATCCATCCACCGGGATGTAATTCATTAAACAAATTATATACAATAAATAAATAAAAGATCACTCATTTATATAATAACATCGAATGCAAGAATCTATAATTTTATTTTCGTCATATGATCGGAACCTCTTGACTGATCGGATGATAAAGTTATCGCACGTCGAACAATTATTTAGTCTCCCGTTTTTTTATCACGTTATATTAATAAGGCCAGGCACTCTAGCATTTCATATAGAAATCATATGAAGGGTGATTCTGGGTATTTAGCGTAAAAGATTATATACCTCGTGTCGTTGTAAGGAAAGGGAACTCGCATGGGAGTGGGGATCGACAAAGACTTCGGATTGGTACAGAAGGTCGATCCATTTGACGCGACGCCGCGACGTCTCTACCCAACGGTTCCGGAGCGATTCATCGACGCTAGTAGTCCGACAGTGTCGCAACGATGTACAGTGATTAAGTAAGCGTGTTCGGATTATTTGTAAATCAACATCCTCGTGCTCTGATCTCCACGGTGTTTGAGATCTCACGTGGACGTAGTTCTCTTTGGTACCGGTGATCGGTAGGGCAGTTTTCAACAGTGCATCGATTACTGAATCAGCTGTGTAGGCTTGGTGCATCGCTCTCTTTGTCGCTCTTGCTCCTGCAGCGGATCCACTTGTCACTTATATAGGATCAAGAGGACAGCAGGGAACATAAAGAGCACGGTGAAGTCCCGTTGTTGACAGGATTGGACTTTGGGGAGTTGTTTGTAGCTTCTACAGTTTGGTATAGTGATCCTTATCGTAGAGCCTGGAGTATTCCTGCCGATGCGTCAAGCTACTGTAAGGAAATCAGTATACTGCTGCAGGCACTATATTTTTCCAAGGACTTCTCGCCTCTTGGTTTTTATTCCCAAAGAGATTTTCACGAACTGTCGGAATCATACAAAAATATGAAATTGAGATAACTGAGTTGAACGTTACGATAATCGTAGAGCGAGGTTGACAATTCTATCGATACTCAAGATAATATCAATAACGAATGATTTTACGAGTATCCAGAACATCGCTTCAATGTTGATGGAATAGAAATCGTGGATTCCATCCATCGGTCTGAAGAATAGTTTTTGTTTGTTCTTTGTCTGAGATACGAAAAACGTGTCACTGGCACACACGTATTCCATTGATTTTAAACCCATGAATATTGTGTTTGTCCTATTTATCGTGAAATATCGTGAGCTTGTATTCCTTTAAAAAATTCCATTAACCGAGTACTATTAATATTCGTTATTTACGCGAACGCATACCTGTTTTTCGTGAAATTAAGTGCAGTGTCATCTGATGGTGATCTTTTTTAACATTGATTTCATCTATAAATTTAAAGACTGTCTATCTTGGATCAAGAGCGTGAAAGTTATCGTCCTCGATCATTACTCCTAACTCTGAAGTTTTTTTACAAGCATTTTGAAGATTGCCAAAAAGAGAACGGATCGGTCTTAACAGCGAATCAACACGTCGAACTCGTGTTCGTTGACGCCATTGCTAAAATACATACACGTTTTGCAAACACTTAACAGCATAATTGGAATTACGCAAGATCAAAGATACCTGGCGTTTTTTTAAACGGTTCGGCTCATCGGCCTTGAAAGGTCGTGCTTCTTTTTTCTCTTGCAAAACACAGACAAGACATATACCTCATCTCTAGTTTCTTTCAATTGCGGAAATATTCATTCAGGGAGAAAAGAATGTATCCCCCTAATTCCTAGCAGCGTTACGCTCTATCTTGGCATTTTCCTCTTCCTTGTGTTTCGTCGGTTAAGTCTGCTACGAGATGACAGTCACCTACACGGCCGAGGTCGCCACCTGTCGAGGACTCGGCTGTTTCCTCAAATTATTACTCAGGTGAGAATAAATCAAAGTCTGGAATTACAAAAAACTCAGATCTCAAGATTTGTATCGTTGTGCGACGTATTACATATTTCCCTTAAAGGAAATCAAAATATAAATATATATTTAATCGAGTTTATCACAAATTGTGCGACTATACCTGGCTGCACGCAGCCTTGTTTCTTTTAATAAATATCGCATCACAAAACTATGAAGGGAATTAGAAGCATGATTCACGTAAGAGGTTCCTGAGTATGCGTGCGCAGACCCAGAAGTTACTAATCCTTGCCAACTTTTGCAAGTTCAAGCATCTACATAGCCTCAAGTAAATAGAGCACATGCGTCCACAGGCACTATTCTCGTGTCTAGATACAGTCTCGTTTTTTTTTTCAAACTCATAAAACTGCTTATTCAGTATACTTCGGGCAAGCCTTCGTTTGACAATTGCGTCAAAGCAATAAAAAAGGTTCAACGGTCCAAAATCCTGAAAGGAGGTCACACTGCGTACCTTGGTCCTATAATTACTTTGTATTGTAATAAAATGTATAGAATAGACCGCTACTATATATCGGTATATATAGTATATCCGTAAAACACACGTCATATTCGTAATGCGGTATCCGAGTGAACACGCGTTTCCTTTTGGCTTAGCAGTGAACGAAAATGATTAAATTTCCTCGTTTTAGCTAAAAGACTCCATTTCAAAGTAGATTATAGCGAGCCTTGAAAACTTGGGAAGTCATTATAATAATGGAAATAAAGGCACATTCGCATCAAAAGACCTCATCAGCAAGAACAATTCAATAATCAAAGCAATAGTCTCAGTCACTTTGCATTTGTTAGTCTATTGTGAATTTTTGCTTAAATCATAGGACGCGTCGCTGAAGTGTTGCACAGACTGGTTCATGACGTGGCTTCTACGGAATCGTTTATATCGTTCATAATTACGCCTGGGCGTTAATACAAGGTCCGCTTCTAGAAACACCTCGGCGACGTTCCTATCGTTTTCACGCCTGGTGAAGGAGGTCGTCTTACGTAACCATTGTGCGGATGACATTCAGACTTATCGATACACACAAGTTGACCTTACTCAACGGGCGACGCTCTTTATTCTTTTCTATGCATAATATCCTTCTTCCGGTGGCTCCGATATTTCATGCTACCATAGCCGCATGCTTCTTCAATGACCTCAGTGGTGAAAATATTTGTTGAATGATTTTCAGATGGCGCGCCAGTATATACAAGCTTGTATGGCTCGACCTGGCACTTTTTCTCTTCATCTACTATGGGCTGTCCACCATCTATCAACTCCTGCTGAATGCAGAGCAGAAAAAGACCTTTGAAGCTGTGGTAGCTTATTGCAATGAATATAGGGAGCTTATACCACTCTCATTTGTTTTGGGATTCTACGTTAGTATCGTTATGACAAGATGGTGGAATCAGTACATGGTGATACCCTGGCCGGATTCCATTGCAGTTTTTGTTTCTGCTACTATACATGGAAACGATGAGAGAGCGAGGCTCATGCGACGAACCATTGTTAGGTACGTTCTTGATGAATTATTGTGGATTATATTATGTGATATTGATAGCAGATAATCCTCTGTTGATAATGTGATTATCTTGATTATATCAGTAAATATTTGTCACAGGTATGTCTGCATTTGTCTGACGCTTGTTCTAAGCAATATCTCACCTCGGGTCAAGAAACGTTTTCCTACTCTGGATCACTTTGTTGAGGCTGGCTTGTTGCTGGACAATGAACTTTTGATCTTTCAAAGTCTCAATGCAAAGTTTCCTAAGCCTAGCAAACATTGGCTTCCAATTGTCTGGGCTTCGAGTATCGTTACGCGCGCCAGGAAGGAGGGTCGAATTCGTGATGACTTTGCTGTGAAGACGCTGATCGATGAACTTAATAAATTTCGAGGACTTTGCGGAAGACTCATTCATTATGACACCATCAGTGTACCTTTAGTTTACACTCAAGTCGTTACTTTAGCTGTGTATACATACTTTTTAACAAGTGTCATGGGTAGACAATGGACAGAGACCACCTCCAAGTCTACAATTGATCTTTATTTTCCTGTTTTCACGACCTTGCAATTTTTCTTCTACATGGGCTGGCTCAAGGTAGCCGAGACTCTTATTAATCCATTTGGAGAAGACGATGATGACTTTGAAGTGAACTGGATCATTGACAGAAACTTGCAAGTAAGTTGACGACTGTCCGTTTACTGTGTAAACATGAAAGAATGTAATAATCCTTAAATATTTATATTTTCAAGGTGAGCTACCTTATTGTAGACGAGATGCATCACGATCATCCTGAACTGATTCGTGATCAATACTGGGATGAGATATTCCCTATGGAGCTACCGTACACAGCTGCAGCACAGCCATTCCGCGAGGAACATCCTCAACCGTCTACAGCTGGAATTCAGTTGTCAGCAGCACAACAGGAACTTCAGCCATCAGCTGTTCGAATAGACGATTTAGCTCCTGATTATCATCAAAAGTTTAATAACGAAATTGCCGACGATGCTACGTCGGGTATTCATTTTATAGCGGGTGGTAAAATATCTAGGTATGCATTGCAATCGCAATGTAAAATAATCCAGGTTACTTATGAAAATTGTATTTCTTTCCATTAGGAGTGCCAGCAGAGTAAGCACCAGAGATAGAACGCTAAGTGGCGGCTCGACACCAAGCAATATAGGAGGGTCCCTGACAAGAGTAAACAGCGTAACGAGTGTTCTTCGCAGATTGTTCAGTAAAGAAGATAGACCAGACGGGAACAGCGCTGCCAGCAGTGGAACTAAAACACCAGCCAGGTTGCCTAATTCTAGCTCAGCGGCATCCTTGCAAACAAGATTCCCTGGTAAATTTTTCGAATACCTTTTAAATGCACTACGACATTCGTCCGTATATTAATAACCGCGACATATCACATATTTATTATGTTCTTATAGGCGGCGGCGGATCGATGAGAATAGGAGTAATCGAGGAAGTTGACGAGCAGATGACGATGACGTCAATGAGGCCGGAAACTCGTCCCCATGTACAAAGCATATTCCCTCAAGGTCCTCCACCAGCCAGTGCTCCAGTCGATGTCCCAGGAACGGTCTCGCACTCTAACAAAAATGGCGAAATTCTCTCCAGTAGTGCACCAGCAGCCGCAACAGCAGCGCGATCACTCGCAGCCAGGTCTGATAAGCAATCCCAACGTCGTTTTCCGTCTCGCGCTTTCTCCTTCGATGTGCCCTACACTACACTTGCTTCTTGTCGTCCCAGTCAATTGCCAGCACCCGAAGAACAACCATTATTGTCTTCTGCGACATCTTTCAGGGTGCAACGACCGACGCAATCGGCGCGCTCCAGTGCAGCCTTCGACCCTGGTCCACGATATAGTAGCGGCGGCGTCAATGATACCGACAATATCAGTATGCGCAGCTCGGCTTCCTCAGGAAGTTCGGACGACGAATTTTCCAAGCTTAAGACAGAGAGGGAGAAGCAGCGAAGGGATCGAGCTATGAAGTTGCTCGCAAGGAGCATCAGCGCTCAAACTCACGTCAGTGCGCACAGTGAAAGTGGTGGTGCGTTACTCAATGCTGCAGACTCTGAAACTCTTCTTTCTGAACTTGCGAATGCGTCGCGAATTTCTCTAAGATTAGCAGATCACGATGACAGAGAAAATGATAGCGATCATGTATAGCTAATTACCAATTTAGGTGAAATTTTAGCGACTTCCTGTCAAACGGTACTTACTGTGCACCTTTCAGAAATAATATTTCGTCATTACGAAATATCATCCATACGATCGTTATTCTAATGTCTAAGTAGGTTACGCGTTATATGAAACTAACGCAAGAGTTACTCGCGATAGTCATGCTCTTTATATGCAAATAAGAATCAATGTTTTTGTACGATACTTTACTAAGGTCACCGTTAAGAACTTGGCAGAAATTTTGTTATTGCGTAAAATTATAAGAAAAGGATATGGCGTTATTGTTCTAGCGACGTCGAAGATATTTTCGTCTTAGGAAGATCATACTGATCGGTGCAACGAAAGCAAATGATTCTCAAATTCGATTTATGGAATTTTGAAAGGTATTAACTGCCTTAAATCATAAAGTGCCTCTAATATTCAAGTTTGCCTCTAACGTTTAGATTTTCCACTCGTGTTTTACGAGTAGAAATTTGATATTCAGGTTATCGCCTTGTCACAGCTTACGAATGTATAATGTACATTCCGACGTTTAAGATAACTTTTGATACTTTCTCGTCAAAAATTTCTCATTAGCACACGCAAAACTTTAATTATACGAGACTGCCTATATATTCTCGATATATTAATCGGAGGAAGGTCTAGATTGCGCTATCCGATCCGTAGTAATTTCAAGAGCATCGCAACGCTCTGCTACTAAGAGACTAATGACGCTTGTGTATATTTAATAATGGCGTTCGATATTTATTGATCTACTTATTGCTCACTAGCGGTCAAAGACTATAATGCCATAGTGCTGCTTGCACAATAAGAGATGGAACGGATAACGAAACAGTATACACGTGTAACGGATAATAAAGAACATTCCAAGGATTGCATAGTTAATGGTGCTAGACTTGCGTGAAATTATCGCGTGCAAGTACTTGTTTTACCAGTATTATTGTTATAATAAATTATTACCGTTTTAATGAGTGTTTATTAGAAAAACCTTGTCCTGCGCAATGCCGCTATTGACCCAAGGTCATGCTAAGCATTTTTAATTCATTGCGGACCTGTATATGCCAAAGAAAAGTTTTAAAACTCACCTAAACTTTAATACTTGAACAAATCGGTCGTTATTGCAAAAATCCTTGTACGTATGCAAATGCTTTAGCTTCAAATCTGAATACTTTTTGGTAAAAAAGTCTATATACTCAGGATGCGATGTATCCACTTCTATGAAGAGGCTACCGTCAGTCTTTAGTGCTTTTGCTGCATACCGTAATAGAGGTTTTATAACATCTAAGCCATCACTACCGCCATCCAATGCTCTAAGATCTTCGTAACTGAAATAACAAGGGTTTATGCAATCTCAAGAAGTGAAAACAGGCTTTTGAGAGAAATTAGAGAATTTACATTTTTATCTCAGGTGCAAGTTCAGGTAACTTTGATGTTGGTACATATGGCGGATTGCTGACTATGAAATCAAATTCTTCTCTATTAAACTCAATCTTATTTTCTGTGTCATCAAGAATTTTTATAGTACCATCCTTTTCCAATGCAGCATTAATAACTGTTAGTCTATTGTCTAAGCCTAAATTTTTACAATTGCTTCTGGTCAAATTGCAGGCATGTTTGTTTATATCGATTGCAACAGATTGTACCTGAAGGAATGTACAAATTACTTAAAGTACATATCTTCTTATACATTTACTAATGGCATATTTAAATTAGCAAAAGCGCAATACTTTTTCAGATGAATGAGCAAGGGCCAAGGAAATGGCACCAGATCCACAGCCAATTTCTAAAATTCTACATTTCTCCTGCTGTGTCGATGACAATTGTTTCAATACAATGTCAACAAGAATCTCTGTCTCTGGCCTTGGTATAAACACAGGCGGTATAAGATTCAAAGTAATATCTCTGAAATCCCATTCCCCAATAATATATTGTACCGGCATTCTGAAAACGATAATCCGATAAGGTATATTACTATAACCCAACTTACAAAGATAATTACTCGATTTACCTAGACAATCTACACTGGCATAACATTTCCAATTTCTCAAATTCCTCTTTGGTCAGTTCTCTCTCCCGCATATTAACTAAATCCAATATCTGTGAAACGAATTCAAAATTGACAGACGTAGACGAAAATTCAGCCATGACGTATTTCCGCCAGTGACGTTTCGCAGTCAACAGAGAATCGCCATGACAAATTCATTCCAAAAGATTCTCAAAAATTAATTTCTATACCTTCTTAGTACCCATAATATGAGCAACGATATGTTCAATAGATTCGACCGGTTCTGAAATTCCATCATTTTCAAAAGTTCGACTCCAATGATCCAATAAATGACCGACAGTACGATTATGAACACTGCTGCTCCTACAGAAGTTCTTCACTCTCGCCGCAGGCATAATATTCACTCTCAGGTAATTATACGCACATCCTGATAAAGCAGCTCGATAACGAGACCGTAAAATAAACGACAGAGGTATCATGGTGGTACTCAAAACGGCTTATTATTGACAGATTAAATTACGTCAACAGAAAATGATCTTCACGGTAGAAAATGAGAAATACGCAGAACAGGCGAAGTCAATCATTTCTCACAGCCGCAGCAGTGTGGCGCTGTGCATGACGCAGTCGCAGAATATCAAGATATAAATATATAAGTTACGTACAGTCGGTTCACCAGCAAATGAGCTTAAAGCGACAGTTAAAAAAAAAATACAAAGCTTCGGAACTAGTCCCAAGCACAAAGCACGTGTTCCTATCTGTCACTAAGTTATTTTACTCATGGATCGACTATATATAACTGTAGGAGGAACAGCAAATCGTTAAATCTATAGTAAAGAGCTTCCAGTAGCGGCATTGACACAAGTGCCTTCACCAGTGCTTAGTAAATTAACTGTAACCTTAAGAAGTTTCTTAATTACTTTATCGCTGGTATCAATGGGTTGGCTATTTATTCACCTGAAGATGGTTCTCACGTGGGAATTAATAGAAATCAAACGAACAGAGCCGTCTTCAGATGATGCAATATTTCTGAGTATTCGCATATATTACACATTATGGATATGGATATGCTGCTACTATATACTGCTTCGAAAAAATTTGCGTGACAAAAATTCACTGAGTGACCAAAATTTTTTTTGTTACTCTTTGGCACAATCGAATTCGCTAAGAATTCCACTTTCTGGAGAAACATCCACTGGCAGAGACACGTGTCATAGCGAAGAATCAGAACGCTATACAAAATATGAATTTACAGGAAGAAGCGTTTATTTATGAAACAGCAGTACTATCAGATAATGGTATTGATAAATCTATAATTTCTTGAACGTCTCCACGTAACATTTCGGGCTGCTGCGTAATCAGTTTGCAAGCAAAGTTTGAGACGCACGCGTCGATAATATATTGAGGACGTTCTGTAATTCACTACCAGCGCCGCGAACCCTGTGGCGGTATAGTAACTGTATGTGTTGCATATACATATATAGAGAGAGAGCGGAGAAAGCAGAGAAGGTTTAGAAAGACAAGTAGGTCTTGGAATGTCGTGAGGGAGAAGAAAAACTACACAGTATTCGAATGGTGGAATGTATAAATGACGAGCAGCCGGGCAAAGACAAGTGAAGAAAGCGAACTAGAAGGGAGAAAGAACGAGGAGTAGGATTTACTGAGTTTTGAGACCCTCGATTCTTTAGTTGAGCAAGAGGCTTCCGTTTGTTCGGTCGATTGATGCCTCAACGGTCGTATACGAACAGCATTGCGTACCTAGGACGGCGAAAGATAACAAACATGTTGTTACTTTTTGGTTCGACTTGTGCGCTCGTTGCTGGCATCCTCTTATATACCAAATCCCGAAAAAATTGGCCGCTGATTTTCCACGAGATTCTCTATGATATCAAATACAATGTTCTTGGATCCAAAGAACTTATTATTGACAGACTGGAAGCGCGTTACAACAAAACTGGTAAGAGAAGTTAATATTTTTTCATATTTGCTTGTTTCTTCTTACTAATTAATGCACTTTCACTTGCGTACGTGTTTGCATCTAAATTTTACGTTGCCGCTAAGACTTCAAATTTGTACAACGCATTATATTAAAAATGCTACGACCTACAAAATCTAACTGTTTTTTCAAGTATGCATGCACGCATTTCTATCCCTGCTTTGCGGATTAAATAATTTTGATTAAGATTTATTGAGAGATTAAAATTTATGGATCTTCAAAATATCTTATGTAATTGATAATTGATTAAG
>JARQSV010000774.1:18955-42209 GCA_030142285.1 Calameuta idolon | reverse complement strand
TTATTCGTTAATACTATTAACGTGTACCAATTAAAATTGTAGCACCAAATTCCTATACGACAAAAGTTCCATTCAATGAACTCTCGCGAGGAAGGTACGAGAAGTGTTATGAATCATGAATATTGATATCACCGCGCGTATTCGCTATTTCCTTAACGTCTTTACGCTTCCTTTAATTGATGAACGATATTTAAAAATGAGCAATCTCTATTAGTAATTGCACAAAACCGAATAGACAATTAGCTACAGCGATGCGTTAATAACATATTATTCGGTCTTAATTGACTACAGTATGTCGAGTTATGCGACCTTCTCTTCACTTTGTAATTCGTTACTTTGATTGTTAATTAAGAAATCTTAATCTAGAGTACCTATCGCTCGATTTACGTGATGGATTACAGTGTTTAGCAGAGGTCCGTTTAATGAAAGTAAAAACTATTAACGACACAGCGATTTAATTACTAATTTACTGCAAAAGCAAGAGTAGTCAACTTATTTCTTCATAATGATTGTTGAACAGACGGTGAGATTTAAGGTGTTTTTAATCGATATATCGTTTCAGAAAGAAAAAAAAAAAATTAATGAGACTAGAGTAGCGCACTGAGTATCGAAAAAAGAAATGTCGACAATGGTCGTGTAATAAAAGAACTAATATATCCTAATTAATTAAAACAGTTAATTACAATTATATTACATTATTAAAAAGTATTAAAACGAATCGAATCAACGTATGATTAAAATGGTTTTAAACATAACGGGTTCTCGGTGATGTATTATCTATATATATTTACAAATACAAAAGCTGCTGCGTGAGTTGGCGCAACAAAATAAAATTTAGGATGTAACAAGAGCACGTACTTAACGTCACGACCTTATTTCGCAACAATTGCAAGAGCGCGGGACAATTGTTATCATTGACAAGTATTACAAAGTCATTTTTGCATCAACAATTCGAAGAGCTTCAAACGATTATGCTCACTTTGCATCGTGTTATAAAACCGTGTGATGCTTCATTATATTGCACTGATCAGACGCTTCCAATGCAGACTAGGCTTCTTCGCAATGTTTGGTCAAAATTTAGGTATCTGCATAGATATTTTCGACCAATAAGTCGAAAGATAAGGCCTGTTTGTACTTTTAAAGTGAAATACTCCAAATATTTCATCCAGTGTAAATGCAGAAAGAATTATTAATGTAATTGGATGAGAATTTTTAAAGTTAACAAGAACTTCTGTCCATCATGGAATGAGCCTCAACTGCATCAGAATCGCTATAAATCGTTTTCTTCAAACAATAAATAATAATCTATGAACGAACATTTAATAACATATTCCAAGTCCAATGGAGGCTACTTGCCCTTTTGCTAATGATACACCGTATGGTATTAATAACGTCAAATAAATTAGAAGATTGCATGCATGGTAAAAAGAAATAAAGTTAAGAAAGGCGGCTACAGCTGCTACAATTGCTGCCATCACCGATTGACGTTGTTTTCCCATTTATCGAGGTTGCGTTTGTTTCATACCTTGGTAGCTCTTTGCTACGTGCTTGCTGAAATATTTTACTAGTTTCCTGTACAATGATCACAAGGAGTTTCTTATTATTTGAATTTGGCTTACCTCCATAAGCTCAGCAGCTATTTCCATGAAAAGCCGCTCAACATTTTCAGCTTCCTTTGCTGATGTCTCAAGGAAATACATGCCATGTCTCTGGGCAAAATCTTCACCAACGTGAGTTGGTATTTCTCTATCGTCTCGGTCTATTTTATTTCCTATATTTAACAGCAATGATAGAAACACATAATGGTTTACTTGTTGAGTAGAATTACTCCAATTAATATATGCTGCATGCTGGTACATATTCTTTGTTTCACTATATTTAGAAACTAAGCTATTCAAGTAGTCAACCTACCGACTAATATCCTTAGGACTTTATTGCTTGCATACTCTTCAATTTCTCTTAACCATTCAGGCAGGCAATCAAACGTCGGCTGACAAGAAATATCGTATACTAAAATTAAAGCATGAGCCGATCTGTAATAACTTTGAGTTATTGACCGAAATCTTTCCTGGCCAGCAGTATCCCAAATTTGCAGCTGAAAAGATACAAATAAACATATATTATCCTACAAAGAAAACTAAATGTAAATTTCAGTAAATTATGCAAGAATGTATCATACAAAGTGAAAGCCAAGGATGTGATAGATCTTAGTATAAAGATTTATTACAACCATTTCCTAGAAAGTTAAGTTAATGAGCATAACATTTAGGTAGTATTAAACAATTCCAAGTACAAACCTTAACTTTCTCATTTTCCACTTCCACAGTTTTAATCATAAAATCAACTCCAATAGTTGCTCCTTGACCTGGTGGGAACAATCCCTGAAAATACAAAAAACTAATACTACAAATAGAAGGATGAGAGTTATGAATATTTTATAAGAAGATCTCCATATATGAAATATCTTGGATGATTCACTTTTACAATAACAATAACAAGTCATTAAGAAACAGGATTAAGAAATAAATCATAAATCATAAATAAATAAAAAAACCATTGTCAGAGGTATTCTGTAATTTGTTAATCTCACTGATATATCAAAACATTAGAAGTGTCTTTCGTCTCTCACCTGTGTAAATCGGCGAACGAGACATGTCTTACCGACACCGGCGTTGCCCACAAGAACGACTTTAAAAAGGAACTTGTAATCTTCCATTGCATTTGTTTGATTGCGATCAAAAGTATCGAAGAAACGGTTCTAACACTTCATTTAAAAGCACGGCACACACACTTTCCACAGTCGCTTACCTTGAGTATAGCGGCTAGCCCGAAAATTACAACACTTTCTTTCTCGCCACGGCTCTCGCGACACTTTTTTTTATTTCACAAGAATCCACACGAACTCAAACATATTTTTCCATCGATTCTCTTTCCCTTTAAACGTAATCTATCTTTTTGATAGTTTTCACGATATATGTTCCCGTATACGTTAGTACTTTACACTCAAACATCCCGTCCGTCTGTCACTACGATGTTTCGCTACCGAACTATCGTTCGCATGTAGTTTCCAAAGCGAATCGCAGGCATTTCACAAGTGAACTATCGAAATATTACATTCCCTTAGATCACGATTGGTTGCTTCTCTTGGAGATGACGTAATTCTCGCGGGAGCGACACTATGATTAACTCTATTTGGAGCAAATTGAGATAAGGACTGTGAAAACATTGTTTATTTTTAATTGACGACAATGGGAAAACTCATTTACTGAAAATACTAAGCTTATCAACGATCGTCTTCAAGAATAATATTATTTTATTATTTTATTTAATTTTACAGTTGAAAAATTGAAAGTTTGGTTGTTTCATGTAAATCATCCTGAATATTGCTACAGTGGTGCCATGTGGGTGACAAGGTAGGGAACTAATGTTGTACGCAGCAACATTGTTGAGGAGTCCCATGGCTGTAGTAACGGGCGCTTTCATTGGCTGATGCATGAGGTAAGAAGAGCATGACGATTCCATCAGCCAATCATAGACTTTGTTTCTTATTTGAGAATCTCCGTCCCGTTATAAGCTACAAAGGCATGGTTGGGCATGGTAGCCATTTTACGCGAGTCCTTCGTTCCGTCTGAGCAGTAGTGCGTGTGTAGTCTTGCGGAGAATAGAGTTTAATCGTGTACCGGAATGTTCTGTGGTTCGAAATGAGTGAATAAGGTAATTTTCTCAAACATTTGGAATAACGTGAAGCATTCTCAGGCTCTGTGATTTGGAAGGTCTACATACGTATTCTGTAAAACAGTATTCGACGGGCGTTGGGTAAAACCAGCTGCGTGATAGCTTCCCGTGATTACGTTGATATATTTCTGTCGACTTCCCAAAGTGACTGACTCACTGTTGTGCACACTTATTATATTCATTAAATGTATCTAACAGTAGCATCTTGGCTCCAAATATTGGTCGAAGAGAGCCGGGCCGCTTTTCGGCACTTGAAAAGATTGCTCGCGCAACCACTTTCCTCTAATATTATGTAAATACTGAAATGTGCCGATATCCGACACTAAATACCATATATAATGCTTAAGGCCTCGTGTAAACGTGTCACTAACGATACTTGAGATTTTCTAAACATTGTGCTGGACCAGTTCTACTTTCTTTTTCTTGTAATCTTAAGAGTTCCCCTCCAACTGGGCCCAAAAAAGCTACCGTTTATAAACACCACTCACCAACGATACAATCGCGTAATTAAGATCTTAATTTCTGTTTTGGAATACTCTGATATTCAATATTTAATAATGAAGTTGATTACTTTTTTATTTCAATGTAATTAATACTTATGTGCAATTACAATACAGTAGCATCTTAATCTCAGAGTCCAACGCGCGAATTCAAATTGTCAAGTTTATTTATGTTTATATACAACTTAACACAATACAAATTAACTATATTTTTATTTTTATTTAAAAAAAACGTATACAATCGTCAATAAGGATTTCCAGTTGCTTCTTTCTCTTCTGCCGCCCACTCGATGCTATCAACAAGAATATATAAAGTAACCAGAGCGCAATTACTTTTTCTGCTTCAGTGCTTAGTGTTCCTGTCAGGTTGACACGGACCCCACTACATTAACCTATCATCCCACATCACAACGTCGAGATGACGTCGGCGAAGTCCAAGGAGATAGCTGACGAGTATATCTCGTCGCTGTCTGACTTGACGATCAACAGCAAGCCGCTCATTAACATGCTCACAATGTTAGCAGAGGACAACGTCGAACATGCTCCTGCGATTGTCCAAGCCGTCGAGACCCACCTGCAAAAGGTTACCTATCATTTGTAGTTATAAACAAAAACAGAGAACAACAAAAAAAAAATAGTAAAAGATGTCTTGCAATTCCGGGAAGTCTATTCAATTGACCCGATTTCATGGTGTGAGACATTCACTGTGTCCGCGGTCGTCGCATATCCGGATATATATTGACATTCTAACCTAGATTCATTAAAATGTACACGTTCGATTGAACATAGTAAAACCTTGTTGTCACTTTTTGTTTGACAAATTATCAATAAAACGAACATTGAATGTTACGTATATTTGGATACGTTACGACCGAGGAAGGTTAAGGCTGTCGTTCGTTACAAAGGCTGATCACTTATGTAAAATATAGCAAAAATTCGTTGCACTGCATGTCGTGCAGAAAATAATGAATATTAGTAAGCAAACGTATTTTCGTGACGATTTCGAGACAATTATTCACACATATTAACCGCCATTATTGACCGAGAGAAAGGTTTATTATGAACGAGAGTCCCGTTGTTTCCTTGCATAATAACCGCGCTTTGTCAATTATGTAACTTTTAATCGAATTGTGCAATCGGCATTGAATTTAGTCGGAATTTTGTATGGTGCCGTATTGCATGAAATTTGAGGGAAAAAATGAAAAAAAAAAAAAGTCTAATCTACAAGGAACGACGATCGTTCAGAGAATACTATAGTAAAACGTTAAGTTAGTCAAGATCAACAGAAAAATTTTACAGCTCAATATATTCGTTAAAGAGATAAAAAGTTCTGTCTGTGATAATAATACTCAGTATTATGAATATATCATGATGTTGTGGAAATAAAGTACTGTTTTTACTCCATTGACATCCACACCGCTATCATTTGTTTTTAAACATTCTTTCTGTCTTTTCTCTCTCTCTCTCTTTCTCTCTCTATCTCTGTCAGCCTATCTACTCGTAATATCTGTTTGTCTATCCATTGTTTCGGCTTCGATGATATTTTCCACATTTTCCATTTTATGGTTAACCTTCGTTCGTATCCTGTATACCTCTTTACCGTAAAAGAAATAATAATATTAAAAATAAAATAAAAGAGAAGCTGATGGCGGGAAATTCAAATCCCGTCGATGCTTCCAATGACATTTTACCGTTTGATTCTGGTTGAGGGCGATCTATTGGAAATTGCACGTATTTTTTTTTTCCCCCCTTCAATTACTCTCACGTTCGTCTCTTAAAACGATTTTGTTAAGTAGAGAAAAAAAAAATGTATGTATCGAAAATGGGGAACGATCGCATCAATCATTCTGTAATATAAAATAATAATTACGATCACACCGATCGTTTCACGATTGCCTTATACTTCTGATGAATAAAATTGAGAGAGAAAGAGCACGAATCCTTCTTCCGCTTCTTCCGACTTACTTTCACGTACTATCTGGATTAAACGGCTTAGCTATGATGAGAAATGACCAGGCGGAGGCAGTGTTGTGTTACTCTAAATAAGTGAGTGTCGTCATGAAGATTCGTCCAAGAAGTCTGGTACTAATGGGTAACCAGTTATGCGGTGATGGCAGCCAGTAGTACTGAGTGAAGTGAAGCATACCGAATAGTGGGATAGTGTGTTGTTGTGTTTTACTAGGTGAGAAGCGACATCAAGCTACCGGTTCTTTACCTCATCGACTCGATTGTCAAGAACGTTAACGGAGCCTATCTAAACCTCTTCACGCAAAATATTGTCAATACCTTTTGCGGTGTTTTCGAGAAGGTAATACCATTAAAACAATAATAATAGTATCTACGTAGGTTAGACGTAAGACGTTCGAGTTTTTGTAGTCAGACGTAGAGATTGTCTATATTTAGAAAGGAAAAAAAAAGAAGAAGAAGAAGGCAGTACTATAAAATATACTACCCGGCTAATATCGATTGTCTTCGTACCGTTAATATTTTATACACTGTGAGATAATAGTTTTGTCGATACGGGATCGTTGACTTGTTACTCGGAGTATATGACTTAGCCTGCAGGGGACAGTAGACTGTCGTAAGTCATAATACTTGACGGTTGTAAAGTTTAGTGGCCATTGTAGAGTCTTGAAGTCGTTCGAGGATCCGCTGGTACTGTTGTTGTAATGTTTGGATCGTAATACAGGTGGACGAGAACACGAGGGCCAGTATGTGGAAATTACGACAGACCTGGAACGACGTTTTCCCGTCGAAGAAGCTGTTCTCTTTGGACGTGCGAGTGCAAAGTATTGACCCTGCTTGGCCAATCACGGCTTCTCCCACTGCCATATCTTCTGGGTCCATACACGTCAATCCGAGATTTCTCTCAATGGTAAGAGACTTTTTTGAAATTGTGGTTATTGAAATGAGAGTTTTGGCGGATAGGCGGGAGGCACGGGAAACGGTCGATTTCATGAATAAATATACTTTCAGCCGCAACCGACAACTCCGACGATCGTACCGCCGATTGTACCAGCCGTGAAGCTACCTCCTGGCGATCCTGTGTCGACGACGGAGGCTGCAATGAGGGAACAGCTGTTGAAGAAACAGCGGGAGTTGTTGGAGTTGCAAAAGAAGAAGATCGAGTTGGAATTGCTTCAAGCGAAAGCCAGCTTGGAACAGCAGCAAAGACAACTGGACAAGCAAGCTGGGACTATGAAAACGGAAGCGGTACGTATATCGAGCGCGTGAGCTTGCTCGTGATAATTTAATGAATTGCGGTTTTAATGAGCGTGACTTATCCGTTTTTTCAGGCTTTACCAACAGTGCAGGTTGCGCCATCATTGGAGAATGTACTTCAGGGAAAACCTGTTGCTCCTGTTGTGCCTAGTCAAGCGCCAAAACAGATCCCTAAACAGGTGAATATTCGAATCTATCTATTAATGTGAATGTGCAAGGAGTTATAGGAGACGGGGGGGAAAGGTGTGATATCTTAGAGTCTTTGTGAATGTGGTTATAAGAGCGAGGGGTCTGCTTATTTCAGTTTCCGGCTGCAACCGCATCGCTGCTAAAAAACGCCGGGGGAAATGCGGGCGGTACGCGAATCGCTCCGGCAAGTAGCATAGCCGTAGCATCGGCTAGACCAGTAGTATCGCGCGATCCGCGACTGAAGTCAACGGCTCCAGTTCCGGAGCTGGGAACAGGAAACGTGGATCCTCGACTCCGACAGGGAACGACTGGCCAAAAGGATTCCAGAATCGACGGCCAGACGCAACCAGTCCCTAACATGATCACTGTACTTTCAGACCAATTAAAGCAGCAGTTAATATCGAAACAGGCTGTGACTAGCACTATGAACAAGCCTTCGTCAAATTTCGCCAGCTCAGATACCTCGACGACAAATGCTAGTAGTAATAGTAATGCTAATGCGAATCTTACTAGCTCGAGCACGAACAACAACACCAACCAGAATAATAAAAGTTTCAGTGGTAACGCAAATAAAGATGCTGTCTCGCATCGCACCAGCCAAAAGAAAGACCCCCGATCGTCTAGTAATAATAGCGCTAATCTAAACAGCAGTAGTACAAAGAGCGGCCAGGGTCAGTCGTCCGCGGGCGGCGGTAACTCTTCGGCTTTGTCCGGGAGCGGTAGAGGAGCTGGAGGAAGCGGTGACTCCAAGTCGAAAGATTCAAAGGGCTCAAGCTCGAGCTTGTCCTCGAGAGGCTCTTCGTCCTCGACGAATGAGAAATCCTCCGCTTCCTCGAAGTCCTCCCATAGGAAACTAGGAAACAAATCGCGGTCTAAGCAGCCGCAATCATCGCCGAGCAAGATGCCGAAGGTCGAGCGCGACTTCAGTCCTGCTAGGTCGAAATCCCGCGAGAAAGACAGCGGCGATAGCTCACCGTCCGTGCGTACCTCTCCTCAATCCTCTCAAACATCCAAGAACCGAAAGAAGAATTCAAAATCGAGAAAGCGCACCCCAAGTCCACCTTATAGAATCCCTCGGCGCAACGAGAACAAATCCATCTCCTCTTTGAGTAATTCCGTTGGTCTTACCGAGGAGGAGCAATCAGGTTCCTTGATAGTATCTCCTCCTCATCCACCCACCTTCAAAGAGATTAGACCCAACGCTCGACAAAGAAACTACGTGCGACGCAATAAAGAAGGCAGCCACAGTCCGGAGCCAAATGCGCCCGGTACAGTGCAGCTGACCCAGACTACTATTTCTGAACCCATCCTGGATGCCTCCAGCAAGGACGAGGATCTCAGGGCGACTATACCATTGGCCGGTGCTGCCAGTGCGATCAACGTCTCAGAAAAGAGTGAGTCCATGTCTTCCATGGTGTCGCGTTCCTATCTTTACCAAGCTTCTTTTTCTTTTCTTTTTTTTTTAATTTCTCTTTCAATTAGGTGATCTTTGTGTTTGTAGCTATAGATACCTGGGTACCTCATTAATTTTGTATTAAATCTTTTTTTTTTTAATTTCCTTCAATGTACTTGTAGCATTGGGGCTGCAGGGTAAGCTCCATTTCTGGATACACCTCATAACATTATGTCTCTTTAAACCTTTTTTCTCCTTAGACACACAGTTCATTGCTTTACACAGTAACTCATTGCGTAACATTAGAAATGACGCTGAATTGGTTTAATAGGGCAAGTGGTATTGTTACGAGGTTTAAAGTTGCACTCCAGACTGATGTCTTTTACAGAGGAAGATTTGGATCTTCGCGTGTTGCCAGCCGTTGGTGCCAACAAGAGACAGAGCACCGAGCATTTGGAATCTTCTGTATCTAAGAAAACAAAGGCAGAGAAATTCGATGCGTGAGTATTTTATATTTTTAAAGATATCCTAGAAACGCGCAGGCCATTCTCCAATGGGAATTATGTCTTCAACAGTTTGTTTGGAAATGAGGACGTCGACTTGCGAACCCTGACACATCCTAAAGCTGGTCGACCTCCGACACCACCTCCACCCGTCATATCCGGGGAGGATGGAAAAGATGGGTGGGCGAAGCTGAAAACGCCGTCTAAGGGTGATCGAGAAAAACAAACGGGTGGTCCAGATGATAAGCGTGAACGAGATCGTAACAGAGATCGCCTTGGAAGGCCTCGATTATATAATAAATTACCTGATGATCCTAAGGAGAGGAGAAGAACTCTTTCGAGCGACGATCAAGATCCAAGAGGTGCTGGTCGTCGTGGTAGAGACGATAAACCAGAGAGAAATGCGGATAGGAATATTGAAATAATTATGAAACAGGCTGCCGAGCAGTTGAATCAGGGTTCTATCACTAAAACGCAATATAATACACTGATTCAGGAGGTTCTGCAGATGAGCGAAGATCAGAAATTGAGAGCAGCTCAGCGAAAGGAAAAGGAAACCGGGTCGATAGTTTGGGAAAAGGGTGTGAACAATCTTGATATTAATTTGACTTCTGAAAGAGCAACGTTCAGTCCATCGAGCGATGGAGAAGGTCATCGAGGTGGGAAGGACATGGCGTTATCCAGGAATCAGAACGGTCCCAGATGGCAGAATCAGCCGTGGCAGCAACCGGGACCATGGGCGCATCCGCCAGGTCCAGCATTTTCTGGACCTCAAGGGCACTTTAATTCAGACTATCGACCAATGGGTCCTTGGCAAGGACCAAGGCACTACGGACCTCTCAGACCGGAATATAACCAGTATCATGGCGGTTTCAATCAAAACATGCCAAATCCACGATTGGGTCCAGGAATGATGGGTTCTATGGGCCCCAATGGACCGATGATGTCAAATATGATGACGAATGGACCTATTGGACCAATGGGCATGTCGAATTCTCCAATTGCACCTGGAATCGGAATGGCGGGAATGAATGGACCAGGTTCAATGATCATGAACAATGGACCAATTGCGTCTAATCAAATGCCAAATATTATGCCCAACTCTAACGTAGGGTCTCTTGGTTCTGGAACTACAGGAGTTAGAAATATGTCGCCAAGCACAATGTCTAAATATGATAATGAAGATAATGAAAACAGTTATAGCGGAGCGCTAGTCAAGAATCAAGGCCAATGTAATCGTGAATTACCTTTACCGGATCCTAAACTATTGGAAGAGATTTCTAACGACTCCATGAAATCAATAAACATCGATACTATTCCAAGAGAGATAAGATACTATGGGCAAACTGGTGTTGTCTTTATGAGTTGGGACGATCCAAGAGAAATTGGTTTCCAGGATGGCATAAGGAGGGTTCTCATCGATGACAAAGATACCATCACCTGCGCATTTAATGATCCTTACAAGGAATTCATGTACGAGGGTGAAGTTCACAGGTATAAATCATTAATGAAAGTTTCTGAATGATACCCACGAGACTGAAATATATTTAACATTTATCTACGGAATTATTCTTTTTCAGAATTCGACTAGGCGCACCAACGAGAGAACTATACATTGATGATCGCTGGTATGAATGCTACTTTGGTGGACCAGCAATTACAATAGAATTGGGAGACAAGAAAGTCAGTGTAAAGCTAGAGGGTCCACCACCTCAAGTCAAGATAGGAACAGTCAAGAGAACTGATCTTGTAGTCGGGAAGATAAATCTGATTATCAATGCCAGGAATATGGTTCCTGTATTCCTTGACGCTAAACCACAAATGTGAGTATCAGTCCTACGAGACAGATGTCTAAAGATGACGATTTGAAGTTAAATATTAATTTTTTAATCATTTTTCTGTTCTCTCAGATTCGAAATTGAAGGAAAACCACATACACTCGAATTCATAGACGCGTTGCAGACTGTACTTTTGAATGGGCGACCGTTCAAAGTAGAATTTGGAGGACTGCCCAAGCCCATCGTTGTCAGGGATAAGAAGCATTTCATAAGGTTTTCTGTGCTGCCAAGAGGCGTGCGTGCTGGATGCGTAAGAATAGCTGGAATGAGAGGGGAAGGTCCAATTGAATCGCCACCACCACCTCCTCAGGCGGCTAGCAAATCTAAAATGGATGTTGTGTCAGCTGCACCGACGCTACCAGCTGTGGAACCTGATACGACGTCACAAGATGGATCTGATCTGGCTTCGACCCCAAAACCAGGCAAGTCTCCAACTTTTTTTTTATTTATCAACATTTAATAGGAATACTAGAACGCCTTACGTCAACATTATATATTTTTAGATTTACAACTGGATATCCTGTCGTCAGTGCTGCCATCTGCAATGGCACCTTCTTCTGGACTTTCATATCATGCAGAGCCCACGGAAAGTTCTGCAGCACCAGCACCTGTATTATCCTTACCATTGAATATGAACGAGCTGTTCCAAAGGCTCGTTGAGACCGGTATAGTTCCTAATGTAGCCGAACAAAAGAAACCGGAAGAAGAAGAAAAGAAGGAACCGGAAATACTACCGGTGTCCTTCGACAAGCCAGAAACTCTAAAAATGTAAGTCATAGTAAACGTTATACGGAATATTTATAAATATAACAATAAATCTAATATGTCTTTTTACATTGCAGTAAGCAGCCGGCTATTGCAGCAACACTGTACAGTGGGATGCAATGTAGTTCTTGCGGTGCAAGGTTCGCACCTGAACTTGCAACTAGATACAGTCACCATCTTGATTGGCACTTTAGACAAAACAGACGTGAAAGAGATTCTGCCAGGAAGGCTCATTCACGACCCTGGTATTATGATGTCAGTGACTGGATTCAGTTTGAAGAAATTGAAGATCTCGAAGATAGAGCACAAAGTTGGTTCGAGACTGAAAAGCAGACTGCGGAGAGCGAAGGTGCTGCCACCGAGGATTCTCCTCAGGAAACTGTGCAACCTAGTGTTCCCACGGGATCTGATGAGGAGTCCAGGTGTCAGGTCTGCCACGATGCTTTCGAACAGTTCTACAACGAAGAAAAGGAGGAATGGCATTTGAGGCCAGCAGTCAACTTCGAAGGCAAGAATTACCATCCCCTGTGCCTGGAAGATCATAAGGTAAGAGATTTATCTTTTTGAAGGGACTTGTGTAACTGCGCTTTAATTGTCACAGTCTTTTTTATTAATTTCTTTTGACTGTTACTACTCTTTTCTGCGCTCATCTTACATAACGAATTGTTCGTCTGTTGCATCCTACGAAAATAGGAAAAGAATCTTGTGGTATGTGCTTCATAATAATTAATATTCCACTCAGTAGGCTGTACCTTTAGAAAATCACTGAACCTTCGAGAGCTAACAGTTCACGAGTGTACTTAGTTACGATTTGAGTATCAAGAAAAATCAGCACATATTGGATAACATGATCTTTATATATTATACGACAATGTGTTGCGTCACTGAATAATGGAGGACGTCCTTGAATTTTTAGCGAGTCCTGGAGAAGACGGCGTTGGCGCTTGACGAGACTCTGGCGGAGCTCGAGGACGAGAAGAAAGAGGAAACGCAAGTTAGTACGGAGCCAGTTAAGGAAGGGGAAGACGAGCAGGAGGAATATGATCCTGAGCAGCCGATAAAGGATTCCGTATTGGACGCGTCGATGGAAACGTCATGCGAAACGAGTGCAGAGACTCCTGTGGAAACAGAGAGTACCGATCAGTCTAAAAAGACAGAGGATGAGGAAATGCAAGATGACCTTGAAAGAGATAAAGACGAAGCGGAAACGCAGCCGGCGAATGAAAGTGCAGAGCTGTCAGAACCTAGCAAAGAGGAAACGGAAACGTCGATTCAAGAGGAAAAAGATAAAACGGAGGAGACGGAGATGGAATCCTTTGAAAATGTTAAAATTAAAGAAGAACCCATCGACGAGGATGACGTTCCCCAAGGTCAGGATGAGGAGCAGCTGGATTTTGCCAACATAGAAATAAAGGAAGAACCTGTCGATCCGGAACCCGGTAAGTTCTTATATTTTATCAATTGCATAGCCGTGCATAGTGCACAGGGTCCTTTGAATACCGATTTGAATGAGTCTGAGGACAAATGCATATTAGGAGGAGTTTAGACCGGAAGTACTCTATTGGACACTGTGACAAGCAGTGCAGTAGGTACAGGTGATGTATTATCCCATAGTAGACAGTAGAACACGATGAACTTTTAATTTAATCTGCATGACTTTGGCGTTCCATTTTGAAAAATAATTTCCTTGCTTTTCTCGTCACGTCGCCAAAATACCTTACGTTCCATATTTTAGGCACCAAACCACATGAGACATGTGGGTATGTCTTATTCGTTATTAGACACGTGGACGTAGAACAGTTGCAAGCTAACAAGCTCCTGAATGCTCAGGTCAATAAGATCGCTTTTGGCATATGACTTTACACAGCATCATGCATTCTTATCAAATATCTTCTACCTTGTCACAATTCTATGAACCTAACAGGAAGTGGATAATATTGCGATATAAATAAAAATAACTGGAAAAATGAAATAAATCATGTAACGGATTGTTCCCACCAGAGCCGGATGAGAGCGTAGTCAGTGAACCAGCAATGGTTGACACGACCCATGCTGCCATGAAGAGTTCAATCGATGGTAACGTCGAACTGGAATCAGCACCAACGTCCATTCCTGCGGCGCCATCCCGGATAAAGATCAACATAACGAAACCCTTGAACACAAGCAGTAACAAGGAAAGCGAAGAACCAAAGGAGAAGCCACAAACAGAGACCCCCGACGAGGAGAATCCTGAACCGTTGCATCCAGCATCGGTAAAGCCCAGTTTACAAGGAAGAAAATTGTCGAACTTGCCCCCAGTGGATAAAGGACACGAGCTGTCCGGACTCTGCTCCATCATGTAAATAGTATTATATAAAGTGGTCGATGATTAATTTAAGAACGACGTGACCGGGCTCCTAGGGAAGCGTCACTGACTTTTCATTTCTGTCTAGATATAGTTAGATACTAAGACTCTGTGCACGCAACATGTACGTGACTTTCTGTACAGCCTTTACGACATAACGAAGAACGGCTAGAATTAATTTTTTTTGCTCTTTCTCGTACTGGATCTTCGTAGTTAGTTTGTTCGCTTACTTGCAGTCGTATGAACAATTTATTGGTTATCGAATTAACGTTTCAAATAATTGCTACATTTATAATTGTGGATCGGGCGAGGAAGAAGGGTTTTTTATCTCATGTTTGTCTTTTGGTTTCGTTTTTTTTTTCAAGTTTCTTTGTTACTAGCGTGTCAGTCGCTATGTCGTGTCGGCTAGTAGGTCTTCGGGCAACTTGTAAAGAGAGGAAAGGTAAATGAGTGAGCGCCGAGTTAAAGAATATTGGCGCGTACCTATGTCACAAGGTCGTAAATTGGCGAAATCTGTATATATTAGTTGTAGATTAGCTGCTAGAACCTAAGGTAGCTCTCGAGAATAACGTGAACTGGCATTCCTCGTAGTATCGCGTGCGGTCGATGGAATAAGTCGTGACAACTAATTGAAATGGTTGAGAAACGAACCGATATCTACGACTCGCACAAAGACATAGAGAATTTCATACCGTTTATAATACTTTGTAAAAGATATGAGGAAGAGTTGTGAAAAGTATAGTTGAGGATACTTTTTGAGTTTTTACAAATCATGATACTTATTTTGTTTTTACGTCAACTCTAGACTGAAGAAGATAGCTTGAGAGAAGCGAATGTGGTGCCTGCAGAAGCACATTCATTGAAGATCAATGAGAGATAGTCTCGTCTTCAGTTGTTAAAAGTGTACAAAATGTGTGATATATGGTTATCTATTTTAATGTACATAAATCCGGCGACAATACCGCTCGCAGATAATAACGGATAAGCGAAATTACTATAGAAAATCATTATTTTGTTGTATAAAAAGAAACACTTGTTGATCACTCCGGGGGTTTTGACTTTCTTTGGTTACTTATTTATCATCACCCTTATATATTCTTCTCTAACCCTTCTATAATACCTTAAATAGTTACTGCTGCTGGAGAAAGTATTCTTTTTCTTTTTCTCTTCGTATTGCATATGCAATTACGATTATTTGAATGAATAAAGAATGATTATTAAATACTTTATGCACTTTAGTTGAACTTCATCTTATAGTTAGTAATGCAATAAAGGTTTATCAAAAAGTTTTAAGTGTCTTATTTTTCTTTCTTTTTTCTATAACATTGAACACTCATTCCTGTTAAGTCCATTTGTTGAAGCTTTAAACTTTTGCTTCTATGGTATGACTATAATGGTGGTCTGCAATAATTGTTCACAGATTACAATTGTGTGGCCATCTTGGAAAAGGAATTGTATCCTTGATACTGGCTATGCCTAAGACGCATTGTAAGAATCTTTCGAAGCCCATTCCAAAACCAGCGGTTGGAATATTTCCGTATTTTCTTAATTCTAAGTACCACGCGAGATTCGGTACTGTCGATAATTTGAATTGTAATTTCTCGTAATCATCTTCACGTACGCTTCCTCCTACGAGTTCTCCCACCTGAGGAGCCAAGAGGTCCAACGCAGCTACCTTTGACATCAGAACGAAAGAGAGAGGATAGTTTTATGGAGATTCTCAATAGAACTAGACAATGGACCTAGTTTTCCATTTCTCTGGATTTACTCTCTCTGGATCTTACCTTTGATAAATCATTGGAGCATTCTTTCATATAGAATGGTTTTATTTCCTTTGGCCAGTCTATGACGAAGACTGGAACATCATTGTTGTGTTGCACGAGGAACATTTCATGCTCCTTTGACAAATTATCTCCATGTCTGATTGGAAAGGTTATACGATCTGCGTGCTTATCCAGGATTTTTAATGCTTCGTCGTAAGTAATTAATCCAAATTTTTCATTAAGCCACTTTGGCTCAGATGCATCGATGTTATTCATGTCAGAAGCACCCTTGTCAACTAAGGCCCTAGTTACAGACTTAACAAGAAGCTCCACTTCCCTGGCAACTTCTTCAATATCATCAACAAATGCCATTTCAGCTTCTATCATGTAAAATTCTGATAAATGTAATCGCGTTCGAGAATTTTCAGCTCTAAAGGTTGGACCAAATGTATAAACCTTTCCAAGTCCCCTGAAAATATCCTTTTGTAACATGTGTTGATGCAAGGTCCCATTTAAATACTATAATTATACCTTGCAAGAGCTTCTAGATGCAATTGACCTGATACAGTGAGATATGCTTTAGTGTCAAAGTATGACTGTTCCTCAGGTATATCGTCTTTTTTCATACTTTTTAAAATTTCATGTGAATCAGGTCTCACCAAAAAGACTTCACCTGCCCCTTCACAATCATTTGATGTTATAATTGGTGTATGTACATTAATAAAACTTCTTTCTCTGAAATAATCAGCAACAGCGGAAGAGGCTATATCTCTTAATCGAAGTACGCTAGCAAAACCTCTTGTCCTGGGTCTTAAGTGTAAGAACTTTCTAACATAATCTGTGCTGTACTGTTTTCTTGGTACGAATGGATATCCATTTATTACATCGCATGCTCCGATAACAGAAATTGATTCAGCACGTAACTCCATTCTGCCATTAGGCGCTAATGCCAGCTCTCCCTCTACAGACACACTACTCCCATAAGTCAAATTATTTGGTTTGTTAGATTTTGGTACAACAACCTGCAAGTACTCACAGCAGGAGCCATCGTTGATATCAAGAAAAATATTATCTTTCATCTTGCGTACCGCACGAATCCATCCCTAATCGAAAATACGAGCTATTAGAGGCACCCAGAAGAATCTCCATCCCGAGAAAGCGTTAACGAATAACAGCCGTGAATATAAGTGATATAATTAAGAATTTCAATAAAATAATTGAAATTTCAAAATTCATACCATCCACAGTAATATATAATGAGAACGGCATCAAACAATAAATAATTAAATTTTTGGAATTATCAAATTAAGTTTGACATTAAAATTTTCACGAAGAACGTAATGAAAATCGTCTAACCTTTACCAAGGTGCGCTTCCCCAGAGCCTCTTTTGCATTAGCCTCAGCAATTCTCGCAAAGTTGTGCGCCTCGCGTTTTGAGTATATTAGCTTTGAAGAAAATATCCTCGCAAAATTTCTTAGTATCATAATGAAAGGAATGTTTTTTGTAATTTACGTTGAACAACTCTTTAGAGAATAAATGCTATATAATGGAAATAAATTGATCAGGCTTTCCTATCTTATCTACACAACGTGCGAAGCACAGGCGTCACCAAGTTCCAATTACACCCAACGAGCACGAAAAAGCTACTGATAAAGAAATTCAACTACTTAGGACCTTAAGTACATTTAGTTCGGGAATTTGCCACATAAGGTGGCAGCACCTGCTGGAAGAATCGCAGTATTATCGGAAATGAGTAGCAGAAGTCTTGGATTCGAGACCCGGTCATTATTTTTTGGTATATTGATTGGCTCATTGTGCTTTTTGGTTTTATTAATTACCTTAGGATTTAATAGATACACGATTATATTTTACTATGTACATTTTATTATTTTATATACATATGATAAATACATTAATCAGTGAACATTTCTTCTTCCCGAAAGCCCGTAAATGACAAACCGGGCAGTTGAATATAAGTACAAGTACGAAACGAGTATTTAAATGGAAAACGCATTGGCCTGTTCAGGCACATGAGCCCTCGCAGCCATGAGGTATCGGGTTCGCGCCAGGATATTATTTTTTTTTCTTTAATCAGGCTACGCAGCGACCACGGACATTTTCAAAAAAAATTATGGAGAAATGTAAGTAGTAAAGCGTCAGTAATGCAGAAACGTCCACTCATCAGGTGTCGCGTCGACACTGAATTAAAATGTGGAACATGAAAATCGTCCAATTTTGGAAATCTTTCGGTCGGGTGCTACGCACGCGGTCTTTCGTTACGGTAAATCTTGATTAGGGGCAAACCTCTCGCGTTTAATTTACTTTACCTTTTGTGTTTTCCTTGTCGCTCGACTCAGCTTACTTCCTTTTCTGAGCCCCCTGCCCAATCCTGTGTGCGACAGCCGCAGAACTCGGGGGGTTTTCCACAATCAACAAAAAAAACACGGTCTCCTGTAAGAGAGGTAGGACCTCACGGAAATGGGCGGAAAGGGACCCATTTCGCTTCCTTATCCTTCCTACTCTTCAAAGTGTCCTCTTCTCTCGCTACTCTAAAATAATCGGATCCTCGTGCGTACGTGTTACGCATCATCCTCTCTGATTTCTGACCTAAGACGTTCCAGCCTAACCTAACAGTTTCACGATGCTCGGGGACTTGACGCGCATCCTATCTTACATATTTTGGCGCACTGATCACGAGTCTGACGTTAGTTTTCCGATACTGCATTAAAATAAGTCAGTAGAACCCACGAAACGTCGTTAAAATACGTATTTTCCAAAGACTGATGTGGCACCGGAATTTCTCAAAAATGTTTCAGCAATAGACCTTTTCAATAGCTCTCAAGGAGTTCTATGGTTCCTTACAGGTTTTAAGAATAGTTCTGCTACGCAACATCGGTAAAGTATCTGTTAAATATACTGGTGGCATCATGCTCTTCAAGTGCAAGCGGGCATGAGATGCTGGCTTTTGTCACGGTAAATCTTATCGAGCTTATACTGTGCGCTCTAACTTAAGATTGCAAAGAAAAAAAATATTTAGGCAATATCTGTTGAGCGGCCTCGTTCTAAGTGTTGCTTTGGGAACCAGCGGTGGGTGACGGAGAACCTCTGCCCGCCAAGCTATACATTCGTGATCACGTTCAACTCGGCTACGACGGGATACGCATTATCGACGGAGGCGATGATCACAAAATCCTATTCCCAGACTCGCCGCTACGATTTAGCGCCATGCTTTTGGCATCACGTAAAACCGTAGCGTTGTGCATCTCCCTACTCATTTCTGCATTGGCAATCTCCCTATTCATATCTAGTTCGGTCATTTTGGCAGATCTCCTCATTGGAGGAGTCAACCATAAGGAAAGGAAGGACGGTAGTTCGGTCGTATACGAAGTCACAAATGAATTCCCTATTATAAAGCTTTAGTAGGTATTATCGCGTACTACTTTCTTTTTGGAATCTTTCATTGAGTTCACTCGCAGTTATCGACGCTCTGATTCACACTTATGAACGTAATAATTTAATCATGAGATTTTCTGTTTGTCAAACATTGTAAAATGTGTTTACACAAATTTAAATAATACGTACAGTATAAATTAATAATACAAAACTAATTGTACCAGTATATACAAAGCATCACGTTTCCACATAGACCTAAAACTATACGTTGACTATTGTTAATCCATCATTACTCTTTGGTTCCCTTGTCCTCGTTACCCAGAGGACATTTCCTTGCTGTAATTACACAAAAGTACGTTTAAATCAAGCATGCGTATGCAAGACCCTTGCGGAGTATCTGATAAAAATTCACCACTCTAGACTCTTATAAAACATTTAAATAAAATTACACTACCTGGAAGTAATCTTCAATCTGTTGAAGACTGCGTCCTTTCGTTTCGGGCAGAGCCACATAAATAAAAACTGACTCGAGTAGCGCCGAAGCTCCAAAAATAGTAAATACTCCAGTCATACCAACACGCTCGGTAATCTGTTGCAAATAAAAAACACATTATTTAAAAAAAAACAGTTTGAAAAATCTATTACGAAAACGGCCTTCAGCAATGTTTTATACCAACCAAAGGAAAAAGTTTGGTAACGCTAAATATTAGCAGATTAAATATAAAGAATGTGGTTCCACCGCCAATTCCTCTGGCCCTCAGAGGAAGTAATTCGCCCATCATGACACCAGGAAGACTCATCAGTCCAATCGTATTGGTAGCGACGTACATGAGAAGACAAAACCCAATGACGTATGCCTGTGAGTAAATAAGATAAAAGCATAATAATATTATAGTAACTCTGACGGTAATAAATAAAAAATTTGGAATAGCTCAAAGCATAAAATGGTTACTTACGTCTACGATAGAGTTTTCCTTTTTCGCAAGCATATACCCTGCCAAAATAAGACATGTAACTGCTGTGCCAATGGCGGAAATTATTCCAAGAGGCCTTCTACCAACTTTCAGCAGCAAGACGCAGCACGCCAGACAAAAAAGAAATCTAATGGCGGCCGTCACTACAGCTGCCAAGTATTTATCCATACTGTCGCCCCCTTCATAACAGACAGGAAGAAATGAAACATTTAATTGAATCATAGATCGATTAAGTAAAATCCACAAAGTTAATGACCCTCACCAATTTCACTAATGATGTTAACACCGTAGAATACGATAACGTAGGTACCGCTGAGAATCTGTAGAAAGTTAAATATATTTATGATAGCCAATGGCTTCAGGACTCCTGGATTCAGGATCTTCGATATCGCCGAAGTAGCCTGTTGACTCAAGGATACCGTGGAAGACATCCTGGCAACATCAGCCTTGGCTCTGGCTTCCAAAAGAGCTATTTCGGTATTGACCTGCCAAAGGAAAGAAAATCATTATACAAGCCAAGTAGATACATAACGATTTCGTGGAAAGAGAAGCAAAATCAAATACCTGCACAACGTCTCCGCCTCTGAGCCAAAGAAGTGCTTTTTTGGCAGCACCGATTTTTCTGCGTTTCACAAGCCACGCAGGACTCTCTGGTACTAAGCTCAAAGTGAAAAGTGCCAAGAGGGGCAAGACGGTTCCGCAAAAGGCAACAGTTTCCCAGCTGAAAGTAGCACCCAGTATGTAAACAAAGAGAATTCCCATACTGTATGCAGCAAAGGGAGTCCCAACCAAAAGACCGCGAAGTCCTGGATCTGCCATCTCGCCAATTAGGACCTGCAAGGTCAAGTGACAATTGACAGTTGGGGCATCGATTGTCAAATAAATGATATACATATTACACGCAGAGATTGAAATGTACCTGTGCTGGCACTGCAACCAGACCCACAGCAAAACCAGCGATGAGCCTTCCGGCCAATATGCAAGGAATGCTCTTAGCCATTCCTATTACGGCGAATCCAATGCAGAGTGGAATTGATGACAGCTGAAGGCATCCTCGTCTACCGATAACATCCAGAAGAGGTCCTGACAATAAAGATCCCAACGGCGAGACCAGACTGTGTACTGAGGCTAGAAAAGATAAATAATATTAATTAAAAAATAATGCAATTTCATATACACAATGTATAAATAAAAAATTATGCCTGCTAGAGAGATGTCACTGACATCGGGAATTGTTCCAGGCAATTGTCATGATGATATCGTGCATTCTTTAGGCAATTCATTTTCTTACCTATTGGATAGAATGACTCGAATGATAATTGTCAAGTAATGCAAGAAGTTTCGTTTGGATGAGTCTGATAAGATAGGATTTCGCTTTTAAATGGAATTGCCATTTTTTTGTTAATAAAAGAAGCGCAAAAGGAGAAAAGATATTAGATTGATACAAGTGAACTTTCAAATTGGATATTCTATTACGTGAAGTATTATACGATGTCGATACGCTGGCCGTGTGAGAATTGACATTGCCAATTGGAATTGGTATCTTATAATGAATTTCAAGTTCTTTGAAGTTCAAATGCTCAGCAAGCTGAGGATTTTAATAGTCAGGATTGAAGAGGATTTTTTTTCACTCTCATCTCTTCTCTTTCTCTTCCTCTCTCTGTCTCTGTCTCCCTCCCTCCAAGAATGCAATTCCTTACCAAGGATCTTGGGTATCGGTAGAACGAGCAGAAAATTCCGATTCCATTAGGACGAAGTACTCTTCTCGAAAAGGGATGAATTTAATTGGTATCAACCCGAGGAGGCTCAAGTGGGATCACGAAATGTTCATTGGTCCCAAAAGGAATGCAGACAATGGCTCGAGATTCAAATGGGAAACTACTAGAATCTCCGTTTCACGAATGTAAAGAAAAAGTGGATATGTATAATAATTGAAAACTGCGAGAAGAAAACTTAAAAAAGCGTCGGAGAACAAAGAAATAAAATTCAAAATACAAATTGCCAGGTAGACCGCCATTTTATTTTTTAATGTAAACCGAACACTGCGTCATTACTTTCTCTAATCCTTCAATGACCAAGATCATTTTATCTTCCATGGCTATATATATTTGTAGGTATATATATATCGGCTATAAATAAATTAGGTAAACAAACACCACATGGGATTTTTATTTATTTGATGTTCGACCTCGTCTCAGTTATATTGGCAATTCTGATTAGCGATTCACACATGTTTTAAAACGAGGCGCAGGCTAAACCCAATCAGACTAGAAGACCATGAAAAAAGTAATAGGAAGAACCGCAGCGCAAGGCAATAAATAAAAGTCCATTGAGTATGGGACACACAGCAAATGATCAAATTGTCTTGGCGAAAATGGACACTCAGTGGGTCAGGGTCTAATCTCAAAGAATCAGGATGAAGAGATAGATCCCATTTATATTCTCAAACATTATCCGTTATGTTATTTGCAACTGTCCACGTGTAGTGACCCAGATACATAATAAATTTATTCCATACGTTAATTCGCTTAATGCCCACACGTCATATTACTGAGGTGTCCTGAAGAATAAAAGAGAACTTTGATTCAGCCACTTTGTACGATATCATTTACTAGAATTGGTTTTGTTTTATAG
>JARQSV010000774.1:0-18855 GCA_030142285.1 Calameuta idolon | reverse complement strand
TTTTTTGCTCCGCTTCTTTCAACCATTTTATTTCTTTTTTTTTCACTCCAGTTCCACGTACCAGACGGCGCTGCCGTCGTCTGACCTACGTAAAATTTCAGGCCCGCGTCACGTGGCGCTTGTTTGCATTTTCCCAGTGCGATGACTTTCGGAAGATTGTGACTGTCCTTGTGCGAGCCGCGTCAGACGGAAATGAAGTTAGGTTAGGTTATATTTGTATAAAGCGAAATTTTGCAAATACAAACAAGGAATGGACGAGGGGAAAGAGTGAAAGTATTACGTGAATTCATTGAAAATGAAATTTTTCCTTTCGTAGGAGTGAACGTATATACTTCTTAGATTTCCAAAAGGTTCTTTCCGCGCGATGGAGACGCATAAGGCCAACGCGTGGAGACAAAAACAAATGGACTGACTGTGTGGAATCTGTGTCAATGCCAAAATGATTTGCCCGGCAGTTCGTCCTTAGACAATTGTCATGTATAATTCATTATGATTTTGTCAAGTCCACTTCTCAAGGGAGAGTTTAGAGTGCGTGAAGTGTACCTATCAGTGCATCCTATTGGATGTATTCATCTAACGTGTAGGAAGAATAAGAGGAAGGCATACATACAGGTACGTAAAGACAAAGGAAATAGGTTAAGAGCATTAAGTCCGACGTGGATCCGTGTAATTTCTAAGGATACGACAGGCGGCAAATTTGAGTTTCATATCTAAGAACAAAGCCATTGTAAATACAGCTAGGTAAATATAGCCGGATAGTTATTATCAGAAATTTTACGACTCAAATCATCTCGTTAGTCCAAGAACGTCTAGCATATATAAATGCCGGCATAAAAATAGCGCGGGTCGACGTCATAAAATCCGAATGCAAATTGGAAAGCTTGCCGAACACTCGGACGCCAGAGCTTTTATCAGAGCGAGCGTCATAAATTGTCAAAATCGATTTCAATGCCCTCGAGGAATACGAAGCGCATAGTACGATATATCAAGATAACAAAATTAACATTCATCTCGCATACGTCAAGGTTCCTTGCTGTATCGTTATACGTGTACGTATCAATCTGTTTCTTCGTTTGAGAAAATATCAACAAAAATAATTCGAACAAGTCACGTACCCGTGACGCATAAGAAACGTTAGACATTCTTGAAAAAGAATCGTGCTTTACCAGGCAATAGATATATCTTCAAGGACTTTACTACTTTTGAAACGAAGCATATCCGACAATTTCCATGTCGACGAGCTCTAAGAACAGACTTCGCAGAAACAAAAGCAAACGAATAGAAAATGTCAAGAACCATCGAACACGCCTATTGACGGTTAAAGAGTTCACGTCGATCAGCGCCATCTGGAAGAATATCTTCGAAACGTTTCAAATGAATGGCGCTGTACTTGCTAGAGTTCCGAGTGCCAGACGAAATTATCCAATAAAAAAATATCTAGGTCAGTTACACACTACAATTTGCAATTTGCCTGTAGTAGCCGCATCATTTGACGTTGACCAGGCGAGACGTTTATACCTATATACATATATACTCCAAAGTTCAAACACTTAGTGGGGGCCCTTGAATGGGCCTTGAACTTTCTAAATTGATCCTACCTTCCCCTAGCAACCTCTCCATTTCGTTTTGCTGATGTCACCATCTGTCTCTCGTATCCTCTCGCTATATCTATATGCTACGAACCAGACACTTTTACAAGCTAATAAATTGATCCATGCGGAGGAGAATCCGAGTGAGAAAAGATCCATTAAGAGAAAAAAAAAAAAAGTTTGGACTCACCGATCCAGGATCCCAATTCTTTGTCAGCGTGCAGGGTTCCATTGTTTTCAGCCAATTGGGGTAGTAATACCGCACTGTAGCCAATGGGCATCCCAGCACCGGCGGTGAGGATCAATATAGATCCGGTGACCAGACACTGTAAGTTACAATAAAAATAAGAGTGGTAAAACAAAATATGTAATGTCGCAGGAACAACTCTGTGGGATCCTTATAGACTCTAGGTAGATAGCTCGGTAGGCCTTAGGGGCTGCGGTCCTTGTAAAGTAAAACGTAGCCTCCAAGATAAGATAGGATGGATAAGAAAGAAATATAAGGGAGAGCTTAGATTGAACGGGACAATAAAGTCTAACGATCAGGATGGTATAGGGATCTGCGGTTGAGCTAGATTAAATGCCATCCCATGTGGGTGTAAATGATCTTGGTACAAAATCTCTGCTGACAGTCAGACATATCATTGTCAAAAGACAGATAATTAAATATGATTGTGCGATGGCGATTGATGCTCGTGCCGATAAAAATATCTTTAATGATAAAACGGTGACTTTGGTATCTATAAATCCAATTGTCTTCTGTGTGCAGATTATAATGACAATAATCGTGTCAATGCTTTTAGGAGATTATATAGATATAGTTATACAATCGAAAATTATCGAAGTTCTCAGTTACTGAAATTTTTTTGACTGCCTGACTGTTTCCATATTCTCTCTCTAGCGATCACTTTGTTTTCCAAGTTTCACATTATTGCTGGGACGATAATCACTTTATTTGTTGGCGTTTCTGTGGCTGCGTGTAGGGTTGCATAAGAAGTGGTAATTGATGCTACACTTTAGCAGACAAATCCAGAAGATATAAATGAGGGGTTTATCCGTATGCTTTGTGGAAAATTACCCGCCTGCAAGAAATAGTGATAAGTTGTCTGCCTGAATTTGAGAGACTCAAGATGTCCTTAAGCAAAAATGTGTCAGGCTCTACGGAGAGGATGAGATTAGACAGGTATAAATTTGTTGGAAAAAAAAAGCATTAACGAACAGAGTTAAAAAAGAGGGATCAATTAAAAAGTTTGACGTGATTGATTTTATGTGTTAATTAATTATTTCTCTCACCTGGGCCAACACTCCGTTCCTATTCGAGAAATATTGTCTCAATACGGTCTTTGTTTCGTAATTGTTGTTATTATTTTTGTTTATCTCTGCAGCATCCTTGGATTTCGCCGTTTTTATTATCGTCGGGGATGATACGTAGCTCAGGATCAGCTGATTCTCTTGCCTAATACAAAAAATTGTATATTATTCTCGAATTGTCAATGACCATTAAAAATTAATAAATATTGTGAACAGTATACTTCACCATTTCATTTTCAATGATGATCTCATAAATTTTTATGTTACCACAGTTGTTTTTACAACCGATAAAAAATATGATAAATGACAATGATGAAAGTATATTTAATCATATCATTTACTTATTTGCGCAATAAAATTTCAACAACGTACATTATCATACATTGAAATGACATGATATACTTCATGAAGTTTGCAAATTGATTTCTAACCTCTGTTCTGTGATAAATGCTCACGGTACACTATAAAGTTTTGAGAATGGCTGACAGTGACATACCAAAATTTTCGTAGATCTACGTAAATAACGACCGAGAGACAAATGGAATATTTCTGTGACGAATTCGGTTTTCTTCGAGATTTTGATAATCGATATAATCGAATTAGAAAAAAAGTTAAGGTCCTAACCTAAAATATAAATTTTAGGAAATACAACAGACTCACCTAGTATCTGGCGCCATGTCTGGTACGGAACACTTACAAAAAAAAAGAACGTCCTTAATCTCTGGATTACTTCATCAATCAAATGAATTTTATCTCGTGGATCAACTGTCTACGGTTATTACGATTCTTTGGCATATCCACTACAGTTTTAAAGGTAAAGTTATTTTTCGATTTATTTAACAATGCACACCACACTTCCACGCTCTCACTTGAGTTCAAAGGTTAGGATTCACCAGAAATAAAAAAATCGCCAAAACTTCTGTTCCTTTCACGATACCATTCGAAATCTGGTATTTCAACGTTACACCAGACTGTACGTTGAATCAACGTTACACAGAAATATTCTCAAAGGACAAAGACGTAAGGAAAGATCATGTAGATCCCAAAGATCACGAGACACTGAGCACGTAGCAAAATTCTGAACGTATAAAAACAAACGACAAGAACTAGGCGTAAAACCGGTTTGAAATTAGGTAACTCTTTGAATTTCTAAAAATACTATCTCTTTGTATCTGCCTCTATATTACTCGAAAATCAATATATCGATATCCTCCTTCATAAATTCTCTTCGATTTTCATTCGCACCGTCTTTGACAGTCTCGCTCGATCTTTTTCTAAAATCGTAATGATCTACCGAGTTGTCTGTAGGCCGAGTACAACGAACGAACTGAGTGAAAGATTCATAGCGACGCGCTCTTATAAGCAACTGAAACGTGTTTGATTAGGTTAGGTTAACAATAGCGGAGATCTGTCAAAGTAAATCATGATTATATTATTTAATAAGAGAAACGTAGCGCGCGCCGAAAATTCTAATCTAACAATTGTGCCAGAAAAATTGATTATATTAACGAAAGAGACTAACACAGTAACAGAGATCGAAGATATTGAATCATAGATATATTATTTAACAATAGACACATCGCGACTGTCAAGCAGTACATAGTGCCAAAAGTAGCGGTGTAAATCCTATAAATAAAAAACGTAAAGTCCCTTAGTTATCCCAGTTAAAATTAGAATTAAAAATAATCAGGCCTACTAAGGACAAAAGGCATTGTGGGATGTACAGCATTAGGGTAGGGATCAAAGGATTAACAAACAGTCGGTACATTTATTGGTCGTTTTAAAATTTACGGGGATTCTTGCTGACTCACCAAAGATTCCCAAGTTTAATCCGCTTGAATTACACTCTTCTATTCAGACTCGAATTTACGTGAAATCCTAGCTACACAGTATAATTCCTATTGTCTTGGTTATAATTAGTTGATAGCACCGCGCCCACATCAACTGTGCGATAAATAATATTCGGGAAGATTAACGTCGAAGGATTTAGTCAGCGTGCACTTAAAAATAAAGAATCGAGCAGGAAGCGTCGCGCGGTAAAACATGGTGACGCCGATAGAATGCTAGGTTAAATATAGGATCTATGTGCGTACGCACCTAGTCAACTGATCAAATAATTTAAACAGATTGTAGTTGATAAATTAAAATAATATTATGACGGAGCACCAGGGTGAAGGGTCGAAAAAAAAAGATCAATTCTTTTTATACATATTTTTGAAGTACGTACTTTAAAGAATATTAATACACGTGAAATTTACGGAGATATAAAAGTTGTTTTGGATCAGGTCAGACGGCTCAGTCGACTCGTCTGCGTGCGAGCGAATAGAACAGACCTCCCATTGTTCTAGGCGCGTATACCTGCGGTATGTGGATACGTGCATAAATGCGTGCGATTTTGCCTCTGCCCTTTAGTGTCTTTATTAATCGTTTACTTCAGTGATATATGGAGATATAAGTGAAGCGGATTGATGATTATCCAGAACAGATAACCTTGACCCGCTATCGCGATTAACTATTGGGAAGGCTGCTGATTCAACTTGACCGATTAGACTGATTCGTATAAAGCAGAGATACGGACGATTTGTGTCTATACATATGTGACTGCGTAGACGCATTTGCATGGAGACTCTGTTACGTATATAGTTATAGTACGTTTGCTACGCCTGCAATTCATACTCTTCCTACACTCTCATGCACTGTTAAGTAAATCTTATGTCAAGGCTATGTAAATAGCTAATTCCTTTAAGGCGGTTCCATGATTATAATCATAATAGTAATAGGGAAGCACGTGTTAAACAGGCAGTAAAAAAAAAAGTCACAGATTTTTGAGTCAAAATTAAATGAATTATAACGTAGGATATCCTCGACATTTGAGCGAAAAGTAATTAAATTCTACAGTACGAAAATGAAGATATTAAATTTTTAAGTTATTCATTTTTATACGTTGAGTATATCTATATACTGAATATTGAAACTCTTTTTATATCTAAAAACTACACGCTAATTCATTTGCAAATTTTACATAGGCGAAGATTTGTTATTGACTGATAAATGTAACGAATGCGAAATTTTATCTTGGATTATGTGTTATTATCCGCTTCCGAGTCGCGAACGTTATGTCAATGCTATATTTTTTGTAATACTTCAAAATATTGTATTTGATGCTAAGATACTTTTCGCCTTCTTTCCAGAGACCTTAGCTGAACTTTTTTATTTTATTTTTAAGATGGGATGAGAAAAGTTTGTGGTTTATTTCTTCGCCTGTTTCCCTCGAATGGTTAGACCCTCGTGAAGGTCTAAATGGATTCTAACTTGATTGTATGGAGTCGCTGCTTTTCCTCTACCTCGTACATTAAAACGTGATTGACGTCATACCCCAAGTTCACTTACAGCTTTATATCCACAGAAAATGTCACTAGTATATTTTATATGTAGTTAGGCCTAGTCTTATCTGCTAGACTAATTTCATAATCCTTAAAGAGTTTGCATTCATTCTTATTGCTTGTGTAAGAGTTTACGGTTTACTTATTGCTATTTTACTGTGGCAATTATTACGCACGCCTTGTCTTTATGATATAATCTTATATCCGAACGAATTAGTAGGTAAGTACCGCTAACTTTGTAATTTAATGGACACGTTATTAATTCGCGAAAAAGCTCGAAGATTATTCCAATTTGCGGCTGTCAGAATAGTTTGAGTGGCTAAAGCCGTGTAAAATAATAGCAGCTCATGCTGCTGTACTGTAATTTCAATTGTAATGTAATCAGTGACAGGTGTTCCGAAACAGCGTAAATTGTTTGGCCTCAATTTTTCAAATTATTCCATAGCAATTTTCAAGACGTATACATACGTATATCTGTATATACGTACGTTTGTGCCGACATGAAATTCAGTTGAATCGACTGTTGCAGAAGTTTCCTGTGAAGATGGCGCTGCGACAGCTACTTTCGTCAAGGCGTCGCCTGACTAAAAGCACTCATGTCGGTACGTGCTTGCGGGAAATGTCTTTATTTTCCATGAAATGCACTGATACTACCACGCGTATATCTACCTTGTCAAGTATTACCTAATACGTACCAAATACGATCTACAAAAGAGAGGGAGAACAGTTTCAAGTACATATAACCTTTACGCGCGCAGTAGCACAGACGAACGTTTCCTGTCAGCCTAACAAGAACGACACACGAAGAGACGCGTGCGTTATGCATTGCAGCAACTGTTAGAAAAGTCTAGTCAAGAGAGTGTTAAAGATATTATTTAGTGAAAGGTTAGAATTATAATTTCTGTAATTATGTGCACTGGATAAATAAATAGTGTACCTGCGAATAACGGATAATTAATTATCAGGCTGTGGCGACCATGGTGAGATACGTGAAAATATTTTAGAATTTAACTGTCAGTGTATCCATATTTAGTTGACGTTATCGTCTAAGGACAATCGTAGGAAGGCTTATTCTACTTCCAGAAAGATTTTCACGAAGACGAGTCTCCAAGCTAGAGGCAACCTGTAGCAATGCAATTAGCCACGTAGAAAAAAAGTTGAGTCAATTTGACTATAAATTAACGTTTTGAGTTACTTGCTTACTGGTTCAGTGTTATTAGTAGTACATACGAGATAACTTTTTCATTCTATTACAGCACGAGAATTGCAGAATTCATAACCTATTTGACAGCTGTACGATTTAAGGCTATAGACTATCCTGTCTATGCCGTGACGTAATATTAATAGTTACGAGCTAGTTTAATGACTTGAGGAGAACGAGCAGTCGTTACTTCACAGACAGGAAAGGATATACAGCCAACGTTGAACGCTGACTACTCGTAAAATCCAGTAAAGCGCACAACGCGGTATCCATTGTCATCGTCGTAATCCGGTTGACAATAACGTAACACAGCAGCATTCAATCTCGCTGACGTGAGAGCAGGAGCCAGCTAAAATTACGGAGGATTTGCAAATCCGTACGGGATATTAGATATCCTACATAGAGGATATATTTCATCGTAGAGAGCACGTTGACGGTTGCCTTTAATACAAAATTATTCAGTACTGCCACTAACGAGGGAGAGGAAGATGGATGAATTTAATTAAATAGCATACACGTATGTGACAAATAATTATAACAGGTAAGGATTTATAACTAGTAGTTACAGTATTACAGGCTTCAGTCTTATTGAATCCTGATTATGTAGAGCGCGTAGTGAACTCAATTGTTTACTGTTATTATTACACTGTTACAGGGGTGTCAGGTGAGACGACGTTAAACATTAGTGAGGATGATTATCAGCTGTTGGGTTATGATATCCTGTGAAATTTTGGGACATGAAGGAAACTAGATAAGCAAAGAATAAAAGAAAAAAGGGATTCTAAAATTATCACACCTTTTTATAATATCTTGTTGGGTATTTAGACGTCACGACTAAGGAGTTTGGTATATATAAATTAAAAGCCTAAAAGATAATTTGTTGGGTCATTTTGAACATGATTATTGAGAGGTTCAAAAAAGTTATGGCTCAATTTAATTGTTCTTATCTCGAAGAAGGAATTTAAGGGTTGGTAACCCTCCCTAATGAAATATCCTTTCAGATATCTGCAAAATCCATTCCAATCCATTTCTAATGTCCGGAATGAATTTAGTATTGATTACGAGTAAGAATGTGAAACGGTTTTCGGCGCCATCATAAAAATATTCATATACATATAAATGGCGATGATTGTTCCCTCGGAATACAAATAACCTTTTAATCCCATTAAAGTCCTCTCTCTTTTTTTAGGTCCAATACTTATCCAAAAAAATTTACGTTAAAGTGGATACTTCCTGGACGGAATTAAAGGATTTGCCACGAAATCCGCCATGATGACCAGTATTACTTTCTCGTTCTACCCCGAGCAATCTTCGCTACCCCTTTTTTATACCTTATGTCATCACGCTTCAACCGGCAGCCCTCAACTTCGAGATAACACTACATGACTGACGCTGCGAAATTGTCCGATAGAAACGGCCATGTTAACCGTTGTGATACAATATATATCTCCCTGCGATTGGTGGTGACCTGGTACGGACGTTCCCGATAAGTCCTGTGAAATGACGCTCGTTGAAGACAACGACTAAAGAAGAATATTGCAGCATCTTATCAGAACATTGAACTTGATAATGACAAAAGACCAGAGGATACGTCTTCAATTCTCTGGAGATATTCACAACGTGATTCTATAGGGTCTTCCAGTCATCGATAACAATCATTTCAGTTGATATAATGCCATTGGAATGGAACTGTCAGCCAGGATATTTATAACCATCAATAAACATTTCTCATACTCCTGTACGGCTATTCTTGGCAGCTGGTAAACGCGTATCTATCTGGAAAATAGAGAGAGGTAGAGAGAAATCCATTTATTCGGGACAAGGTATATGTAATATGGGGTTATTAGATTAGGCATGTATAATATGGGGTTTGATTAGGTTTTTGAAAATAATGAAATTTTGGAAAAGGCCCGTAGACAAAAAAAACAAGTATGACAAGAATGCTTGGAATTGTTGGATGAAAATTTATTTTTAGCGTGCTGTACTGTATTACAGTTAGGTCGCAGCCGCTCATCCGAGGAGCCGTCTACTTTACTACTGTGGAGATGAGAGTGGCGAAGAGGGGGAAAAAGAAGATACAAAAGAAACAAAAAATGGAATACTGCGACCCCGTTTCGAATGATTGCCGGCAGTGCTCCCAGAAGGATAACGGGAAGGACGAGGAGATAAGGGTAGTAAGATATTTCGTTTGGCGAATTGGAAGGTGGAGGACGAAACGGGAGCAAAGACATTCGCACGCGGTAAGGCAATGTATAAACATATAAACCGGAACTACCTAGATACCAAGAGTGGCTGTACTTAGCCTATTTTTAATCCACAAATGGCTAGACGCTTCGCTGTTCGCTTATTTAGGGAGCCGCCCCTTTGTCGTAGACGCGAACGTCCCTAGGGAAGATAAAGAATGTTGAATTGTGACTCCTCTTGTTTATCTTTTATTCCTTGTTTGCGTATCCTTCTTTTTCGTTCTCCTATTTTCCCACCATTCCTTCGTTTCTTGGTTCTGTTTTTCTTTTCATCCCTTGTTTTTACTCCAAGCTTCGTCGCAGCTTCCAATGAAGTCAGCCTTGTCTGTTACCATGAAAACACGATAGACTTTTTCGCTCTGAAAACTACAAGGACTACGTCCTGAGGGATGCTTCACGGTTAAACTCGCCCCTAGTTAAGCTGCCAAGCGATAAAAGGTTCCCCCTTATATGAGGGTAGCTGAAACTACAAAGCCTATGGGGATGGATGTCAGTTCGCAGGTTTCGATCGATCGCATCGAAAATCTATAAAGCAAATCAACAATATATTTCTCTCGAGACGCACTACGAATTATAGAGAAACACGGGGTCGGTGTGTCGTGACGTTAAATTTCCCCCAAAAAAAAATTTAATTTTTTTCATGGAATTTTACTTCAGGGTGAACACAGTGCTGAGTTTCGTGGATGCCTGATGGATGCTGAGTTTTATTTTCTTTAAATCCCACGACCGTTCCACAATTTTCTTCCTTAACCTGAAAAGACACCCTCAGGACTTTCGACATTTTTCTCCTTCGTCCTAGAAGATTTCACGTTGCACGTTCTGGGAATAAACGTCACTGGGATTCAGGGAATAGAGAGCTGTCTACTTCGAAAAACGGAAGACTCTCCGGTGTCGTATTCAAATGACACGTAGGAATGACACCGTGGAAAATTATAGTGTTTTTCCTTGTTCCTTTTTTAACAATCCCATATGGCTACAGTCACTCACTCTCTCTCTCTCTCTCTCTTTCTTTCTTTCTTTCTCTCTCGGTTTTCCATTATGACAAAAGGAAAGACAAACAAACAATCTTTCGCCAACCCTAGTTTTATCGTTCCTCGCCATACGAAACTCCATAACCAAAGATGGCACCTTCTGGCAACGAGATACGTATCAGGACCAAATGTTTTTTCCAAACGACATTGCAATTTCCTACGATGGTCCAAAGGACGAATTCCCTCCTACTTACTGGAAAAAAAAAGCGAGACGAGCATTCGATTCGAAGACTCTGGTTTTTCGATAATATCGTAACGATTGCTTCGTTCGAATTGCACACATTTAAAATCCTTTGCTGCGGCGCCATTTTATTTATAAAAACAACGAATAAATAGTAATACACTTTAAGCAATTCTGTAAATCAATAGTGCACTCCGATAAGCTAACATTGTATAACTTTTGTAAAATATACATCTTTTTTTTTTTTACGTCAAAACAATGTATCCCCCACCACTGCACTTGTTATGCGATAAACAATTTCGAATTTAAATAATTTTATTAAATAACTAGAAAATCCATAACGCTATACACATCCATACTATTTACGTAGTATTCATGAATGCATTGCTTGTTACGTACTGAATAATTTCGTCAGCCACCGTAACAAGAGCTCAATAAAACTACAAGAGAAACATCGTGGCGCGCGGTCGTTTTTCTTTACTGTCAGATTGACATTTACGAATTTGTAAATCCAAGAGAGATCCTCCATACAAAATCCAATGTTTAGATATACCATTTGACGAAGAAAAAAATACATTCGAATTGCCCGGCCAAAAGTTGATAATTACGTAGAACACTCGTAAGAAACGAAAATCTGTCAATACGAGTAGTACAGTAAAGGAAAAAAAAAGCAGTCATCGTATTTCTCAGACGAAAAGAAAACAGAAGAGGGACAACGAGAAAACCAGAAGAACAACAACAAAAAAGCTATCAAATTTATCGACGCCCGTATTTTATATCGAGAATAAATTCGAGAGGAAAGCGAACGAATCCCCACAGCATTTCGGCACGTTAGGTTAAATAATGCAGTGTAAACGTGAAGATCAATATGGGTCGTTCTGAATAACGTAATGTCTTCCATTCTCTCTTCGTGTATATTTCCTTTTACCGTCGAAGAATGAGCAATGGAATTAACTGTACAAATAAAGGATAATAATTACTGCGACTTTACAACTTAACCTAAAATCGTGATTCGCGAAACGTTTCGTTTCGCAACTCGCTAACGAGATCGTGAAACTAATTCGTACCTATCGTGCCGTTTTCACGTTTTCATTCGATTCAGCCAGACGGTTCGACGTGTCTGATTGCGAGACACTTGGAGTCTTTGGTCAATTTGAGTCACGAAAATAAAAAGAAGCTCACCGCATTGTCAGGTTATTAACGTTGACGTGCGTGAATTCGTATTCTGACTTAACAAAGGGATCTGAAAGAATCGAGAAATCAGCATTCATTGGATATAGCCATGTTTTTTTTTTTTTTATTATACAGAACAAACATGGTAGACACTTTCATCGGCTCAGAATCCTTTCATTCTAGTTTGTATATCAATTAATAATTTATACATATATTAGAATAAATAACGCCGAACTGACAATTTTCACGAAAGATTCAAATACGCTTTTACCTTTTACTGTATTCTGTCATAAATATGTTTTTTCTTCGTTTTGCAAATAAATCTTTTTGATTATCCGTTAACACCTTCACCTAACCCACACGGCACACAGACATTGTAAGGATATTTGGCATTGTGCCAAGCGGATAAGATCCTTATAAGAATCGTAACGGCGAATGCTCATTGCAACTACACTGAACATTTTCCTCAGAGTAGCATCGTACCAATGCGAGATTAGGATTAGGAAAAGTCCTTGCAAAGATTCGTAACGAGTGTATAGTGAACGCCAGATTGAATGTGAAAGAAAGAGAGAGAGAGAAAAAGAAAGGTAAAGAAAAAACAGTCTAAGGTACAAGATACCATGTAAATAATAAAATTATACGTCGACTGGATATGTACAATATTTAAAAGAAAATTTGAACATTAAAAAAAGAAATAAATATTTTCTGGCGAATATCATTGATACATTTTGAGAATAAAATTCGCCAATAATTTGATTTCCGCGAGTAAGCGTGATCAACAGTCTAGATATATATGTAAATATATATTTATATGTACTACCTTAAATTGTATATATCTCATCATATATTGGTCTGAAGTAAATAGTATAGTAAGTATATAGTACCGTTTCGTGTCTCTACATTGTCATATGTATATAATGTATATATAATATAGTAGGAGGTCCCCTTCGTTAACATTAACAGATCTGAATTCACTGTATTCTATAGCACGAGCACATTAGATAATATGATAAACTCTAAATTTAGACAGTCTAATACTTGGTCTCGAGATATTGACTTATATGGTTTATGATGAAGTCATAGAATGTTTGAGTGGAGCGTCGCGACGCTACGACTCGATAATGGAATAGCCAAGGAAAGTTGATGGTTATTCGACGCTCGCTATATGTATATCCGCCTTAAGACTTTTCGCCAAGGTCTATATTCTTTAAGGTAAATATCTAAGCTCCATTCCTGTATTTATGTACGTGTTTATAGAGAACTGAGACGCAAGGTCGATAAACTAATCGTAGGACCGGTTAATAATCGTCGAGTTACATAATCGAATAATAATCAATTAATTGAGAAACATTTCGTAATAAGCGTAACCCACGCGAGTTACGTCATTTACATCGGACGATGATCGATCCATTTGCTCGTTAGACGTAACGTTCGATTTTCGTTGCTTATACATGCAGCGTCCTTCTAGCTCGAAGCTTCAATTTTTTATTTCGATCGACTCCGTTACTCCTTCTTTGCTCTTGGCTAATTTCTTTAATAATTATTTTACGTCTTTGTCGCGGTCTTACGCGATTTCTCGTTTTTTTTTTCTTCTTCTTTCGTAGGCCTGTGGCACGTAAGTAAATTCTAGACGGAAGCATACGACTGTACCAGAGAGATAATCGTAAAGATTTTTAATGCTGGGGTCAATGGCGACACTGACTATTGTGCCGAGTGGCTGATAGGTTGACCTTTGCAATATTTATAAATGTATTAGGCGAGTCGATGCGCTAGAGAGCATAGATAATAGATTATATAAGAATAAGTGTAAGATTGAGGATAAAAGAAGAGACAATGACGTATAGTATTATTATATAGTTAAAACCAGAGTAATTGTTGGTCAGTTACCTTAAAGCTTTCGTTTTGATCATAAAAATAATTTAAGTATATTTCAACCAGTCTATCAGGCTGGATGGAGTTTTGAGTGTGTCAAAATTTCGAAATTCCTCTGCCCACTGAATCAGATACCTGGAACACTTGTAAAAATACAAAAAAAAAAAATAATGAAAGCGACATTCATACTCTCTTCCCATACCAGACAGTAAAAATGTATATCAGATCGCAATATAAAAATTGACTCTGCAATCCAATACTCACACCAAACGAGATAAAAGCAAAGACTACGCTCTCCTCCATTAGAGGAGCCTCTACAGTTTCCCAGATATCCATTGCACATAGAGTACGATAAATTCGTGAAGTATTACAAGTGAATTTCGAAAATTCGTCACGAGCGAAAGGCATTTTTCAAAAATTTCATTTTCGGTATCCACGATTCTTGCAATATCTGCTGCATCCACGGTATGCGATATTACATGGGACAAACCTCGTAGAGATCCTGATCAACGTTCGATCGGATCTTAAACGCACGTGGCTTTATAATTGTGAGTAACTTCCGGCGAAATGCTCGACGAAGTCGCCCTGTCGAAGTGACAGACACCGATGCCCCGTTCGTTCCTCTGCGAGCTCTTGGACTGAGCTTCCGGTTTCTCAAAGTTGCTGACATTGAGCCTGCCCTCCTCCTGAAAGGATTTGTCAAAGTTCGCCGCCAGCCCGAGTCTGGTACTGCTCTCTCGCTGCGTTCTAGGTCTATCGAAGTTGCAGATGCTCATGCCCCGTTCACGTTGCACGGGTCGCGCCAGGACGTCAGTCCTGTCGAAGTGGCATATGCTCATGCCCCTTTCGCGTTGAAGCGGTCTAGCGAGCACATCAGTTCTGTCGAAGTGGCAGATACTCATTCCCCGTTCCCGTTGCAAGGGCCTGGCAAGGACGTCCATGCGATCAAAATGGCAGATACTCATGCCACGCTGCCGTTGAAAACTCGGCTTTGGGATCTCCAGGGACTTCAGTGGCTTCAGAGGCTCCTCCTCTGCAGGTGCCTGCACAGCGTATTCAGCCATCACCAAAGACTGAAGGTCGAACGCACTTTTGGCGCGTCGCGGCGCATTCTCGCACGGCAGCAAGGACATACTGGACCCCACGAAGACGCTGTTCTGCCGTGGACGCGACAGGGCCGACGTTAGGCTATTCTGGTGCACAGGATGATCCAGACAGTGAATGTTGAATTTCGAGCAGCTTCGATGCTGCAACAGCAAACCAAATTCCTTTTTCTCTATCGAGTCGATACTCACGGCGATTCTATATAAACTTAATAATTTAACGCAGTCATCAAAAAAAAAATATCTTAAATCTTATCATACAACAAACGAAAAACCGTTCGCTCTCATTACTTATTGTCAAAAATGATCGAAGGGAGACCTAGATGGATTTTCATTGTCTTGGACGGCCGCTTTGTGTCAGTTCACAAAGCCACTCTTTCTCTGTATTATCGGGGACACCGACGATATCCCTTAAGAATTTTACCACAAAAAAACTGGGAGCAATTTTCATCCCACGCAATTTTCCATTATATCCAACCGCAAACGTGAACCGCAGGAAAAAGTCTTTGTATTCATTATGCATATAAGTTATCCTCTTACTTTGGCATAACAAGAAAGAAAAGGGACAGAGTGACAATTCAGAGTAATTTGCCAAATAGATATAGACTGTGTACTTGACATAACAGACGCGAAATTCGTTCCAGTAGACATTGAGACGTGACTGACCAAATTCATAGAGGTTGAAAGGTCATGCGGGCTAATTTACATGCAAACGATGAAAGAACATTGCTATGGGAGAGAGCGATGTAAGCGCACAGAAGCATAGACAGTTCACCCTCCAGGGTACTTCTACACAGATGGCTTTCTCGGTGAGTAGATATAAGCCTGGTATATACAGCATTTATATATAAAACTAGAAAGGTAAAAGTAACTGGTATACAGGGTTAACGAATTAAACCACAGCAACACCCGAAGCACACCCCCCAGAGAGCACTTTGACGTCGTGACCGAAGACGCCTCCCGGCTACATTATAGACAAGAATCTTGTTATCTATAGACGAAATCATTGCTTCCATCCATTTCAGTTAAATGATAAAGCTTTATTTCTCTCAGTCTTCGGAAAGACGCAGGATAAAATTCCTTCGGTCCTAAGCGACATTGGGGTTTATACAGAGTCCAAGTTTGTTGCCTGAAAGTATTAAAAATTATTGGGGACTAATTTGAGCAATTTTTTTAAGCTAATATTTCAACCAATCAAGTAGAAATGTACCTTACGTGGTCAGCCTTGATGAGAATTTCGAGCTGGACCGAAATACGCAAACACTGCAGTAATTACAGCGGCTAGTGTTAACCCCTGCCTTCGAGCTATCAACCCCTACAGTATTGCACGTGTAACACGCAAAGCGTGTGGTTTGTCATACGGCTTTGCCATAACGTAACTCCTTGCTGTGTACTAATCCGGACGTTATTGGAAATCCTTTGTAAAACTAAACAAGCATTGATATGGAGAATTATGTATGATACTCATGGGCGGTCCAAAGTGTAGCCAACTGCGCAACGCTAAATTCTGCGGATTTCAAGGGAACCTGTAGTAACCTAGGTATAACATACTTACCGGGAGGAAATACGGGGCTGCCGTATACAGATGCGGCAACGTTAAAAGAAAATCGCGTTGCAGCGGAGAGAATCAGCGCTTTGCGATGATTGCTCGATAAATATTTATAAGTTTTGAAAATTTCTGAAAAACTATATATGTACATTTATCAGGTAATCGCGACTCACGGTAGGCAATGTTAATTAATAAAGTTACGGTATAAACAAAATGTTGGATCGAACGTTACTTGCTGTGACGATTGATTGTATTTTTTTTTTTTTTTTTTTATACAGACAGATTCATTTCAAAGCGTCGAGCTTTTTGGAAGCGAAACGAAAATTGTGTCGAGGGAAAATTTCATCTGTAAATCAACGTCGTCCACCAGCGTCCGGCGCATCCGGTTACGATTTAATATATACCACGTATGTGTACCTATCATATACAAATTTGTGGAAGCAGCAAATCAGAGAGGACAGCAGGGTATGGTAATGAGTGCGTTGAAACTCACTGGCAGTTGACTTGGATCAGAAATCGCGGAACTCTGTCTGTGCTGTTGCTGAAATTTTGGCTGATACGGTTCCAGCATGCGAATTTTACCCCATCGATTGAAAAACAAGGCAATCGCTGCTACCCAGAGGACCAGCACCAGGACGACTATAAGAGCTTCTTCGGCACGGACGACAACACCTCCAGGAGGACCTGAAATGGTACAATCGGATGTTAAAGTAATTATCCAAAGAAAGAATAGAAGTACAGTATCGAGTAAAAATAAAATTTATTACGAAAAACATATGAATCTATTTATTTTCTCCTTTTTATTCGACATTCGTCCATAGCCACTGTACGGTAGTAATTTTACATTGGAGACCATATACGCTCTTAATGGCAATGTAAATATTTATCCATTTTTTTTTAGAACGCGTGGATATATTTTATGTTGTGACAGACACACCCAATTTCGAGGTTAGGTATCCGGTACAATTTTTATACATTTTTCGAGAAGGGAGAGAAACATAGAAAAAGCTCGAGGATTTTACTCCAGATTTTTACGGCGATAAATCTTCAACCTGCGCGGTATTGGCTAGTGTGTAATTGACGATAGGAAAACCAAAAAAAAAGGAGAAAATAAATTTAAAACCAACCGACCATCGGAATCGGTGGAATTGATTTCCGGCGTTGGATCCAATTTGGTGGGCATTGAGCCTATGAGAACCTCCGGAAGTTGATCCTCCATATTGTCTGGTGCTTCCTTTAATTCCAATTCAATCTTGGTCACTTCGGCTAAGCGATACAAAAATTATATATTATTATAAATTTTACTAAGGGATACTTTGATAAAAACTATACAGTTTACAAAATTATATATATATATATATATTTCAATAAAATTTTGTCAGCTGACCGTTTGTCACCTGACGCTTGATCGGTGAAACTGTGACATGTTGGCATCCCTTATGCCCCCTCCCGTCCTCCAGAATGAGAAATTTTCGTTTCCCTTTACCTAAAAACACACAAAAATAATCCGCATTAAGGCTGGTACGCACGTACTGGTATCAAAACTCGTTAGTGAAGTTGTAAGTGCTCCCTGTTTGCGTTAACAACGCGATATGGAGGAGCTACAGGGCGAGTTTGAGAAAATCAATATCAACGTTACAGCTTATCAGTGAACATAATCTTATGAAATTTTCAAATCGGATTATCACGACAATCATCGAGAGAAATATTGTAGAATAACTTTGCCCAAATAAATCACATCTTCGCACAGAGTTTCATAGACGTTCGATACACCGGACAATTGTTGAGAAAAACTTTACGTATTAAAATCCAAACCAGCAAATTATTCGTCTCGCGATAAGTAGATACAATCAACATTTTATTCGCGTAAAAAAAGATTTTTTAAAATACAAAAAAAAACTCTAAGTAAAGCCATCATTCAGTAACCTAAAAACTTTTGACTCAGGCAGTACATGCATAATGTAAAGCACAAAATTAGAATTACGACTCTTGAAGTGGCAGCTACATATAACACGAGGTACAGTCCGACAAAAGTATAAAAACGAAGTATTAAAACCGAATGACAAGTTACGATCTTATACGCAATTATTGATTTCTAATCGTTTCAATTCCAAGTCAGATGAATTTCGCAAATATATTTTTTCCTGTTACACTCGACATCGAGATAAATTACGCCCTGCTGTATGAGAAATAAAAATATCCGTGTAAAATATACAGTT
>JARQSV010000773.1:90080-113791 GCA_030142285.1 Calameuta idolon | reverse complement strand
CCGTCAAGTCCAAATTCAGAATTAAGTCTAGACACGCCGAGTATATCAATAAGCAATGAAGCTGTTCAATTAGCACACTTCATGGAGTCCTTAACGGATACGGAATTTCAATCCCGTACTAACGGCGTTAAGTTTCCATTACCCCGTCTATTTGTAGATTCCTTTAAAGCTGGATATGAATACAAGAGGAAAGCCATACTAGCTGAACGAGCTATGAAATCTACCAGGTAACATACTGAACAAGATAATGCACCACATATTGCATGTGGCGCACAGTGTAAAATTTTCACATAGAAATCAACAATTAATACCCTTAACTTCTTAGTCCAGTAAACAATGAGAGAGTCGACGGCGAGGGTAGCGAAAACGGATGCACGGAAAGCGAAGACGAGAGGTGCGAGTGTCGTGCGCGTAGTCTGGAAGTAGAGAAAGAGCAACCTGACGATGTGCAAAATGGGGTACCGGAGGATACGGATCTAAGAAAGAATGAGCCACAGCCTTGCCCTTGTGTTTATCAGCATGCGAAAGAGATCGCAGAACAAAAGAAAGACGTCGTCGATAATCCTCCGTGTCCCTGTTTGCGGAAGACCAAACAAAAAACTGTGGCAACCACCATCCCTAGTACTCCTCCAGTCAAGACGAGTCCTGAGGCGAAGAAGCCAATAGTAAAGACTGGGTCTACGCAATCTGCACAGACGCAAACGCGGCACTCGACAACTCAGACACCGAACACAAATCATAACCACAATCACACCATGCATCAGGGTAGGTGTAAGTTATACGTCGTTCCATGGATTAATTTTATTTATTCCTAAACAATGATTTCTGTCATCTTCTATTCTATGGAGATCAAAAAAGTGATGCATCGATTATTTTTTATTTTAAATGTCTTTTATAAAGCACTTTCTTCTCTTGTTCAATAGGTTCTACTCATGCACATTCTCACGGACCTTTACCAGACCTCATGAAAAACACAGGAACAACACACAGAGGGCATACACAGAACAATCATACGCCACATGCTTGTCATAAACAGGCCAATATAGAGCACATCAAAAGAGTTGCTTGTAATGATTGTCAGTATTATTAACACAGTATTGAGGGTAATTTTTATTGGATTGTTTTAAAATGAACTTACGTACGCAGTGAGCACAGCTGACGGGGACTGTTCGGATTCGGGAAGTAGTCAAGAAGATTCCTGTTCCACAAGTAGCTCGACACCACGGGATTCCAGTAGACACTGTGATTGTTGTTACTGTGAGGTCTTCGGTCACGGCGTTGTGAGTATCAGTCTAGTATGGCAATAACAAAGAAACGACGTTGACATTAAATTGTTTTTATAGAAGTATTATGTTTGAATTTTAGCCATCGGTTGCGCCTGTTAGTCGAAATTATAATGAGATGAGGGAGAGGCTAAGACAATTGTTAACAAAAAAGAAAGCAAAAAAATGTAAAGCAGCTAGCAGTCCTCCAAAAAGTCCAGTCGAAACGATTCCAGCAAATCCTACCGTGCATCCGAAAGCGGCATCGAGTCATTCAGCGGCTAGGTCGAACACTCCAGTGTCCACGACGTCCACGGTTCACCAGGAACAAAGAGATCAACGAGATTTGGAGACGTTGCTTGAATTTATCGAAGGCAATCAAAATGGCAAGAGGGACAACAAGAAGGCTGAGAAAAAGGCGCGGCAGAAACAGCGAAAGGTAAGTCGTGAATTAATAAAAAGAAATATCGAAATATGATTGGAACGTAATGATAAATTTTGTATAGCTGGAGGAGAAGTTGAAGGGGGATAGACAAGAAGCAGAGAGGCAGAGGCTGATAGAGCTTCAAAAGAAGACGCCGGAAGTGACCATTACTGTCGTGGATCCTCAGAAACCTGTACCGCAGAGGTTACTTCCACAGCGCACTCTACCGGAAGTCTCTATTTTACCGGCATCTGCACCTGTCGTATTAACGACGTTAAAGCAACCTACTAACAATAAAAAAAAGGACAAGCCGGAAGTCGCTACCGGTAACAGCGGTACGAATAGTGCCAAAGCGAAAACTATGACTATAAATACTAATCAAAAGAATAAGAGTGCAGCTGCGACTGACAGGGTGGATGGAATCGTTCATTCTAGTCAGACAAACAAACTCTCGTCTAAGGTCGACAAGGCCGATGTTGGCAAAGGCAGCAACAGTAAAAATACAGCAACGAATAATAATGTGACAAGTGCTAAGAATAGTAACTCCAGTGTCGCACTGTCCTCGAACACTGTTGATAGTGATAAGAAGTTGACGAAGAAGGAAAGGAAGAAATTGAAAAGGGAACTGAAGAAGAACGAAGAGGCCAAAGTGAAAGAACAAGAGAAGCCTTCGCAGGCAGAAAATCAACCACAAATTGTTACTATTAAAAGGGTAATGGAGTCAAACAGTGCTGAACCGACTGTCACCATAACCCTAAAGGGTCAAACACCAGCCGAGGATAAAGTCCTTTTTACGTTGGTTAACGGGCAAACTAAGGAACCCAATCCAATGAAGCCTGAACAACAGAGTCAAAATAGTACTAGTGGAAAGAAGAAGAAGACGAAAGGTGGGGCGAATCAGCAACAGCAATTGACTAAATCTCAGCAGCAACAGACCCAGTCTAACGTATTGAAACAACAGCAAACTAACACGATAGACGCGAAAAGTGCGAAACAACAATCAATCAATGACAAGCTGAAAAATGCAAAACAAGCTGAAGACAACAAGAAATCTCAGCAACAGAGCACGAACGATACAAAGAGTACAAAGTCTAAGAAAGATAAGAAAAATGCCGAAAATAGAGAACCTGTTTTGCAACAGAATACTCAAAACAAAGGTAAACATCAGCAACAAACAGTAAACAACAAAAAGCAAAACAAAGTTAGTACACCACCCCAAACGCCAACGACTCAAAAACATCAGCAAAGTTCTACCACCAGCGATGCATGCGCTAAGAAAACAAAGGGTCAACAGCAACAGGAGAAGAATTCTCAATCAAACACTGGAAAGACATCCAAAAATAACAACAACAACAACAACAACAGTAACAATAATGCAAACAAGTCGACAAAGAATGATCATCCGAAGAATCAAATAAAGTCTAATCAGTGCATACCTAAACAAAAGTCTTCTGCCGAAATTCAAAACACTGCCAGAGAACGTTTCGACTCACCGCTCAGTAGTCAATTTAAAGATATCGGTACAAATTCCAAGATAAACATTGAGAATCTTAAGCTCCCACCAGGCATTACGATAACAAAAGTCGATGCACCGGCTAAACCACTTCCAATCAGATCCGCACCAATGCCTAAGCCAGTAAGTCCGCCCAAGCAGACTACAATTATTGCAGCACCGATGAGTGGTGTACAATCGAGTTACGCCGGTCCACAAAGCGGCGGCAACGTAATTGTCGTGGACACCGGAAAGCTGAAGCAGGATCTGATACCGAAGACCAGCGACAAAGGTAAGCCTACCTAATTACACCTAATCTCTCATTCCTTTCTTATCCAGAATTTCTTCAACCCAAACAACAATTCCTTCAATTACAGAATCATCCAAGGAGTGTCAGCAGCCACAAAGCGCCAGTGGGAAAAAGAAGAAGAAGAAGGGTAAAAATGCATCAGCCGCAAGCTCAATGAACGTTTCCATAACGCCAACTAACAATCAGCCATCTGGCGGATCAATGTCGAACGACCATCCAGATGAGCCGGCCAGGATACTTCACAATCCTGGCACAAATATGGTAACCATAAGGAATCCGGCGTTTGGTCCACCAAAGACGGAGCCCACTCAACAGGCTGCCATTATAAAGGTGTCTGAGAATGGCATGGTCACAATAAGGAGTCCAGCGCTGCAGCAGGCCATTAATGCCGGACTGACGCCACCTCCAAAGCCCGACTTTATCGTCAAGGGTGATCTGTCCTCGTCGAACGTTTCCAACGGCAGGACGAACCTGACGCCGACCAACAGCCCTAGGCAAACAAACAGTATTATTCCATCGAGTCTCGCTGAGCTGCGAAGCAGACTCACACCGGATTGCACGGGCCTGACCGGTCTGGCGAACATTCAGATCAGCAAGGTGACCAACGGGCAGCCTATACCGGAGAACGGTATCAATTTGAAGGGTACCAGCGTGACCTTGACCAAGGTCAGGTCCGAAGCGGTTATGGATGACGTCCAACAGGCGAAGACGGCGGTACGCGAGGCGATAAGTGCTACGATGGCAGCGAGCGGGAGCGGAAAGGGGAAGAAAAAGAAAAAAAAGGGCAACGGATCCAGACAAAGCGGCGATGACTGGAACCTCGTTGGTGAGAAACAACAATAATCAAACTTTAACATGTAAATTTTTGCTTCTTTTTTTTCTTTGGTTCTCATACAAACGCGCTGACGATATTCCCATATATATGTATATATGTATACATTCTATATATATATATATACACATATATATTACTGATATATGTATCTGTCTCTGTGTCGAGGAATCATTCAAGGTGTCTAATGTCTGATATGCTTAGCGATCAGGAGGATATTTTTATTTTTTGTTCTCTTTTTTGTTAGAACCAAAAGAAAAAGAGCATCGTATTGAGTTAGAATGTGGTAATTTCTAGCGGTTAGTGATCTTGGAAAGATTTATATACTCTTTATCGGTGAACTTAGCTAATGCTTCTTTTTTTTTATCTATTTTCCATTGATTACAAAATTTTTTTGTCTCATCTCTTTTGCTACTACAAAGTTCATTTTTTATTCTAATCACACGTACTACGCGATACGATGATTCCTCGTTAAATTTTGCTGCCCCGAAATTTCGTCCCACGTTATGTATATAAATGGATTTGTATATACTTTATATTTACTAGACTTAGGGGGACATTCTTTTTTTTGTTCTGAAAAAAAAAAGGAAAAGAAGAGCTTAGGCAATCATCATTTAACTAAAATGACTCCGAATAATCGTTTGAAGTAGTGTTTAAATTAGTTAGTAAAATAATTGAGAATACTGAAGAGAGAATATAAGTGAATATTAAGAAAGAAAAAAAAAAAAAAAATCACGAAAGAGACAGAGAAAAAAGAGAGATATGTCTACTACACGTACAGTAAATACAATGTAGTAGTGGCGTTATACGAAATTTATTGAAAATTTTGAGACACGCCGGTTGTGCACACAAACATACACGCATACAGTACATCTGTCTGATCGACCGAAGAGAATCATTGTGATATTAAGACATAGCTGATACAACCTATAGAGGAAAGGCCATATTTTTTATCTGCTGATAACAGTGCAATAAAATTTATTTTTTTTCAAAGCTACACTCTCTTTCTTCCTCACGGAAATTCTCCCAATATCGCATGGGCATGGGATACGCATCGGTCGACACAATTGCGTTCTATGCTCCAGTAGTGCACTTTCAATATTATTAATACTCTGACTGTCTTTTTTCTATTTACTATATGGACGATAGAAGGGGACCAATTTTCATGCTCATGCGGTAGACGAACACGCCATAAGGAAAAGAAAAAGAATCGATAATAGAAAGCATACGGGAAACGAATGAAAGCAAAAAAAAAAAAGCACAACGCGTGGCATTCATTCTCAAAATTTCTAGTATTCAGAGCGTGTCTTTTGCAGAGAGCGTATTCACGCCAAAAGATATAGACCTCGAGGATGGCGAGATGGACGATGCGGAACGTGAACTGGAGGCCTTCAAGAGGTTCTGTCTGCAATCGGTGCCACCTGCTCGCAAGGAAAAGGTTAATCTCAACATCAAGGACATCGTCCTCAAGAAGAAATCATCTGCTGCCGTTATAGCGGCCAACTAAAGACTTTGTTCCGCACTGCCTGCCAGAAGTTCTCGCGATCTTCCTCAGTCGGCTCTCAGTCGCCCTCGTCCTCGAGATTTTAAGGACCACGAGGATAAAGCGCGATTAGAGTAACAATGAAAGCTGAGGTGGAATCGCATCGCGGACTGCTTTCGTTATTCCTTATAAGAAAGTAGTGTAAGGGAGATGAGAAACAAAGGAAAGGAAAAAACAAAGATTATCCTGACGGAACGTTCATAACCTAAAAAGACTGCTCTCTTTCTCTCTCTCTCTCTCTCTCTTTCTATCACTCCGTTGTCAATTTCCTGCTGTGTCTCAGTGTCTTTGCCTCCGTGGATTAAATATTGTCAAAGGGAACGTTCCGGCAGGATCGTTATCTTATAAATTAAATTCTCGGACAGACTGACGATCTTTCCTTTCGTTTCGTAAGAAATAGATAACAGGTCGCCATTTGCACGGTGTCCCTTCGTTTTGATTATGCAGACGGGAAGATCGTCGGACTTGACGATTTTGCATTGTGCGAGACGATCTTTGTCGTGCGTCGATGTGACGATGGAAAAGATTTCTATGCGACGGTACTGGATCTTTTGAGAGGACTTATTAACGGAGGATCTTTTACTTTAATCTATTATCGCTCTACTTCTCTTTTGACGACCGTCGGGATATCATTTTATATGCGATATAAATGATAACGAGGTATCGGTATTGTACGTTTTAATTTGTTCCCACTTTTCTTGGGAATTATTCGCGAGTGATGCGTTGACATTGTTGTACATATATGTAGCATAGACTAAAGGGCGTCACTCTGTGCTCGAATCGAGATGACGTCTATCGATGACGGAGACAGGCGAAGAATCCTTATCGAAGGATCATCGTATCCTTATCGTTAGCAACATTGTACTGTAGAATAGCGTTTCTTATATTAAGATATATTTCGTCAAAATAGTAGACTGTGACTGATTATTTCATTTGTCATGGACCAAAACCAACAACCCGGCTCATCTCCTTTTATCCCATTGAGAAAGTACATTCAAAATGGCGTAGCGATGATGACAGGATAAGCACTGAGACTTCCTGCTTGGACTTACATCTCGGCAAGACGACGCTCGAGACTCTTGTGAGTTTTGCGAAAAGGAGGTAAGAAAACATGTGAAAAAAAAAGAGAAGAAGAAGAGAGGAAGAGGAGAAAGGAGTCTTTGGTGTCCGGAGTATACCGGAAATCCGGATTTCGTTTCATTCTCTCGTCACCTCTTGTCATTAGGGGTTACTGTTCTCTACAGGCAGAATAGGGTAATTGGGGTTAACGAGGGAAATTCAAAAAGCTTTAAATTATATTCTATTCTCTCCAAGCATCCAGTATACAGATTGAAAAAATTCCCCAACAGTGTGCACGTCAAACTGAATGTCCCACACCCTAGGAGAAAAATAATATTCTCTTTAAAAGAAAAAATATTCTCTTTAAACATCATCCCTCACCTTTTCTTCTTTCAGTACAATGAAATATAAGCAACACAATAAACGTGACTCGCGCTACTAATGCCAGTCAATCCAGCTCAGGAAAATCTTCAAGGACGCTCCTTTGATTTACAAAGTCTGCGCCAATGGAAATCCTCGTGTACAAAACCCCCAAGGAAGAGGGTCAATAGGGAATAAAGGGTAAATCCCAAACGAGCTACCTGTACTTTGAGAAAAAAAAATAAAGAATTATGGTCCATATGTGATCGTGTCACCGCGGACGACACTTGGATATAAATTTTCGGAATTACAAAGGACAATAACGCGGGTTGATTTATCACAGACAGGAGGGGGGGGGGGGTGGCTTTTGTTCGGATCTGAACCCCCATTACACAGGTACACAAACGTATATAACATAGGGAATTCTATTTCCTCCAACAGCAACTCGAGTCACGTACCAACCGATTGCGGATTTATTTCCGACACGGCGCCATGGAAATGGGATCGAAACGACGTTTTGCCCTTTGTGAATTTTTTTCCTTTTATTTCCCCCATAGTTCTCTCTCTCTCTCTCTCTATTCTCTTTTGCCACTAGTAACGCCCTACCATTCTTAAGGAAGTTGAACGAACCTAGAACAAAGGACAGTCCGCACAGAAGCTACGAGGAGGCGTAAAGTCCTAACGCGAGGCGCAATGCAAAATGCTCTTTGATTTGTATTCATCGATAGGAAGATCATCTGACATCGCTTCGATGAGGAGGCGCCAGATTGTCGAGGGTATATTTATTCCTGCCGTGGCTGCAACAGAAGTCGCATGCATTATTCCACGACGAGCCCGATGTCTTTTGCAAGGAAGAAATTAAAACAAATCGCTACCACTCTTACCCCGCTAGTTTTCACGTAGAGAATAATAAAGGATACCGATCTTGATCTTTTATCATCGAAGCAGAGATTTATTATAGCACCCTTCGGGGTCTCCATGACGATCGTGAGTGCCGGAAAGGAATCCTTGACCACTTTGAAGAGTCCTTAGGTGCACTTCTTTTTCGCTGGAACCCGTGAAGATCTGTACACTCCATAATATTTTTTTTCTTTTTAAGCGCCAGCAGATTTATTGCACCCCCTTGATACTTTTTGACCCTTCCACGCGGAACGACCCTTGGTTAAAAAAAAATTTGAGCATCTGGGATACTTATAAAGTGTCGGATAAAGATACTCGGGGTGAGTGCAGCAACCCTCTCGAAGGGACACGTTCGACTCTTAGAGACTCGGTGACACTTGAATCGTGCCGAATGTAAAGTAACACCGACCTGTGGACCATCCGGATCTCTGCTTACCATAAATCAGCGATCGTTATGGCATAATGAGCGGAGAGGAGACGAGTAAAGAATTTCGAAGCCGTATTAAGTTGTAAGGGTTGAAATATTGTTAGTTTCTTCGTGCGGAGACTGCGTTAATAGTCTTCGGGAATGTTCGGCAAGATTCGGTCAGCTGTCATGGATCGAATTGAAGGATTAATGGATTCATATATATACACACGTATATACTATAAATACATTGCAGATACTGTGTAATATCTTTTGGGTGAATTCGCCAACAGTTTCTTCTACGAAAAGTCGAGGGAAACAGGACGTACGCATTGGGAATTAATAAAGCTGTTTGAAATTCGAAATACCGGACACGAACCTGAGTATTCGTTGCCTGCGGATGTGTGAAGAGATCGGGATACTCCGTGGGATATTTGCCAGGAGACTTAACAGGGTAACGTAACTGGCCACCATGTTCGATTCTCTGACTTACTTCTTCTCTGGATCAGCCGCTATTGATCTGGGATGAAAGTTCAATCGTTAGTCTATAGATATATAGAATGTGGGTCAGGGATATATATATATATATATATTTAGATCAAGTAAAATTTATTTGTACTATCACATTAGACAACTTTTGGAACTTCCTTTGCTCTTCTTTGATTTCTGGTAAATGACTGTGTGTATACTTTACAAAGAGAAAGAACAGAGTCGCATTTAATTTATGGGTAATTATTAATTATAATTTTTGTAAGTGTCCTATGTATGATTTATACACTGTAGAATATAGTGAATGTATACACTGGATGTATATTCCAAGTATCACTTTTGAAAGCTCACCAGTATCAGCTATAAAAGTCCGGTTCTCTGTGTTATAAGGTAACAAGAAGCAGGCTAGTTCGTAGCTGAGCTTCCATAAATCCCAGTTACACTGTTTTTCTTCCTATTAGATAAATTGAGGTTGAACTAAGATTTTTGGTATTTCTTCCAGGAATTTAAAGGGAGGCTTAACGATCTTGAAAGCTGCTCGCTGCTGTCTCGCAGCTACTCCTATCGTTCATTGCAGGCCACTTACCTCTCCTTAGGTCACACCCGCGAAACCCGAGGGTAAAATTGCGCCTTCGAAAAAACCATAAAGTATTCTAAATTACGCGGACCGCTTGACGAAGTGGCGTAGAAGGATGGTACGTGCTGAGAGCATGGCTCTCACTATTTCAGTCGAGATCAAACGCGCCAGAGACCCATCGGCATTTATGACGGGACGGGCCTCCCGGGAAAAAATATTATTCGTGGAATGATACATACGCGAGAGGGCACAGAGCATCAAGCCAACAAACCACCGACGGTGATCTCTTTGAGTTTAGTTCAGGCGTAAACTCGTACGGAGACGCGAGGAAGAATCCGCTGCGGAATCTAGGAAGATTTACGGATTTCATTACACGTGTCAATAAAATTTTTTAAAAATATTTAGCAACGGGTTGTATGCAGTTAAATAAAAATTTTTTGAAAAAAATTCACCTTCTTACCATACTCTGATCCCTTGTTCGCATGGTCTCTTGAGAACGGAGACTGCGTTTTTTTCTCCGCCTCGAGGGTGGACCTGGCGGAAAACGTGAAGAAGCGGAGAGTCAGGCACGAGCGGCGCCGACAGATGCGACTCCTTCGTCGGTTCAAGCACGACACGTGTTCCCTCCTTGGTTCCTGAAGGGAAGAGAATGAGAGAAGGATGGTGAGGTAGTAGAAAAGAAAAAAAAAGAGTGAAAAAAGTAAAGCAGAAAAATCTCAACTTCCCGAGTCGCGGCCTCTGGCGTCTCCTTTGAAATATCGCGTCATTATGGACAATAAGCGATTCCCAGATTCCTTCGCGTTGAGTGCCCTTATCCTCCACCAGAGATTCTACCGAACTTCAACTTCACCTAATTCATCCAGCAGCTTTCAGCATCGCCGAAGAGCTTCGAGAGGAAGAGAAGAGCCTTGTCGTGTAGCAGTCTCTCGATAAACGACGGCTTGCTTACGTCGACTTTCCTCCGTGCGGTCTCTACGCAATGGCTACTCATTTATTAAACGTACTCGCCACCCTGTTCGTTTATAAACACATCCGCGCCTTCGACGAGTCACAAACCACGGAACCTTCTCACTGTTTCATCTCCACGATTTTTAGACCCTTCGATACTTCCTCTTCAGCTACCAAACGAGATCGTTAGACTCCACTAGATATACGAAGACGAGATGCCAGGAGTCTACAATATGGAGGTTACACGGTTGTCTCATTAGCGGCGTTCGTCAGTCACCTCCGTAGGCATTTCACTTCACTTGGATCGTTCTCCTCCTTCTTCTACTCAAGGCTTCCTTTATTTCCTTACTTTTCTTTTTCTTCTATGAACTATTCTTACTCCCGGGTCGCTTGTTCCCTTTGATATGCTTGCCTGACGTTTTAACATTCTTCAATAAATTTCATATCATCCGTGTCAACACTGTATTTTCCATGCATTTTCAGCAAGATTTCTTTCTACAAACGATGACAAGTTCGCTTAAAATATACCTGGTGCTCGCGCACCATGAATCGAGTGTCTGTTTTCTGAAGAAGAGCTTGATATTCGATATGCATTTACGTATGCTTCCAATATTCCTAACCTCCTGTACGTACAAGCCGCTCTGACGGATTCCCGACGAAGCGTAGTTCCTTGGATGCGCGCGCACGTCAACGTGGCTACGGGAGACACTGTCTTACCGTATGTGTTTTCACTTATTTCTAATTCTAACAAATTGTCCTGGCTCCCTATCTCCTGCGAGTAGTCCTCCCTGTCAGGGCCGGGAAGCGGGCCAATCAACGCGTCACTAATTAAAATTCACGCCACCTTAAGCATCTCGGATCTCAAAAAGGACGCAACAAAAACACGTCGGGCGTTTTCGGGACCGTTTTCTTTTTACGTCACTGCGGCGTATCTGATGTTACACATATATGCAAGAGATGAGCATTCGAGAAGACTTCCGGCATCGTCTACACCAGGTGGTCTGTACTTAAACTTTTCACCCTACATGAATAATATAAATACATGCTTCCGCGTAATTAATTATGAAATATATTTATGAAAAATTTGCAAAACGAATCATTTGAAAAATACATTTATAACTGCCCTGCGCCCTTATTCCCTAACGGACTAATTTCAGACGCCAAGGACAGACAGTCGGCCTCCTCTAGACGCTCGCAAAAGTCAGACTTTTTCGTTTCAGACCATTAAAGTCATTTCCTTCTCCTGAATATAGTGTGTATAATAAACCACGGTTTTAATCACACATGAGAACCGACTGTTCCATTCACTAGCAATTCAAGTCTACGATTCCATTAGAATCGGCCTTAATGCTACAATGTATTTGCACGTCGTACATTAAAGCCAAACACAGAAGGAGTTATCGCTCGAGAACGATTTACGATTTGGACGCGGCACGAGGCGCGTTGTAATCCTATAATATTTCTCGGCGTAATTTATCGCGCGTTGTAAATATTGTTGCGGGTAAACATCGCATCCACCTACAACCTACACAACGTGGTGGTACGTGGCAAGGAGCGGCCCCCAGTTATTTTAATACGTATCTTATTATAGCGGACTGGAGTAGCGCAGGTGCACACCCGCCATATTCTTTGCTCGTGCAGCCTTTACGCCAGAAAGAAAGAAAGAAAGAAAGGGAGACAACAAAAAAGAACGAAGAAGAGGTATGAAAAACTAATGAAATAATAAAGCGTTCGTTCTAACACGCAAGTGCGTAACGCACGATGCGTTCTCGATCAGTCTGCCGTAACGCTGATTTACATGTACGCGATTTTAGCTCAAGCCCACAGCAGACGGTTTCGCTCTTGTCCCGGTCGTTGCAGCGTCTACAATAATATCAGGCTGCCCTTGTTTCACGCATCGGAGCCACGCCGTGGGAAAATAAAGGAGATTACGACACAAAGTATAGTCGCAAATCGACGACAACAAAATTCCTTGCGTCTTTCGTCGCTATGGAAAGCTACACTGTGCGGCTTAAGAGAAGCACGCGGATCGGACATAATGTAAGAGCGTTTTGAGGTTAGACTTGGTTGAACGATTTAAAGAGAATTTTAATTTTTTTTTTACAAAATTATTTTTGGACTCCACCACGCGTTTTCATAAACGCGAAAATTATTTCTCGATCTTAAGCGTACGAAACGCGGATATCCGTCGGGCATTCCAAGAATGCCTTTCGGTAGTTCTTTAAGGTTAGTTTTCACACGAGACCGGAAATGCATCTAGTAGCGACTCCGTAATGTACCAATGCCTCGTTTTTGAAGATAGCCGACGGTCCTCGTCCTGCAACGTGATTCAGTGCTTAATGGCGGGACGGTAGTTTCCTTAAAGGCGAACGCTGTCACTTATTTCAATTTGTCCGACCGAATGAACACGGGATACCATAATCGATGTAAATGAAGGAGTAAAGGAGCATCCTCCTTAAGTCCAGTGAAGAAGACAGTATAAAGAGAAGAAAAAGAAAAAAAAAATGTCGAAAATTTAAATTTCAACAGCCTAGAAGCCCAGCTCGATAATAATATACGTCCGTCTGGTAATAACCCTTTTGAAAGTTTCCGCCGTTCTCGCTCTATTGGACGATCAAATATTGTCAAGAAACTCTAACAGATATAAGCCCCCCACCCTTCGGTTTGCATTATAATCCTCCTTTGATGCGAAAGTAACGATCGAAAAACAATATGATTTAGAATACCGAATCCACCTTTGATCTTCCACGGATCGCTGGCGACGCTACGTTCACGTTAGTCGCACCAAAATAGCGTATCGTAAATAAGTGCGATTGCGGTTACAGATTTTAAAATGCTGGTTCCTCAAAATATATTTAATTCACCGGCCATATGGACCATTACGAATAAAAGCCCATAGTGACGTTTCCATTATGACACTATACATCTCCTAGTAGAGAATTCTATTGAAAACAGCGGGTGTCCCGGCTTGTAAGGCCTATCTCGAGGACCCCGTTGTACATCGAACGAATCCACCTTGGTAACCCTTATTACCGTCATTAAATTCTCAAAAGTTAAATTTCCTTTCGATGGAGGAGAGGGGATATAAAAATAAAAATAGAAAAAGAAAAGTGCCTTTCGAGGCTATGGGATGCCATAGCGGCTACCTGATCAAAGACTCTTTATCATAATTACTGCAATTAACCATCCCCTTTACAGTAGCCATTACCAATTAAAGTGGCTGACCCTTCTCGGACCCCATGCTAGCTTTAAAATTATTCGTTCCTCTTTCTTACCGACTCACAGACACTTATGCAGATCCTTAAGAGTCTGCCGAGTCCGTAGGATCTTCCTGTCTTGGGTTTGATCTTCTCGGTTGAACGGTCCTGTATGTACTACGTGTCCACAGTCTGACGCACTTATAGAAATGCTGCAGCTGGAAGCCTCGAGCTAGCCCAGGATTGCGCGGCTGAGTAACTGCGTGAAGTAACCGTTGTTGCTTCCCCGTAGAATCTCAAATAAACGAAACCAACTGAAACTATCGTCTAAAAGCGGTGGTTGCTGTGTCATCGTCTGGCGACGCACTTGCAGCGGCGGTTTCGCGCGTTGCGAATTAATACGACATGCCTTGAGGATTCGCCTATTCTGGACTATGGATATGAGACTGGACAGGACAGTCAGACAGTCAGGAGATCAACGGAACGGTCTGAACGTGGTGCGGGTTATCGATATCGTTTACTCGACAGCTGATTTTTGCGCATCCATGTAATTTATAATGACAATAATATTAATGGTAAATCTCATTGTTCAAATATTCCAAATTTAGATCGGCCCTTACGACCGGTCCGTTCAGACAACAGATGTTCGCCAAAAATGCACGGCGTGCGTTTCTGCCTGGTAAGCATGGTACGCAAATAGAACACTGTCGAGCGACGTCCAACTGTCTGGTGCTCTTGCAAAAATAGGATTTTCCATCGTCGGTGATCCTTGGCCGAGAGAGGGCTTTAATAAATTAACTGGTAAGTAATCTGATAAGCTGATGAAAAATTGTCCAATCTGCTTACGGAGATAACGTACGATATCGTGCCACGTGGGAGGGTAGGAAAAAAGAAATGCAAGAGGCTGCTGAACTTTATTTTTCTCTGTATATGCATATACGTATGCTAAATTAAAAGCAGCGCCGCGTCGCGGCGTCTCTGGAACTATCCTGTGGGTGTAGCAACACGTTCCTGATACAACAACGTGAAGTTCAAGGTGTAATTTATTCTATGGCGGTCGGTAGTCGACAACCGGTCTTACACGAGTCTCTGCTCGGCTGGTCCGAGTCGTCGCGCTATAATGGTTATGAACGAGACTTAATGGTAGATCATGACCTGAGTCACGCGAATTCACTTTGCGTCACGGTGCTGCACTTCTTGGTCGGTTTGAAATGAGTTAGATGGTACGGATATAAGGAGTAGCGCTCTAAGGCTTAGTTCACAGTGCCCGTTCAAATCTTAGAATAGGATTAGAAGTGGTGCCGTTTGAAAATGGGCGTTCATTCGGCCGGAACTAGAGGTCTCCGAGGAGTAAACGACGTTTCTATTCAAATGCCTTGATTCCCGCTGTAATTTATTCCATTTTAAATGCTGCCTTGGATCTAAATAGGGGCGTTACCGTCTGGGGTGGCCTAATACATCGTTGTTTAGTCACCGCACGTACGAACTAGAATTTTTTTTTTTTTCAAAAGAGAGTCGAATTTTATTTTTCAATTTAGACTTTCGAAATGAATATTGTTTTTAAGAAATTTTTTTTCATATCCAATTTAATCGCTAATGCGTAGATCGGAATTATCGATCGGATTATCTGAGCTCGATCTATGTACGGTGACGTATGTCGTATCTTCAAATTTCGCGGTAATGCTCGCAGGGAAGATGAGAAAAAGAAAACAGGATGAAAAATTGTGACGTACTTGCATCGCACGATATAAAAATAATGACCGTGACTAGAAGCCAGGAATACGCAGTTTAACTGGAACACAGCGTGCAGTCCCAACTGTTTATTATTCGATCGCAAATTGGTCGAACACCAATTCGCGGAATGGCGTCGATCTCACTCGAGCTAGTTCAACGTATATAATAATAACGAACGAGCAAAGTGCATTACCCTGCGTGCTTAGATAAAGCAAAAACAAAAAAAGTAGGAAAGGAATAAATCGAAAAATTTATCGAAATATCCGACAAAAAAGAAATATAAATCGAATCGTCGTGAATAATAAGACAAGAGAAAAAAAATTATCCCGAAGCTTTTGAACTAACAAAGAAACAACCCTTTATAGTAAATCAGAACCACCCACGAGAAAATCATTCCCGTATATATCACAATCAAACGACTTGCGTAGCTCTTTTCGCGACCCACACACTCTTTGGTTCCGAACGAAAGAAATAAAAAGTACGAATACAAAAAAAAATGAAAAAAAAAATTCAAATACTCAGGAGCGTAACATCGTGGCGCTCCGGACACGGTGGCTCCCCCCTGTACAATACCAAAGCAAAGCCATACGTGACTCCATCTGTGCAAAATCCCCTGACTCTTCGTATAACTTTATGAGGGCAGGCATTTTTTTGCTGTCTGTGTTTGCTCGTCGGGCCGGTTCTCATGTAAACGATCGGAACGTGTCGAGGATCGTGGGTGGCATTTATCGTTGGAAAGTGTAAGAGAATTTTCCATGGTATACATAGGAACGTCGCTCTACATAGAAATGAGCGTAGCGTCTACTGCACTTTGTCTCACGTTAAATAACAGTTCCCTGTACACGAGGAGATCCGATAAGGAGATAGAAAAAAAAAAAAAGATAAGATACAAAAATTACACACACTGGATCGTATGCACGTCTTATATCGTACCGGTTAATCCATGCGTAACTATTATCTACGGATAAATATTCTACGTAAAGCATTCGTTGTAACGCGAACAATAGAATCACGTTCACGGAGCGCCATTCGTCCTGCCTCACGAATAGAAGAAATCGATGGCGATGCGAAAAGAGCTGCCAGCTCACGTGTCCATCTACTTCCTGTAAAAACTATGCGATTCAACGCGTGTATAAAACGTTCATCCTGGTACGTAGTATGCGCCATATAAATAACAATGGATGCACCGTACGAACTTCCGTGAGTGGGGAGATCGATAAATCGATATTAAAAATTGTGACTATCGACTATACCTGTGATCATTGAGATCTGTGACAGGACACCGTCGTACACGTATCACCGCGGTGTATAAGTGAATGCTGGGATCGATCGGCAGAAATATCGTTCGATTGGCTGGAAAGCTAACACTTGTTCTCGACGGTTCGTTATAAAGTTATGCCTGTCAATTTCAAAATTGATATTCAGATCCTTCGGACAGGTATCGATTTCGATATGTGATAATACAAAGTCACGTGCGACTATTTAGCTTAGGTATGGCGGACTTGAAGGTTAGGGAGAGAGATGGTAGTGGAACGAGTGTGAGAGGGAGTGAGAGAGTTATACAGGCGGTAAAGAGAGGAACAGAGAGGACGAAAATAGCCGGGGAGAAATGTGACGGGAGAGAGAGAGAGAGAGAGAGAGAGATTGAAAGCATTTTTATTTGCCAACTTTTTTTTTTTTTTAAAGACATTTTTCATGGGGATTATTATGGAATGAAAAACAAAGTTGATTTTCAGTGCTTGAATATTTCTATACGTACGTTACTGGGTGTGCTTGAGCGTTTCATTATATTTTTACATTGTTAGATAATAGAGTATAAATTTCGAATCTATGCCTATGATAAAACTATCGGATCCTAATCTAGTGTAGTATATTCAATTTAATTAACGAACTACCGACGCACTTTGCCTGGCGTAAAAATACAATGTATTAGTGCATGCAGGATACACATATCGTGTTGACCCTGTCTCCGGGTCCCCCTGTCACGATCAGCCGTAATCACATACGAGAGACAGAGAGAGGGGGAAATAATAAAAGGATTCAAAGTAAAGGAGAATAAAGTCCAGGGCTATTCCTGCGATCGGACTGCGGCCAGTTACCTTGTTAAGTATCGCGAAAGATGGCGGATGTACGTTTCTAAAATTGTTTAGGCACATACGGTTATAGGGGATGGCGTCGCGACGCCCGGTAACCGTGTCCATTCTCTTGGAGGAACAGCTGCGATATTTACACGATTTTAATGAGGCTTAAGGGAGGAAAATTTTTTTTTTTTTTTTTCATCAAGAATCCACGGACCCTCTCTCTCTCTCTCTCTCTCTCTCTCTCTCTCGTTATTTATCGTTTTTGAATTTGAGTAACGTCAGCTCTCATCGCTTTCATTTAATTATACGGGATCTTCTTGTTTTGCAAATTTATCCTTTTACCTCAACTCCTCTGTTTTTTTGCACTCTTGAATTTTCACTTCTCTTATTCACTACCGTCGTTCACTTTTGCTTTCTTCGTCTTCTGATTCGATGCTTCTCTCTCTCTCTCTCTCTCTCTCTTACTTGCCTGATGTTCCTCTCGGGACTAGTACGAATTTACATACGTATCTACATATGTACGTAGTGCGGCTATTCCTGGTATCGCAGATCCAATGCGTGAATGTACATTGGTGCGTTTACCAGCGGCAGTAGGAAAAGAAGACGAAGAATAAGGAGCAGCGTTTACCAGCACCCTGAAGGGGTGACAGGTGCTGAGTGCTTCTATAAATTGTTTGCGAGGGCCATCTTGGGAAGAAAAATTTCACGGAGGACCCTTTTACTATCTTTAGAGAAGCGGTTGAGAGAAAGAGATTTGCTTTTCACTTAAAAGGATCGATGGATCCTCTCAAGTTTTTTTTTATCGGATTTATAACGGTACGGTTCATTGGCTTAGACGATCTTCATAGACAATATACATATTACGTATATTGACCAAAGTCGAAAATTAGATTTCTATTTCTGGAAGACGAATTTTCGTAATTTCCACATTCAAGAACCTCAGGCTAGATGACTCGGGGGATGAATCAGGAAATAGTAGACTGTAGAAATTCTGTTATTGATTATGAATGAGCTTCCAGGTCCATTCAGCTTGAACGTGACCCAGCATCCCAGCCTTGGTCCATCCACATCTTGTTGAGTTCTCTGGTCAGTTTCATTCTGCGACAGTTGCCTAAGGTCGCTGTTAAGACCCTTACGAATAGTGGAGTGTATTATTAATGGTTTAGTCTCTTGGATCGATTATTTATATCGAGTATTATTGATTGGTAATTAAAAAAAATTATTCAGTGACGTCATCGTTTATTATTATATCATCGATCCATATCTTTGAGTCATTATCGAACAGTTTTATGGATATTGATAAGGGTGATTGATATGGGGTATAAAGATTATTGATGTATCGATAATATCGATTATTATCGGGTATCGATGAAATTGTTTAAATCCTTGTATTATTTTCGAGTTCTAACCGCACTAATGTGGTGATCTAAAGCATTTCTACTTTTTGCTCCTATTTTAGATACGCGAAGATTAACTTCGCGTGTAGCTGGCGTACCGCGGATCGTGCCTGCTCCCTCACTATTTCCAGACGCGTTTAATTAATCTTGAACCCAAAACGTCGAGTGTAAAATGGCGTCGGTTAGTGCTGGCCACCTGGCAGAAATAGCAACGAGAAACGGTCGCCGGTTGCGCGATGCGAAATTCACGCACTTGGCACCTGCCTTCTCCTCTGATTCGCGTGTACGGATTTTTCGTTCCGGCTATATTTTTCGCGAGATTTTTTGAAAATGTACAATTTTTGCATAGACATTTTTTGAGGTTAAATTGTTTTTTTAGTCGCGAGGCCATTAGGCTGGAAATGTTTTTTTTTTTTTTTGAGAATTTATTTGTAATCTTTATTTCATGTGTATCCACCTCAAGGATTCTAATAGACGCAGCTGCTTTCTGAAGTTCTTGCTACTCGTTACAGAAGTATCCGACTCGATAAAGCGTCCCTTCATGAATCTGACTCTAATAATAAACACACGGGGATGAATTAATCTGCACGTTAAGACCCTCGCCGGAAACCGCTTCTGAAATACACCGGATTGCGGAAATATTAAAGGAACTCCGTGAAACGTCCGTCCAGCATGTAGTACTTGGTTGATTGCGTCAAAGATTCCCACCCACGTGTACGCGAATCGTGCCAAGTATGAGTTTTCATGAAAAATCGAGCGAACGCGACATTTCCGGAACTGACCACATCCGGAAACGAAAGCGTCAGCCAAGCTGCACCGGCAAAGGCGGCGCAGGAAATTTCGTAAGATCGACGAGAATATTGAATTTCGTGTGAATTAAATAAAAAAAAAAATCTAAACGTATATCTAATTCGAAAAATCATTATAAAATTTTGGAAAAACTTAATAATGTTTTTGACGTATTAACTTTTCATGTCAAATTCCGTGCAAACCATCAATGACGGCGAGGCAATCGATACAGGTTAGAATGCAAAATAACCGATTGACAGATATTGAATCCAAAAAAAAAAAAATTAATTAGCAGACAGGGTGGGTGGTGTCAGGAGGTCATCGAGCTCGAGACAGGTTCGTAAGAAGATAAATAAAAAATCTCCAGCATCCAAGGAATCCTGGCAAAGTCTCCACGACGACGTAGTTCCAAAAATATCAAATGGAAAATTTCCAAAAAAAACTGACGAAGATGGTAAAAAAAATTCGAATTCACATTTCGATTTTAATTATGAAAAAATTTTTCTTTCAGATTCCTCGGGCGCTTCCATAGGCGACATATGTCGTATCTGTCATATGGGCGGATTTCCACCGTTAACGAATTCACCCCCAATTTGGGAATGGCAGAATCAGACAGCCCGTTCGGTGGACAGTCAAATGTCGACCCTGTCATCCTACGCTTATCTGGGTCCATTGATATCAGCATGCAAGTAAGCATCGTTAACCAATGCAATCTAGGAAGTCACATAAATCAATCGATTCCAAGGAATCCACAACGCGAGCGACAAGAACTCACGCGCTCCTTAAGATTCCTTAAGAAAACCGGTCGAGCCGAGCAATCACTGTCATCGAACCTCATCCATCACACGACTCTCTACACGCCATTTTTCCACGAGGAGCATAGGCAGAGTCGAGGAAGAAAAAAAAAAAATAAATATCGCCACTCGACCACTTAGCAACCTTAAGGGTTACACTCAATGAAAGTCACTCGCAAGAAACGCACGAGTTGTCGTTACGCGTTAACTCGCCGTCGCGCGTCTTGCGAGAACGTAGTACATAGATACATAAGTCCAACATAAACATTTAGTACCTAGGAAAAAAGTCACGTGGTATTAAAGAACTTTTCTAAAGGCAGCATTTCTATGAAATTCCAGCTGTCGCGGTACCGTGGGTCTCGTGCATACCGAATGCTTGGAAAGGTGGCTCACGGAATCTGGCCACAGTAGATGCGAACTCTGTGGACATAGATATGCTACCAAAAGAGTACCGAGACACAGCATCTTGCGAAGTGTCATCATCTGGTTTAAAACTGTCATAGCAACGCGACAGGTAAGTTTTATAATTATTATATTAGCTGTCACGTAATTAATTAATTTTATATTAATAGATGGCACTGGATATCATTTATCTAATGGTAACTACGCCCCTGGCGCTATTTTCATGTTACGTATGTGCCTTGGCCCTGAGGATGATCTTGGAGTCAGGACTGCACGAGATACCCTGGATGATAGTAGCCATGTTACCAACCTGCTCTTTGACCCTGGTAGCTTACTGGGGATGGTTAATTACACTAGGAAGGTATATCAACAGGTACTAATGAATTTCAATAGGATTCTCAATTGTGTCGACAACCCTTAAAAAAAAAAGAAATTCGAAAATTTTTCATATCTCTATGCGCATTGACATTTTTTTGGAAAAAATCCAAAAATTTTCCCACCACTCAAATTTTCACTGGCCATCCCTCAGATTACATGGACGACGCTGGCGTCGATTCTGGCGAAACAATTTCGTGGTTCGTCTGTTGCCCGAGAGAGGGTTGGTCTTCGCTAACGACGACGGCGATCCTCGGCCAATTTCCACGCCCAGTCAGAACCAACTGCCAAGAAATCCTGAAGAGACGTTAGGACAGAATCCAATTGACGACATCGAAGATTTCTTAAGGATCCTTTAACAATTTAACCGTCGACTGTATAGTCATGGATTTACAAAGATCGCCGTACTCGATTTCCATGTGTACTTATATACACAAGGTTTAAGAGAAAAAAAAAAAAAAAAATTCTGATAGATCTTATCAACCGTATGAACATTTACGACGTCGTTACTAGACCTCGGTTGAGTCACGTTTCCTTTAATCCTGCGAGGCAACCAGGAGTGTCTCTAAGGACTAAATAATTTATGGCAACTGTCGGAGAAGGGACTGCGTGCACACACAGAGAGAGAGAAAAGAACCAGTTCACTGGGTGAACAAGCCGAAGCCACGTTCCTCGCATAAATTCTCATTTTACTTTTATTCTCAACTTCGATTCGACACATCCAATCGAAGATGTTCATTAGAAACCTGTTGAATGTCTTTGGATTTGTTCCAAAGGACGACCAGAAAGCTCAAGGTTTACCACATAAGATTTACGTATTAATTATAAGCAGTTTCGGCATCGATTATTCTTTCTTCTCTAAGTTCCTTTGCATCCGCTTCTTATTTTTTTTATACAAAAAAATATTTCACCATCGCGTGAGAAGTCAGTGTGGGCGATTTGCGAATCGAATCCGACTACCGGTTTGGCGGCTCGACTTAAAGCCTCTGCAATCTCATGTCCATTCATCGTTGCAACTGATAAGACTTTTAATTTCACTTATCAGCAGATTTATACCTGAATCTATCAGTTATGCGCATACCAAACACAGATAGGTATGTTTCTTGGACATAACGAGCAATGAGAGTCATTATTATTATACATTGAACATTTCTTATCGGTATATAAATTGACATAGCTAATTTAATGGAATCTCGAACAAATTTTTTTTGAACGATAATAGAAAAAAAAAAAACTTAAATTTAATCTAATCCCTAAACTCTCACAGTAGACGCTTCATTGATACTAAGAACTTAAGGCGTCTTTCTATGGTTAGTCGTATGCGATATACCCTGCATTATCGCACATTAAAATGTAAACTGCCTTTAAGTTATGGCTCGATCAAAGTGATTCTCAGACAACATTCCGAGTCGCCTAATATCGCAGGACCTTTTGTAACCCAAGAAAAAAGGAAGATAATCGTTAAGGATCCCGAATGATTAAACCAACGATCCTGCCAAAAGGATAATTAAATTAAATAACGTCAATGGAGTCTCATCCCAGTACATATCGTCATCGCGTAATTAAAGAATAATAATAATAATATGGCCGTTTGAAATAGAAAAAAAGTCATTGCAGTACATATATTCGTATATATATATATATACATATTGTAAAGAAAATTGTTTTCCCAACTGTCATTCAGCGGCGTCGCGTTAGACAACCAGTGATTAACCGTCGCCCACATGAATCCCGCAAGAACAATAATTGTTTGATTTACAACGACGTATTCGGTCGACTATTTCGGTATAGGAATAGTAGCGAGAGGGTTATGTCGTTTCCTATAGAAAAACCGTCTATTTTCGAGACTAGTCTAGGAGAGTCCCGTTTCCGTCCGCGCAGCATCTTCCTGCGTTTCAGTAACGTTATTTTTAATTGCCTTAACGTAAAAGCACGACTGTCCAAAGAACGTGCGATCAATATCGTCAAGTGTTAAGGATGCTTACGCGATTATAGAAAATTCACATGAAAAGACGGCCTGAGGTATATTGTCTTTCGGCGCGACGAAACACGAGGTTCAATGCGTATACAGCAAAAGGGTCGGAACGACGCTCGTAGCTCATCGAGCTTTTATTGAGCCGCCATCTTTTCTTCTCTCTCTTGTGTTTGTTGGTATTCCTGTATTATGCCGTCGTCCGGGACACGGAGGAAGAAATGAATCTTTTACGCGCCATCTCCAGAAATGCATCCGGTAGATCCTGCTGCAGTCGTACGCACCGATACCCGTATACGAGTGTACGTAAAAGTTGCTTGTGATATTTAAAAGTATTAGCATCTCCAGGCAAAAGTCTACTATCGACC
>JARQSV010000773.1:59256-89980 GCA_030142285.1 Calameuta idolon | reverse complement strand
TACGTATACGAGTGTACGTAAAAGTTGCTTGTGATATTTAAAAGTATTAGCATCTCCAGGCAAAAGTCTACTATCGACCGGAAGTCACTTGAGAGTTTCGTGCTATTATCACTGTTGCAATAGTACGAATATACAAGTGATATATACAGCGTATATGTATACGTATACGAGTGTACGTAAAAGTTGCTTGTGATATTTAAAAGTATTAGCATCTCCAGGCAAAAGTCTACTATCGAGCGGAAGTCACTTGAGAGTTTCGTGCTATTATCACTGTTGCAATAGTACGAATATACAAGTGATATACACAGCTATACATATAATACAGCTATATAATAGCTCGTATCTTTACTGGGAATTCTCAAAGTGCGATCCTAGTCACTGGAATAGAATTAGCCTTAAAGCCATTGGCGTTCGCTGCCAGAATCTGTGGGCGAATGGCTCGCATAAATAATTGCAACTTTTTCTAATCCAGACCTACCAACCTGTCAAATTCATATTTATCGTTCTCCCGGTACAGGTGCACGCATTGGCGTAGATACAAAAATATATATGTATTACGGTATTAGGATTGACGTGGTATAGTTTGTATTATTTTTATGTAAATTTGTCAATAATTTTTTTTTCTTATTACTGTATCGATTAAGTCGTCAGGTATTTTATAATGATATTGGCAATTTTGTTATTTGTCGCTCTGATGAATATTCTCGCAGGAATGCGACCTGCCAGTGGATCTTGTCGACGTAACAAAATCCCTTTTGCCAGCCTGTAAAATATTGCCAATTACCAAGGGTCTATCCCAGTTGCCGAAATTTATTGTCGATGATAAAGGTATCTGGCTCGAGCCGTACGGCAAAGGCGGCTTAACAAGCACCACCACCAGTTTCCAACACGCAAGCCAATAAATTCGCGCTCATCTCTCTCTCTCGCTCTCACTCATTGTTTGTTAAGATATTTTCATTTTTTTTTTTTTTTTTAATACCCGTATCAACAATTTTTCCAAAACACGAAAAATCGAGGCTTAACACGAAACACGCGTTTTGTATTATCTCATTGCCATTCGGTATAGGCACTGGAGTGCTGGAGTAGCTATCAGTGTGAAAAGCCCTTTAACCTCGGGATACGTTAGCACGCGTCGAAGATATATTAGAAGAAAGATAAGTAGTTCAGAAATAAGTATTAAAGCAGCGTTTAACCCCAGCCTTGCTCGCGACTGATTTATATGTTTTCCGTCGGTTTAGACAGCTTCGAAAAGGTAAGCACGAAGGCTTGTGCCACGGATAAAAATATCTTGTTCGATATAACTTGACTCCTGTCTAAGAACCAGGGAATCGATGATCACGATCTTGTAAGCTGGATCGTTTATTTGAAAAAAAAAACAAATTGTATATTATTATTATATTTTAATTACTTGATTTCTAACCTACGGTGCACTGCACGAATTGGCTTATGAACTCTTGGAAAGTTATTACGAATGAACCTTAATTTTTCGAGACGATTAGGAATATCGTCAAGGAAGGGTATAGTCAGGTTAGAAACTTTGGATTTTTCGTGGGGAAGTCAACGTGCTTTATATCGCTCCCTGGGGACTCCGGTGCCAGGAATACCAGAGATTCCTGTCTTGGGAATCGACCGATAGACCTTTCCTCTTAATGAATTTATGTTCCCACAGTGTTATCCATGGTCGAAGTAATAGTCAATTTGTTCGGTGAGTTCGAATAGACGTAGTTCCAAAGAAAAATTTTCAAGCACGATTTTACGTGCATGTACGAACAATTTTTCTACCCGACATTGTGTCTGTGACATTGCGACACGTGGGCATTTCCGTGATCAGGATTTGAACCTGGGTTACTTCGGTCGCAAGACTAGGGTCCCTAGCACCAGAGGCTGTTGAGAGAGCAGAGAGAATCGGATCATGGACACACTGAATATAGCAAGAACAAGCTCACGGGCCAGGGGAAATACCTAGGAGGATAAGGAAGTGCCGGGTGAGATATGGTAAGATAGGGTCAGTTACCAACCGAGTATATCAACAGGCATGACCTCATAGTTGGGTCATCAAGATCATCCTGGAAGCCGTAGGAGTACCTGGTCAGATAGCAGAGCGAAGCAGCCTTGGGTAGGTCAACATGTCAAGTCAGTACGGATGGGATGAACTGGCAGTCAAGCTGAAGATGGGAATGAGGATCCTTATTGAAGATTTTCTAACAGATGTGGTACGTGTGGTATCAAAGAGAGACAATAAATAAAAATTATGACCCTCACGACTATCGGGGATTTGAAAATGATCTATGGATCACTGTCAGATCGTTCTAGATCTCGACCCACGTTTTCAAGCGTGACTCGTCATAGATCTTTGGTACCGCGCACATAATTATACGCAGCATCCATACTTCATGAAGATTTTCTTCCTTCGCTCTTCTGATCTATCGAACAGTGCGAATTGAATTCCCGCGGGGAAGCACATGTGCAATAATATTTTAATCTCATTATTTTTTTATTGGCACAGCATCAATCCAGCATCCATTATCCCGTGTATTCACAGGGAGTTGTACACACCATCTTGCAAATATTGTGAGGACAAACAGACAAGGTTGGCAGAGGGTGCGATAACAGTCTGGGACAATATTATTATTCGCGGTATGTAAATCGATCGAGATTTTAGAAACGTGGGAAAAAAAAAAAATTTTTGCAAAAGTGCAGACGAACGCAGTCGAGAAATTATTTTTGTGCATCCTTGTTATTCATTTTTGCGCAGTCAGCTATAAGTTGCCGGTTTAAGATTGACTTTGGTAAGCGGACCTTGAATATTCAGTGCGAATTTTATCCGCGAATATACAAGTAGGCGGTGGACCATTGTGACACGTCAGTTTCGCACAGCCAGGAAAAAGTCAGTGGGAGGCGCGTGAAAATACGCGTCCCAGCAGTGTAACCGTAGGTAGTGGGGAAACACCGGTGTGTTTATTGGTTTTGGCACGAAGGCGTAATTTTCGCGAAGAAATCTTCTACCGAAGCGCCAAATTAGCAGCGGCTCGTAAATTAGCACCGATATATATTGAACGCTCGATAAACAACAAGCTCTCTTGCGAATTTATCGACTCTCTCTAATGTACTGAGCTTGCTTCCACGTGATAGGAGTTTCCGGCTACGCCGAGTTACGATCGTTCCTCCCCCTAGAAACACCGCCATCAGTACCTCTGTGCAAAATAGAAAATTAATTAAAGCGCAAGAGAAAAGTATATTCAATTAACGATTTGCCATTTTTAGGTAAAAAAAAAAATTACGATTCGCGGTAAAGCACCGTTACGTCACGCCAACTTTTCTTTATAAGGATCCGACCGTTTCCGTTCCATGACATTTAACATTCGCAACACGCTCGGCAATTTCTGCTCAATGCAAAATATTTTTTTGCGCACTTTTTTCTTTAATGCTTTTATACACATCTTTTTTTTTCTGTGCCATAAACGCCACCGCTCCGCAAGTCTGGCCGGCAGGGACTTCCTGGACTTCCTAGCAATTAACAGTAACGGGCAGGAACGAGGCTACGTACTAACTACTCCGTTTGCTCTCCTATACGATTACCAGCGGTCGCTGCTGTTCACGAAGCTTCACCAACGTCCACTGTGTGGAAGCTAAGCGTCTGGATTGTAACTTTGGCCGTTTAATTGCCGATTACTCACGTCCCGTAACCCTCCCGTAATAAGTCGCTGATTGTTACTTCCGGCGCGATCCTCACGATCCTTGGTTCAATGACTTCTTTCCTACGGGGTTCAAGAATCAGGAGGACGACGCGATACCGAAGGAGGATAAAAACAATCGGTAAAGCCGTCAGGCTGTTCTAGGTGAGAAAACTGGCCGATAAGGTAAATGAACTTTGGTGATTAATCGTGGTGACTGTCGAGCGAGGACAGAGTCGACAGTAAGGGTATCTAAATGTATCTCGGTCTAAGTGGTTCCTTGGCCGACCTGGGTGGCTGATTAGAAGCGTCTTTGTGAACCCGTCGAATTTCGACGTGGCTAACGAGCCAAGATATTAGCCTAGCGTCGCACCGAAATCTCTTGACGTATTATCCCTCCTCCATGGACCCGTCCGATGATCCCGATTTTTACTCGCGTATCCCGCGAGGCAAAATAATGTTTTCAATAAGAGACAGTAATACACTGGGTTAATTATTTGAACCGGAAATATATCTTGTTCAGGACTCGCCTTTAGTCTCGGGCTAATTGTCACAGTAAAATGGGCATTAATGCCAGGCATAATTTTCCTCGCGCCTTCAGACCCACGATCCAAATACGTCGTCTATTTTTGGGACTTACCCCTTCTCACCTTCCCCTACTTCCTTTTGTACGGGTCGAACAAGCTCTCGTTATTTCGTCCCAGCCAATAGCCACTGCGCCGGTCAGAGCGTTGTTGTTATTTGCAGTCTTAAAGGCATTTTCAAGGAGCGACAGGAATCCAATACCCAACGACCGTATGGAAACCCGAGAGAATTCAGCAACGTAAGCGCCTGAAACGTTTTGCTTATTATTGCTATCAATAATCGGTTCTTTGCTCTCTTTTATAAACATCCCGCAAGATCCCTAGCCTCTTAATGCCAAATGGAAATAAATGCGAAGTTAACCTTGGGTCGTGTAACATTAAACAGACGGAAGTATTTCGTTCGCTACAATTCGTTTCACATGAAAACTCCAATTTACGTTATTTACCTAATTTAGAAGGAAAATAAAAAGTTTTCTTATCACCGTCTAATCTTACGATCCATTCCCTGTACGATCGAGCCACAGAACACGATATTTTCCCTGTATCGCAGTCGTTCGCACTTGTTACTTATGTCAATGTCCCTAGTACCCTCGTAAGGTACCAGAAATCTAGGGACATTTGTTTGATATTTTAATCTCAGCGAACATCCTGGAATGGCTCTTTTTCACGCGTGTTTTTCGACCCCGTCGCGCATAAATGGGGTCGGATTAGAATTTTCGAATTACTATCGTCCTCTTTGGTACTACTGTACTATAATTGTAGACGTATAAACCAGTAGTACCGTCTAGGGGAAAAACTAGATCGAAATTCCAAGCTTTTAAGTATGTTTACGACGAGTAAGGTTTAGGAGACGCATTAGAAAGCAGGTGCGGGTCGACGTGAAAGGATCCGTAATTCAAATCCGATGTAAGTGTGCAACCCATATCTGTCCGATCTTAAAGATTTTTTTCTGACAAGTTTAACGCACTGACGAATACACGATTAAATCAATTATCGGAACGCCCTTGGGTATCCATTAAACCAAAAAAAAAATCTTACGTCACCTACTATCTATTACAGGTTTATAACTCACGGTTTAATCATAGATAATTAACAGGAGATCCTCAAGCACCTTAGACAACCCATTCCGTTCGGTGCTGCCAGGTTGCCAGTCCTGTGATTTGCTCCTGTTGGCAACCGGTTCACAACCGGTTACAATTTGTCATCCAATTAATAGAAGCACGTCACTGTACCAGCTGTTTAAGCAAATTGACGTTTCTCGCACGTGTTCTGAAATTTTTACGGAAATAAAACAAAAAAAATTATAAAAATGCAATTTTTTCATATTTTTTTTATTATGTCAATTTTAAAAAAAATTTTACTCTTCTCACCTCTCGAACCTTTTTTTCTCAGTTCTCGAGGTTATGTTACATAATTTCGTGGCGCGTATCACACTCGGTCACGAATTTCTTTAACCCTTTACCTCGACGTTAACGTCCCGGCCATCTCGCGCGGCGCGTTCGTAAAGCCCGACCGTCCAAAAATACAACTCATAACGTCGGAATATGAAACCAGAAGTAACGTAAGGGTGGGCATCTGGCACGGTCGACAAAATATAATAACAGCACGTGCGTGTGCCATGCTTGTTCCTCGTACTTGTGCGTGGCCCGTGCGAACGTGTCACCCTATATAAGGACAATGCCTAAAAACTCAATAAACCCTATAAAAGACTCTTTGACCAGGTCCCATACGATTCCTGATAAGAATTTTAATCAAAAATTGAATCGGATAAAAAAATTTTTTCAAAATTTAATTTTTATTAAATTTTCAACCATAACCATATATGTCACACGTGATACGCGATGCTTTCGATCTGTCATGTTACCACGATTATGTTTAGACCGGAACAGACGTATGGATGGGTAACCACGTGCACCGTGTTGACACGTGCAACATAAACAAAAACTATCTACCAGCATAGTGCACGTTGCACGCGTGACCCCACGTTAACACGTGGCCAACACGCGTCCTGGACATTGCTGTTCTTTATCAAAAGATTATACCGTGCACGTATATTAAATAAGGAAACCAAAAAAAAAAATCGTTTACCTAACACGGGAAATCCAGTCCATTATAAACCCTTAACGCTAATGTATATCTATACGGCGCATACGTTTCCCATAAATCTATCAAAGTCTCAGAAAGAGTCCAGACTGCGTCACGAGCCTTCGCTTGCCGGAAATTACATCGTACCTTCTTGGTACTAGGATTTCCACCCAGCCATTGACGTTATCAGTATGCCGTTATCGCACTCTTCACATTTTATTCCTACCCGCTCTCTATTAATCCATACTCTCGACCCGCATAATCCAATACGTCCCAGCATCCACAGTGCCGTTTATTTATCTCGAGTGGTCCATCGTTCAATTTATGCTCGTGCGAAATTCTCCCTTGGGACTTACGATCGCTATACGTAAATTTCTTTATACACAATATATACATATATATCCCCTCATTAACAAGTGACAATATGCTCCTATTAATTAGTAACGATCCTTTAGAGTCATTTGCGAAACATACGAATATTCGACTATAATGTATTTAATATATCCTTTTTTTATTTGCCACCCTATACGTACAGAGATCTCCTCGTGCCAATTAAATCGACTTGAGAAAAATTTTTAATTTTCAATTAAACGAGATTCCACTGATTATCGTTACTTCTTAAAGCCCAATAATCTTCGATGATTTTATCAACACCTTTTTTTAATCTCCCTTCGGTCATTGACCTCGCATTACGAATAAGCACACGTTTCACTCGACCACTGGACGTTCCTAGTGACAGTCATTATGCTAACTGGCAATCACGGTAATACCATGATCGCGTCGGTTACCACGCGATAACCATAATAGCAGCATTATCGCGTCGTGTAACGTTGCATTAGCCAAAGGATTCTCGACCGGTCGCATGAAACCGACCACTGCGTGAATATTGGACGTAGCGTGCGTAATGTTCAAAGGGGGGAGGGGGATCCGATTACCTGGTTCGTAAAAAAAAACAAACTCGATATTATTAAGACGATTAACAGTAAACCTGGTCATAGGTAAGTGCACGTTTAAATCCCATAGGAATTCTAACTGTTGTTTTACAAAGTAGCTAAACGATCGGGAATACTATACTGCTGTACTGTTACATACGCTAGTCATTGTCTAACTGCATTGGTCAAGTATGCGTCTAGCATGGTTAATCAAGCGAGAGCCGTGACAACGAAAGTCAATTATCGACACCTGCAATTAAGAACAGTCGTAAATTTATAGCGGGTCCTTAACCGATACCGGAAATAGGTACAGCCGTGGTCTCAGTGGTCGATATGCTGGTTCGAAGATACTCGAATTTTTTTTTTGTAACCGGAAATGATTTTTTTTTTAATACGTCACTTCGATCTATATACAAGGAACAAATATATTGCTTGTAATACGTCATTGTCGAGATCGTCTCTGACGTCACTTTTCAAATTATTTAAACTTTCGCGGCACTCGGCATAGACGCGGCTTGCAGGAAGTCGACGTAAAGGCAAGTTTGCTAAAGATAGGTGTAAACATTAATATTCCATTCTGATCTAATCCGTTGACGCGTGGGTCTAAGCTCAATCACATACTTCGGGATATATTCGTGTGTGTATATGTATATATATATATATATGTAACACGACAGGCTCGTATAAGACGACACGCACGAATCGCGCCTCGATTGTAAATATATTAACGTTACTTCCGCTTACCGAACCGATCGTGTCGCCACATCCGGGAACAGCTGTACGTTACGTTTTACGCATGCGCATACGTGTAGATACTTTGATACGTGGGTGCTGTGTTTTATTTGGGAATATATATATATATATATATACTTGTCAACCCTCTACCACAGGGATGCACATATGTGCATGATGCACCTACTTAAGACTATGCTTAACGCACCTTGTCAAAACAGTGGTGCATTCCTGTCGAGAATTCTTTTTTTTTCCCCTCCCCTCGTATTCCCTCCGTCCTCCGTCCTTGCGTTTTTTTGCTTCCTTTTCTTGACGTCGAGTAAATTCATCATCATTAAAAGATGGCGCGTGACGCCTCGTTTTCCCCGTTAGCGATAGGAACGAACTTTTCTCAAGTGCGAACAACATTTTTCGTCATACCCGTAGATCGTTTTTGTACGATGCATTTTTTTTCGATCGATGACAGTTGCGCGGATCGATCGCGTCACGCTGACTTCCGGTTTGTGGGCTTTAATCGATCTAGTGGGATTTTTGGTAATGACGATTTAAAAATTTTTCCATTTCAATCCTTTCGTAGTGCTTCGAAGCGATGCGTTTTACCGGTAGCTAAGGGCGTCCCGACGCTCGAAGATTAATCGCAATCAACAGGATCTGACGCAACGCATGCGCAGGATTAATGATGGAGTGCGCATGCGCGACTGTCCCAGGAAATGATATGTTACACCAAAGTGGCGCTGACAAATACAGCCCAGCCGATATAGCCAAGCGATACCGAAATAATGCAAGGCTGACTATGGGACGTCCCCTCCCCTTCACGGTTCTTTTCTTCGTTTCAGATTCTAATCGTCGCGAGTTCGTCCGCCGTCGGAAGGAGTTTATCTTTGGGCTGTGATAAGTGAGGATTCGTGGCCACGCGAGTCCTTCGGGAGGTTATTGAAGATCAAAGGGAAACCACTTTTTTTTTTTTTCCTTTATCTTACTCGACCCACGGGTGTCGGAGATGGTAATCGGACTATCTCAAAAGCATGGTACAGCATGTACACCTTTATTACTTATTGCTTGCGACAAAGATATGATATGAAAACGAAAAAAGAATAAATACGAAAAAAAAAAATTTTTTAACACTTTCCGTTCCGTCTACAATCTTGTTCCCTTATCCACTCTCGTGTGTTTTGTCTCGAAGATCTTGTTGCTCGTTAGCCAGCATCCAGACTGGATTTGTAACTTCCCTATTACTTTTCATCGTTATCGCGGTTCGTTGGGTTTTTTTTTGTTTTCAGTAAAAAAAAAAAAATAACACAAATCTTTTCAATTTTTTTTCTTTCTTCTCTCCTTTCACATCTCGTATTTTATTTTTACCTACTATACCTAGCTCTCGCGTAGTGGCCATATTTCTTTGAATTTCCACCGAATTTCTTCACATCATAAAAATGTTATATTTAATCTCACCGACGTCGTCGGCCACGAGGCGATTCACTGTCGCGATCCATTCGATGAGAAAATTTACGAGTGAACCGAGCTTAATCTTACCGCGAATGTTTGACAATATCCAATTCGGTTGATTTATCGTCTGCGACGTCTGATACAGGAATTCTAGTCGGCTTGTAAAATCCAATAATAATTTTTCTTTCACTTCGAATTACACTCTATCCATACATCTTGCATTACCCTGCGTCACGTATCTGTTCACGCAGCTTACCGCTAGTCCTCATACAAGTTTGAACTTGTGAATCAATCGTAATAAATCTCGATATTTACGATGATCCGAGTGCCACGTGCTCTATGCTTATATATATGTATATATAAACCGCCCACAAACCCCCATAGAAAACCACCTCCTCCGTTACCACAAGATTCCCATAAGTTATTTAAACCAAGCCTATAACCTCTCCTTTTATCCCATAACAAAAAAATTTTCTAAATCTAAGTAATACAAAACTTCACAAAACTAATCAAAATCCCTATCAAAACAGACAATAACAATCGATCTTAATGCGTGTTATCACTTAGGCCGGTATCAGTAAAATCATTCGAAGTCTCAACGCGCATCAATATTCACCATAAAAATTCAAGCCACTTCGATTCATCGTCCTGTATTAATGATTATCGTTACGTAAGAAGAAATTGAAAATTTCAGTTAACACCTATATTGTTGCTGTCAAATTATCGAATAATAACAATGGTTATCCCGGTCGAAAAAAAATATATAAATCAATCGTCACTTGTACCACTTATTATCCATTAATTGGATTCCATGTATCCATTAATTTAAATACAACAATAAAACCCTTCTTGACCGACCTCCGATATCCAGATGGCGCAGGTATCGCAACCCTCGAATCTTGGAAAAACGAATCGCACGCAGAGTCGGGCGCTCGTGCAGTAATGTTCTTCGTCGTAGCCATAGACTGCATAAGTAATGTCAGTGGTCGAGGGGACAGAGGGCGAAAGAGGCAAAGGGGGTCGGGTCGATCGAGTCGGCCGATTCGAGAGAAATCGTGAATCGTACGAGTGAGCTTCGTATCTACCTGGAGTCTTGCAAGACCGTTACGAACCTCGAAGGTTCACAAGGAGGTTAGTTCGAGGTAATAGGTGCGGCATGAACTCGATTCTAGGTACTTGAACTACAGATCACGAGGTATTCATGGTTACGTATCTTCATGACTCTCGTGTGGATGGTCGTAGGTAATATTGTTGGTGAGAAAAAATATTTAAAAAATTTTAATGTATCGCTAGAAAATATCTATGGATGAGAAATATAATGTCGTGGGTTGTTCATGATGGTACGGTATGGTATATTGTGTGTATATACGTATGTATGTATATATATATATACACCATAGATAATTCTCTATCAGATAGAGCATACGGGTGCGTTCACAATGCGGTTGTAATCATACGCCTAATTTCTAGACTGGAGTAAAAGTTGCATTGCCAAGAATCCACCTACTGGTCTGACATACTGTGCTTACAATGATAATTCATTCGGAATGATTTGTGACGGTAGTCAGGGACGGCTTGTGGTGTATACCGGGTGTAAGAAAAATCCAAGAACGGATACGTATAGGTGTATAAATTGTCCTGACTTGACGTCCGAGGCGTTTCCCGCCAGTGTGAAATACGACTATGCTAATTTACAAGGGTGAATCCTGAAAATTGCGTTATTTAAGACTCTACGAGACATTCCTTAACTCTGTGTGTATATATATATATGTTCCTAGCTTGAGGTAGATAGAATCTGAGTAAACGTCAGGTAAATAGTGACAGAAACACAGAGTAACCGATCGAGAACGTAACAGACCGAATCGGAGCTATAAAACTCCGATCCGTCCATCAATTAATAAATTGGGAGTCCTTCCCGGAGCTGGTTCAGATGATCCTCGAAGACCCTGAACTATATCCAGTGTCACTCGGGTGGGTGCTGCACTAGCACAGAAGTGCATTTCCAAAACATACGCGGAAAATCGGTAGGATTTTCTGGATATAGCGACAGCAGCGCCTCAACTGCACAGGCGAGAACTTTCTGTACGCAGCTAGAAAAAGCATCAACGAACAGCCCGGGAGCGCGAGGCAGCCTGATCGGTGTCCCAAGACCAACTGCTTAGACAACAGTCAAATCATTCCGATTGGTCCAGATCCTTATGGCTGCTGAGTCTTGTCCTTCCCTCGAGTCGTCCCTTTAAACTAAATCGATAGCGTTCCTTAGCGAATCGGTAGGCAACTCCTGGAGATCCTCCACGGCCGCTTCCCCAGGACACCGGGCGACAGCTGGGTACCACATCCTTAGCTGGGGTCAAGGGTCACCTCCTCTGCCCAAGACCGTATCAAAACTTTATCTCCGCCCGGACCCCTACCCGTCCGTCGAGACGTCTCCGTCGGGTACTCCCCTCTCCCGGGCACCTAGGTACGTCCTACTGCAGGGCGGATTCGATCACCTCAACTCGACGACAACAAATATTTTCAAAAGCATCGGCGTGACTGTACGAATCAACCCGAGAGTCTAGTTCCCGAGTAGAGTGGCGACTCGAAGGGAACCAGAGAGCGAAAACGTTATCCGAATCGGTATCTGAAGTCGCCATGTGACCGCGAGTCGTAAAATGACGTAAGAAAAAAAAAGACTCTTTTTTTAAACGTTATTGCTATATATTCTACCGATCACTCCTAATAAATTCGTCAATACCTGTCAACGGTGCTCATCCGTCCGTTTGATTATCCCGCCTATTTTTTTCCTCGACATAATAAAAAAAAAAGAAAATTTCCTCTTCGTCCTCGACAAGAGTTCCACCAAAGGCAGAGTACAATCGCCGGAAACACGAAGATGTTAGCGAGTCTCAAAGCGTTCTGGGGATCTTCAGCTACGGGCCAGACCGTTCTTTATCTCGAGGGTGTCCCGCAGGAATGACTATACGGAATTCCAAACAGCTTCAATGAAGCGAAGGACCAGCGTCCGTTCGAATCTCGGTAGCGAGTCAAGTGAGCAACCATTTAACGCAAGTTCCAAGTTTCGCCGCCAGGATCGCATACGTAAAACTGCTAAGATTTATATGTGGTACACGACTTCACCCTAGGGACACCCGTTAGCTCCGAAACGTGACTACAGAAACCAGTAGCTGCAATCTGCATATTCGCATTGCTGGCAAGTATAATGACCACAGGGTGCAGCAACGCTTCTCCTTGCACCGCAAACTCCTTCGGCTTGGCATAAGGAGGCTACTTCCAGGAAGACTTCCGATAATAAACAAAGTGCGAACATTCGTATGAGCGACGCGCAATCTTATCCGCCATTGTCGTGTATTTTCGGATCACATTCAATGCCTACTTGGCTATAGTAGTTTTGTATCTGGCGACTGCTACCAAATTGGTCGTATGTATTCCAATGGACACTCATTGTCAATTACAGTTTCGTGTTAGTACTATGGTAGTTATATACTGGCTATATATATATATATATATATATATAGTATATATAACGCTACGACTCGTTAGTATGGATTTAGACATTAGCTCGGGTCGCGGCCAATGCGTAGTCGAGGCTCACGTCTTCGAAAGGCGTGTTGTACGCGAGGAATAATTGATTAGCGGCATTCGTTTCGGCAATCGAAAACAAAGATGGCGCTGTATCCGCCGAGAACCTAGCAACACGCATTGCGAATGACAATTAGTCCTCCGCGACGAGCTTTACCGATTTCTTCGAGGATCCCTCAGCCTCGGCACAGGCTCCATGGGCTTTCGGAGATTTCTTCTTAGGACGATACCGACGGATTTGAGAAATTTTTTTTTTTTTCGAAATTTTACTCTTTCACGATTTTACTGTCTCAACGCAGCGAACACCGATGCACGGGGCACGTGACGTCAACGAATTGGATCATCGCGACACTTGAGTATCGAAGAAGCTCGTAATCAGCTTATGAATAATGCATAAAAATGTCTTCCATCCAATAACATTAGTATTGCTCCAAAAGCCAGCGGCTCCAAAAGCTAAACCGTCACGAATAAATTACTATGAAATTAGTACAGGCTGATTGTCAAAAACGCGATCACAGTCCGTACCAGAGTTACCGACCGAGCGAGAAACACGTGTTCGAAGGAGTATGAATTAAAAAAAAAAAAAAGAAGTTTCATATCCGCTGTCATGTAAAAGGATTCCCACCGGAATCTCAAGTAGGACTACACGCTCTTGACATCTTGATTTTGAAAAGTCCTGCGATCCTTCCCGGCGGCCCTTTCCCCGAATCGATGAATTTTCATTTAAAATTCGTGTCCACTCTAGGGACGTAGTCCTGCGATGTCCGGGACCCTATAGAGTCCTTATCGAACGGAGACACCTGAATCCTTAATATGTCCACGGGTTATACACACATGTTAGCTACACCAAGGCGGTCATCGAAAAGGCTCAAGCTCAAGGTATACGAATACGAAGGTCCTTGCAAGGATGATTAAAAGTCTAATGCATTATTAATGAGTCAAGAATCTTTCCTGACACAAGGATCCTTGAATTAAAAAAAATTTTTTCCCCTAGTCAATAACCCACAGTTGCTCGCTTGGACTGGTATTCTTACTACGTACGTCATCAGTGCCGTATAACCTGTGCCTGTCCCCCTACAGACCTAACCTAATTAGCGTTACTCTGGGCAAAGAACAAAACGTAATATTTTATTGGTTCATAGAATCCCACGTGTTTACTATAACTGCAGTCTGACTTTACGCTTTGGGACTTCCTGTCCCTTTCCTCTATATTTACTGCGACAATGGAACCTTGTGCCAGTTGCCACTCAAAGGCGTCGGACGAGCATCGTTCGCTAATTATCACCGTCACGGACTGCCAGTAATACGATTCTACCGTGCACGGTGTGAGAGGGTGCTTAAGGTCAGTTTATATAGTGCAAAGTCAAAGGACTATTATAATATGAGCAGATGCAGAACTGGATAGTCTATATATATATATATATATAATATGTACGTGACATCAAGTTGAAAATACAGTTGGCAAGACTGGTTCGAGAAACGTAAAAGGAACAGGTCTATATTTTAGGGCCAATCAGACTTCCCATAGAATTACAATGGACGCTTTGAATACAATGTGGTCTATGAATGAGTCCTTTCACAATAGCTACCTTCCTAATGGCGACGTCGTGCACAGTGCACATGTATGTACGTACGTGGACGTTCTGAGTTTTGCGTCCGTCTCGATGGGCTTTTCGAACACCTTCGATATCTCTTTCGGTCCTGCAGAGAGACTAAGAAAATGAGAATAGACTATTTTTTTGTTAGTGACGTCACTCTCTCTTACGAGAATCAGATCCCTCCGAGATCGCTCACTCGCAGCATCTGCTTTGGTACGGGACATTTTTTTTGTGCAAGGGTTCGAGAAAAAGGGGATCCTCGGGGAAACCTGCTCGTGCAAAATACAAGGGATTCCGAATTGTCCTGCAGGACAATCGACGGGATTCTTCGGTCTTTACTCGAGACACGTGGAAATTTCGTGAACTCTTCTTTTTTTTTTTCCTTTTTTCTCTCTTATTGTCGATGGACCCCTGACCCGATTCACACGAGCTCTCAATGGGGTTAAACGATGGGAAGGTAAGAAAAGCTTCGAAAAATATAGTCGCGAAGGTTGAATCATTTAAAAAGAAAAAAAAAAAAATTAATAAAAAAATTAAATGCGGTTTCTTCGAGAATATGTTGAAATTGAGATATCACGAAATTTCTATGACTCCCATACGTACCCTGTAGGCAATTCTACTTATTTACGGTAATGCATGTTCGGCGTGTACAGTAACTACCAGAAGTTTACATCATGCCTATAGGTATACGCAGAAGGTACGGCGGTCCTAATAAATAGTCTGTACATAAATACGTTGGCGGCTCTTGTAGCTATATACATACATAACTACGTGCATAGTAAATTCTCAGTTCATACGAGCTGCTATTAAACTTCATAATATACAAATCTCTATGCACGGGGTGTGCAGATTTTACGAATATACATGTATATGTACAGTACGGAATAGTAAAAAGTAATTCTTTGAGATTTGCGATATTATTCTCAGACACTTGGAAATTTGCCTTAATCCATCACGTAGTATAAATTCTTGGCTTAAACAGTATGTAACATATATATGTGTGTGTATATATACATTGTGCGTCACTGTATATTTTTTTGAAATTTTATAACAAAAAGTACGTTCGTAGAAACTTTTTTTAATTTGACAGGTGAGCATATACAGATGAATAATCACAATGTACTATAGTCTGTTCGACGAAACTGCAGGAGTTTTGTAATTGCGTAAATAAACTCTCGGTCGTTACACGCGTGCTTTGTAAAGCAGGTGTAACCTCGAGAGGGCAAAAACCGTGACAGGATAATTAAGGGACCCCCTGCCTGTTACGAGTCCCTCGGGAACAGGGTGCTACTGTTTCTGGACAGGTGTGTTTGGAACGTCTTGTAAAATTCCAAAAAAAAATAGAATGGACTGAATTCACTTGATTTTTCAAAAATATCACGTTCTCTTTCATCCCTGACATCGTTAGAGAATCCGGTTCACTGCGGTAACGTCTATGTGGAATGGGTATTAGGGGGTTGGAAATAGTGCGAAAAAAAAAATATGAAAGAAATATAAAACAAGAAAAAAAAAAAAAATTTTTTTTTTCGGAGATACAAACTCCACCAACCGTGTTTTAACCTCGGTTATTATTAACTCCTTCGGATTTAAATATTTTCGTTTGAAAAGGCGGCTTCATAGAGATCCGCGGCTCAGCGTTAGAACAGACTAAACACTGATTCCAGGTACCGCATCACGGATATTATACAGGCTGTCTGCTCCTGGGGCTGACGCGCAAAAGCATCCACAGAAGGAGGTTATGTGTGTGTAAAAAATTTTTTTTTTATTTAGCGCAAGACTCACGCACTCATTTCACACAAAGATAGTGGGAAATAAAATATTTGAAAATTTTGGAAAAATTTTTTTTGACTAACCAGTCACTCGGTCGACGGTGCGTTAAATCATTTCCTGCTAGGGTGGAGTCCAAGTGACATGGTTTTGTGGCAGTCGATCTGAAGTCGATCGAGCAGGAAATGAACTTGTTCTCAAAGGTTTTGTGGAATTTTTGAAAATGAAAAAAAAAAAATTTTTTTTTTTTTTTCCGTATACTCATATGTTATCCACCTGCCAAGATAGGGAAGGGGCGCGAGTACGGCTAGGTCATTAACGATGGAAGGAAGTGCTGACCGGAAGCCACGCACGGAGATGTGACTGTTTGCTTGACTTTACCGCCCCCTGGACATCGGTCAACAACCGGCGACCGTGCGTGTGACGTGGATTTAATGGGATGCTTATAGGAGGATGAAAGGAGAAAGAATTAAAAAAAAGATTTTTGAATAAGATGATGGTGACCGAATGGATCCTTAGCGTGTATAATATCGTAAAGTGTAATGACTACTGTCGCACGCACGCATTCCGCATTTACGACGAGCGCCTAACTGCAAAGGTTGAAAATGGATTTTAGATAGACGAGGACGTCGATAATACATTTCCGTTGTGGCTGGGACTTTCGTATTTCTAGAAGTCGTAATACTTAATTTACGTCCTAATGACGGATTTGAAAAACGAGACGACTGTTTCCACGATATCATTAAATACGTACGGAGAATATTATTTACAGTTTGATGGATATTGCACGGAAGTGAGTTGGTAGTCCTGAATTGTAATTTACTTGGACCTGTCATTACGATATATAATTTTGGTAAGTCTGAAAATTATTATTTTTTTTTTTGAAATTATTTTAAATTTTCCCGCCATTACCTCGTACTCCAAATTCTAGTTCCTGGTGTGAAAAAAAAAAAACATATTTTCCTTTCACAACCTCGTGTCAACAGAGTTCCGCCACGTTTCGCTAATTTCCCGTTTCATTTTTCCCGTGGGATTTTTCTCTCAGTCGCGCTACTCCCACACAAAGCTGAACCATTTTCCCATAAAAAATGGCGAGCTCCTTTCTGCCTGGATGACCAACTGTTGCTGCACACCGGGCCGGAAGAGAGTCTCCCGTTGCCATAATATCACCCTGAGCAACCCTTAGTACCAGAAAGAGGAAAAAAAATAAGATTAAAAAAATGTGTTAATAGATTATCATTTTTTTTTCAAACTAATCTAATCCATGACCGTGTCTTATCAAAATCAGTCATTCTTTCATATAATATCAAGCAGATGACAAAGAACAGAAAATAAAACTGAACTGACTGTTTGGATTGGTTTACCAGTGGCGGGTTTACACAGTGTGAATCTCAGGCCTCGACGACACTGGGTATCTGGTCTCAACACTGAACTGTCACATCGCCATCTTCGCCCGGATATACATATTTCTTTCCGCGGACAGGAAGGACACTTGCCAACGGTCTCCGAACGTCGTCGCCAAGAAGATGGCTTCACCAAAGACCAAAGACCCTTGAAGATACGTCCGATTACAATATATTTATAAATAACATAATATACATATATGTATATATATATATTCACACAGATATGAATAAGCAAAAACCATATGAAAAAAAAATTCTAATTAACAAGAAGTGGTCAATAATAAAAACATTGCGGAAGGTAAGGAATTCTCGAACGGTTCGATGATTTTTTTTTTTTCATTTACAGTGTAGCCAATCGGGAGGCGTCGCGTGTCTAAATTACGGGACCCTCGCTATCTCTTGGTAATTTCGTATTTCACGGCTGGACGAGCTCAAGCGTTCAGTGGAACTATCGTTCATCGTGAACGGTCTGGATTTCTCTGTCGCGAGTTACGGGACGGGGACTTTGGAAAAGTGGTGGAAAAAAAAATAGTATAAAAGTAACGAATTCTCTGTGCGCAGCTATAGAATCTACGAAAGGTTTAAGGGGACCTACGTGGCGCAGGAAACGATTACTTAAGGGTGGAAACCGGCCGGAAAACAATGTTCTAAATTTATGCGAGCTCAAATGGTTTCCTCATTGACTCCGTGCTAAGGCAGGGTCGCTGAGTTTAAGGATTCGTAGGCATAAGTGTCAGGTCAGGAATAGTTAAAGCTATTGTGAACGGGTCACTGATGTCGCGTGCCGGTCATTTGATGTGGCGACGCTGGGGACGAGTATATCGAAAATGACTTGCAGGCTGCCATTTTCTAGACAAAGGTCAAGTATGTAGTGCCAGCTGTGGTAGAAAATATCGCTGGGACTGGTCTTGCTGATTCCGGTTATAGCGCACGGAGAAAGAGGATCTTCAAGACGGAAGATTCTTTCAGCGACTGGAGACATTTTCCATGACGAGAGTGAGGCTTCCGCGAAAGAGGGAAATCTGGAAATAAAAATGGCGGATGAGCGACGGAGAAATTTTGACTTTGACAATTCTTTGCTTAGAAACGATGACAGAAAAATTGTTGAGCGATTCGCGAAATTGAGTGATAATTTTTTATTCTTTTTTTTTTTTTTACGTAAATTTACCTTAATAGCTTACACATGCAAGCGCCGTTCTTCCCGGAAGACATAACGTATCCATCTCCAAAAGAAATACCAGCATCCGCAACGGTACAATTGGCAGAGATTCAAGACGTGTCGGTGAGGTCAAAATTCGTGGGATTCTTGAGCTGTAAAGCAAAGAGAAGAAAAAAAAAAGATGATAACAGCCGGCAGATGGAACGAAGTAAATATTACGTAGTACGGCCCTGATAAGATTCTTGCCCTCTGATGATAATTTACTGCCCACGGAGATACGAATGCACATATGAAACCAAAGACTAACCTTTCTCAACAAGTTCAAGTGCGTGTGATCTAGTGACAATCCGTTGATCCACATATCAGTAACGTTTATCGTATTCGTTCCCACTCGATTTCATAGTCAAATAAACAATCGGTGAACAAATAATTCTTTTAAAATTTCCTGTTTCCAACTGTCCGAAATGCTACGTAAAAAAAAAATCTTGATTCTAATTACCATATTATATGGAAGTATTATTCGACAAGGTATTTCCTTCCACGAGACGAGTTTCTCCAGGAAACGAGAATAATAACTCCGTCAACCAGAGGCATTCGGGCGAGTCCCCAATGTGTATACACAGAGCTGGTATAATTCAGTCCCGATTGAAATAGCGTAAAGGCAGCAAGTATGAGAAGTCAAATGAAATACCTTGGTTCGTTCCCGAGGGTTCAGACAAGAAAACCGGAAGACGGAAGTGTCAAGGATACTTGTTTGTTTTGCCCTGACTAATTTACCGTAGTTGCTTCCCTGCGTACCAGCGACATGGAAACTGCTACTGTACTCTCTGGCCCTGTTAGCAATAGCGGCAACCTAACCTCCAAAAAGAACTATCCCTATAGCTCGCACGTGGTGGACGGAAAAAGGTGGAGCAGTCGGAAGAAAAAGTGCCGGTAAAAAGTGAAGAATAAGAATACGAAGAAGCTGAAAGTGAAGCCTAACCCTTAAGACACGGATAAATTAATAACCGTCTGAAGATACGCGATACAGGCTCCACCGTGCCTCGAGTCTCCTGAGAAACCCTGATAAAACTAACCACTCGTAATTCATACAGCAAGAGGGACGTGAGACGTGGATAAATTGCTATCCTTATGAAACGTCTATAGTTTTGAAAGACCTACTGTAACTTGATAATAGGTAATATATCCCGGTACTAGGTTAATTATATACTCACGTTTGAAACAGTGTAATTATAATCTAATATATTTTTGTAATACGTGCAATTTCAACTAAACAACTCACAGACTCTTACCTTTATTGTTGCGAGGATAACTTTTTAGGTGGAGACTGAAGAATTGAGTGAACTAAATGCTCGTTAACTACCTGAGCAGCGGACGATGTGAATCTGCCTTTAGTCCAGCCATAGACAACGCGGTAGGCGTGAGCGAACACCTATTCGTTTGGGATTTTTCCAATTACGCAACCTATGCTGACACGAAGCGACGTCATTGGTCGTTTGGAAAACATTCCGTTGGAGCCTGCGAATAACGAGACTTTGCGTAGGCAGAGCTCGATACAAGTTGCGTAATTGGAAAGGACTCTCGATTAGATGCTTGTAATGCAAATAATGGTTGTGAATTTCTTATATTTTGTCTGTGCTTTGGAATTGACTTTCTTTTCTTTTTCTTTGCTGGGATCAGGGAAAACAGCTGTAACTTGTAGAAATGTGGTAAAACAATACTCGAGCGCGTTAAGGTGGGTTTCGAATAACCGCAAGCACAAAGCGACGGGACTTTTTGGCCAATCTTTCTTTGGGTCGTACGTGGGGCGAACTTGACTTATGTTTCCCGTCATTTCCGGTTAAGGTTTGTAACAGAAAAAACTTTTCTTCGCATTCTTTGACCTAACTTGTATTTTATACTGGCTCACTGACTTTTGAGTGTCTAAAATAAGTATCCAGTATATCTTTTCTAACGATTTAACCGTATTTTTTAGATTCAGAATGTGTAATCCAATATGTCGCTATGCTTACGAGACTTTATATCTCTCCGCAAATACCCCATAAACGTCTCGTAACGGTCCATCAAACTGGAAACCAAAAAGAAAGACAGCCGAATCGGTACTTTCAGTGTAAGAAGCATTGGATTTTTCTATGGCGTTAAAGTGACGTTAAATAGGTATAAAAATTAGGAATTAAAAAACCTTACAAATTAATTAATGTTATTCTTAAGTCACGTACCATAAGAGACGCTCTGAAAATTCTAAACGACCTGTGAGGATTGACTGAATTTATTTCCCATAGCGACCACACTATCATCTCGAAGAATACCATAAACCTATTATAGCAGCAAGTTTCTCACTTAAATCCCATAAGCACGGGCAGCGGTATTGTCTCACGGCATTACTAAAACCAAACCCGCCGACACCATCAACGTATACGGGATCGCTTTATGGATACCCCATAAACATTTAAATTTAGCTGCTTCTGGTACAATAAAACCATCAGTGGCTTTCCAGAAAATCTTCTTGACACCCATAAAAACCACAATCGCACCTAAAAGCATTTCACAATTTCTCCCACAAAGAATAATGATACTTAGCCATAAAACGAGATGAAAATAAAATATTTGCAATATTAATTATACGCGCATAACCAGCGATCAACCAATCTCGCAAATGAATCCCATACAAGTCTGTATATGATTAGTGGACTCCATACAATTTCTATAAATATGACTGAGGGCTGGTAAAAAGGAAGAGAAAAATCAAGGGTGTGTTCCTGTAGGCTAACGGTGTTGAATATCCTGAGGGGTCGTAGTGGTTGTACCGCGCATCAGCAACACATGTCCCAAACGTGTTCCTATCCCAGAAAGAGGGAGTGCCAAAATAAGGGAGGAATAAAAGAAAAGCAGGCCAACCCTCCGAGGATGTAATACCTGCGAACCCCCAAAGCCTGCCGTAAGTCTGGAAATTTTGAAAGAGCACGTAGCTTCAAAAATTCAACCCTTAACCTTAAAATCTACAGAAGTGTACCGACCATTCATATATATGTATATATATAGACGTGCAAGAGAAGAAAGAGAGGAAGTAAAGAAAGTAAATATAAAATAAAAAAGATAGAATCTCAAGCGTGCGAGAGTACCCCGGCAAAAATGCATGTCGCGAGTGCCAGAACTCCAGCAAGCCAAAAGGCGTACAGCAAGCATAGGACATCAGTGGGCACGCATCGTAGACACAGCACGCATGCACGGAGGCACGCACGTGTGCGTTCTCCTTAGTGGTGGGGGTATTTTACCGATGGTGGGGGTAGACGTCTTGGTCGGGGTTGGTGGACGGGGAAGAGAGATCAGCCCGAGCGGTTATTTCAAGCTTCGGTCTGGCACTTCGCCCTGAGCTCCCTAAGCGCATCCTTCCCATCCTATAATCATCGGTCAGTGTCGCTGATGTTAGTGTACTCCTTGCTGTTGTTGCTGTTGTTATTGCTGCTACGACTCGTCGTAGTGATCTTGCGAGGAGTCCGTGACAAGGTGCTTGTTCTTTCGAAATTCCCAACAAAGCCAAAACGAAAAGACTCATTTGTAAGCACCGAAGGAACTGACAGGAAAAATTGCACACTGGATATAAAACTTATTGGATTGTCATCGATTTGAACGGGAGAAGTGTTTAATCTGAAATATTTTCGGTGAAACGGTAACAGTGATTCTACAGGGATACTTTTTTGGATTCGTACAAGGTGAAATTTGTGGATGGAATAATTGTTTGGAGGTTAGGAAGGACAGTGCCTTTGATCTAGTGTTATTCGTATGTACCAAGTGCCTCTGGGAAATTCGAGAAGAAACCTGTTGAGATCTACGCCAGTCTTAAAGGTTAGACCGTATAACAGCGTGGAAGTGTTTTTCGTGAAATTTGAACGTGATTGGTCGAGGAGTGTCTGTTTGAAAAATTAGGTTACTTAAATAACGTGAGACTTTTCGCATGTTTTTCTAGCTGTCCGATCGCTCGTTGACAGTGAAATATATGTATACGTAAAGAAAAAGAAATGGTCGAACCGTGAGGAAGACATCGAGACGTATCAAATGGACGAGGGAACGGCGTGGAATTCGCATGAAAAATTTATCAGGATTTATACGAAAACCGTTGCCTGAAATAACAAGGTAAAAGCCCAGACCGCCTACTGAATCAGTCCGTATAGCAAATCTGACAGCGGCCACGCGTACGGCGCTCGACCAAATCTTATTCATCGTCAGGGAACGCTCACTGGATAGCCAACAGCTATTATTGTGTCTAACAACGAAAGATAAAGAGAATATAAGAAAGTGAAAAATCGTATTAATACAAAAGGAAAAATCATCGCGCTGTTCGGTACTCCAGATCGGACTGGATGAGTCAGTCTCTGCGGTGCACGGATCGACTGAGAAAAACCAGAAGCTCCCGAGACTAACTGTTCTAAGGAAGAAGAAGAAGAAGAAGAAGAAGAAGAAATCAAAGTAGAAGGGGAACATTAAAGAGAAGTCTAAAGGAGCTTTCCCAGAAACTCTACGATCTACGTCTGAGTAGGCGTCTGGTAAGTAAGGCGCAATTTCCTATTACGATGTCCGATCATCAGCAGAGTATAGTTTAAAACTGCTTGTGTGAAAGGATTACTTACTGATGTATTTATGAAATCAATTAATTAGCAGCTAACGAATCGTGAAATGCCCATAGGCAATATATTGCGCAATATACCCATATAGTTCCCATTGTACAATCTATGCTTTGATATATAGGAATCCATCGAAAAAACATTGATCCTTAGCGATCGGTTAATTAAAATCCAATCAACGATAATTACATACTTTGTACACTTGCCGAGATTCGTTTTATTTAATTCAACAATTTCATTAGAATTTCTAATCCGTCAATCCCCTTATACCGTGTCCATGGAATACAATATTGTGCTACCGTCAGCCACGTTAAGAGACGTTTTAGGTAGTACAAGCCTGGACATATTCTATTATGGTCATTCATCCTTTCCGTGCCGTTCATCCTCGTCCGTGGGACGATGATAATTATTACAACACGAGACAAAACCTGGTGCAATCAACCCGCCGGCTAGTTTACTCCATCTGACCTTAAAACAGGAACGAATCGTATGGGGCACCTGGATCCTATTGGAATTAACAGGGAGTCTTGTAAAAAAAAAAAATGTCTCTCTACCTTCCGTCTCTCTCGACTCTTTGCATTAGCATATACAAAGTGCCGGAATGACTTAATTTATATTCTTAACGAGAGCAAAGTGTCTTACAAGAACGATACGTCCAATTTACCAAGACATTATTTACCTACCAGTAACATGGACTAGGTACCAAACTAAAAAAAAAATAGCTATAGCCCACGCAACTTAAATGACGTCCATAGCCAGTGCACCACTGAATCAGCCAGCCTGACTCATTTGTTTAATTACACGCTAAACATTATAATGATACCGTGACTGGTACTTATTGCTTTCGAACACGTGAGAGTAATCACGTGTCAATTAAAGGCTTGTACAACCCTACAGACTGGTACCAGACTACTAAACTAGTAACCATAACACTAGTCAAGTCTCTTCCGGTATTCATCCATAGCTCGTAGGTGTCGACCTTATTCCTATACCTTCGATCCAGACTCTTCACTCTTGAGCAATACGTCCTCGAAGCTCAGTGACTCCCATAGCTCGACGGCTGCTCGGAAACTGAATCATAGAGCCGTTGATTTATACACGAATAGCCAGATTCCTACATTACCGACAGTCTCGAAGATTTTCACACGATCCTCACGGTATACCCATTCAATTCGTACAGACCGTATACCTGTATACGGTAGGACTAAAATTTTTGTCAATGGACTTGACTCGCTTGGCGTGGGATTTAAATCTTTGAATATCCCTACAACAATGGCCGACATTGTATCTTTGGTCTCCTCTTTGGGATTTGTCATACGCAGCCTTTCTTGCTGCCATATGTAACAAGTGGGTGGGACGGCGTTTACGTTCGGTAGTAAGTTGTGAAGTCGGCTTGACTTTACATAAGAAGTCCTACTGCGATTTGTTTGATAGTTCGACACGGTCACAGTCGCCATGACGATGTAGAGTGGTTTCACTTTATAAGACCAGATTGCCGGCTGGGATCACTTGAACGGAATGGAATAATGGGGATCCTCCTCTCCTTCTCTTGGTGTGTCGGTAAGGCTCGGGATTTATTTTATTCAAAAATTTTCTTTCTCTTTTTTTCTTGTCAGTGCGCACGACATAGCCACGTGAATCGACGGTATCTTCCTGTTGAAATACATCGCGAAGGAATTTCATCCCCGTCGATTATCCCTGCGACAATACAGCGACCAATCACGCTCGGATTATCGTGACAATTTCGTCCAGTCATCCGCGACGAATGGGTCGATTTGCATGCGCAGGACCTGGACGGGATAATCGGACACGGTCGGTAAGGTTGGCGATCCCTGTAAAAGGAAGAAGGTCTCGATAGTCCTCGATTCTATTTGCATTTAAAAATCTTAACTGGTATATACATATATATAAACTCGTTAAAATGGACACGTGGTCGAAACTAATGCCCACGTCGCTTTATTAATTCTCAAGTGAACCTTTTTTTTTTTAATTCACTTTAGATTGCCAAAAAAAAATACACTCGTCTGATTTATACTATTTCGCTCAACGAGCTCCAAACTTTTCCCACACTCTACACGAACTCCAAAACTTCTTCGACTAGCCGGCCGGCCGTGTTATCGGTATCCGGCTCTGAATCTTATTAATAACCCACCATATTTATATATTTATGATCGCGGCCCGCTTTTCAAAATGGATTCTGGGAATAATGGTGGGGGTTACCCGTATCTTGCTCCACTGTCATCAGGATGCTAAGTTTATTACATGCGCACCGAAAGACCAGGACCGCTGTTACATCGAACTCAGGGACCTCACTGTACCACATAACTCACAGCGATAACACTATAAACATTGAAAATACAAAACGCACGTATCCTATCACTTATGGTAGTACCCGTAGCGTCCGTTGACAAAGTATGAATTATATAATTTAAAGAAAAAGACCTGTAGTCCACCCTCTTTTAATTTCACCATACCATTGACTCTCTAATCGTCCCTTATACATATCCAATATCTGTACAAGCGTCGCGACGCTTTTTGATAATTCAACATATCATTGTACGATATGTATAGTCATCTCGAAAAATCTATAGGCATATATCAATACAAATTCAGCAATGTGCATTCCAGTCCCATATATCATTTACCAATAAAGCAGCTTCACGTTAACATCGAACGAGTCAATTCGATCGATTAACGTATCGGAAGTTTATTATTCGGGCTAACAAAAAAAAAAATTCCTATGTACATGTAATTGAGTTCGCATCTTCTTGTAAAAAAAAAAAAAAAAAAAATGTGGATAATTAATCAAGACGCTGTGGAAGGAAAACAGTTAACGAGACAGATGCGCCAAGTGAATGAACGTTCTTGAGGTAACAGGTTATTTGTTTAGCGGGAACGTTACGCTCTCGTATAGTCCCTCTCAATACATTCCTTGTCCAGGTGGGTCTCGTCCAGGCGCCGGCTGCGTGAGACACGCGCGAGACTCCACGGCGAACGCGTGTTCTTCGCGCATCGTGGCTTACCGATATACTATATGTATATATATAGTTATATACTGTCCCATGAAATTGGTCTTTAATACGCGTTTCGTTAAGGAGCCTAACCGCAATAGTCGGTTCGCGGAAACTTTTATGATTTTTAAGAGGTACAAAGAGACCTGATGTGCTATATTTTGTGACAGACTGAAATGTCGCAGTATACATGTATACATATATGGTAGAATATATAGATATACTAGGCAGGTATCGAATGAAAAAAGTATTGAGATCGGCACGAATAATTATAACTGTGACAATCCGTATAATCTTTACACTGTATCTTTGAATCCTCGAACTGTCAGTTGTTGAATTCCTGGGAGTAATCTTGACCGGTCTAATATTAGCTAAGGGTTAATTCGAGCGAGATTACGCTGTCAATGATGCGACCGATAGACGCACTCGGTAATAGTTTGATTGCGTAATAATGAATGCAGCTGTAATGCGTCTGATCTTTCGATGTCACGGAGACATTGTGTGTACGTTAATAGTGTTTATAGGGACGTCAAAGCGAAGTGACAGTCAGATTTGACAGCTGTCATGCGACCATGTGCTCATGATGGAATTCGGCGTTGGAGAATAGGGGGTTAGAGATTTTGCGATTTTACTATACCTTCTGTGAGTGCGAGAGAGACGGACTTATTGGGATTTACGTGCGTAAGACAAGGACCGACATAGCTCTTACTCCAATTCTGGGTAGGGGAAGATACTATTCGCAATTTTTTCTGTATTACGAAAGTGACTTTTTTGGGACATAATTTTTTAATTACTCAAAATTTCGAGTCGATTCAATTTTTTTTTTTAATTAAAGGTACTTATACAGCATTCAAGATTCGATGGCTTCAAGCTCCGTATATACTTTGTGGATCCTTACGTGGGTTATCCCTATGTCCTTTTCCTATGGTCTCCTATGAGAACACACCCTGGACTTCGTTTACGACGCTAATCCTCAAGCACAAGGCCTGTCCTCAAAGGACCTTACAAAGACTAGCCAATCACTCGACCTCGTTGCGCTCGTTCCGTCAATTAGCGCTGAGCGACCGGGCGTCCCGACGCTACTCCCTCCTCTCTCTCTTTCACTCTTGTGCGCAGAAAACAAAAGGAGACGCGGAATTAAAGAGGGCTTCTGGGAACAAATCAAGTCCAGTTTCGTTCAATGGGGGGACGGCTTTACGTCTCCTTGATCTTTCCTCAAGTTCAAGTGACTGGCGTCGCTCATGAAAACGCATCGAAGAATTTTCAACGTGGGAAACCTGGTGTAACTTAACTTCATTTTCTATGGGATCTTATGGGACCGTATACGGTCCATGGCTAAGAGACACTCGAACAGTGACTTTACTATACATACTTTTTACCAGTAAGTCTCATATGGTCTTATCTTGGATTTTCGTATCAAGATAAAAGAACATTAGAAAATATTACAAGCACTTTCTTATGACTTTCAATACAACGAGAACCTTCTCTCCCTACGAATTAATCTCTATTGAAATCTGATAACTGTGCCTACCGGATCGGTTTGGGTTTTAGTAAAATTTTTTTTAATCACCAAAATCAATGAACATCCTCATCAAGGAAACGGTATAACGGTTATCAAATTTCGTTTACACAGTACCGGTAACAATTATTTTAATCCCACGATAATATTTACTCGTATCTATTTATATATCTTACGCTCGCTTCAAACCGGTGTACTAATCAGTGCCTGCTAATTAATACAGTAATTGTCTACCGAAGCTAATTCATTCGTATCTCTAAGGTATCTGTCGGTGTCATCCCGAGTCCAAGGGGGAACAAGTTTAATTATATTTTAGTAGCTAAGTTCAGTTTTATTTTCTGCGCCAAGCAGTAAGCATCAACCTATAACGTGTAAGTAGTTTCCAAATAGCGATCATTCCTCTGTATCATAGCTTTGCGAACGCCTGCCTTGTATAGTCATTGCATTCGTAATTCGGGATCTATGACGTCACGTCGATCGTTAATAATGACATCGGACGTCTTCAAGTTCTCGGACTCCTTGGCATTTGGTTATCGAGCAACCGCCTGTGTTATCCCGTAAGGAATTCAACGCACCAGGCAGTTGCGCTCGTTGGGTCAATTTCGCTCTTGGAATCGTGTTGGGCATTTGGCCACGCGAATATTGTTGCGTTGGGTCGTCGTGGAATTGCGTGTTATCCTAATGGGGATTGAACGTATCGGGCATTCGCAATCGCGAATGTACCTCGGCGACCGGCAGGATTCTGCGATCGACTTCGCGAGTGTCGCTCCGATGGAGATCCAACACTTCGGGCAGTAACTCACGATCAGGGAACTGCGCTCTTGGATTTGTATCTCTGTCGTTGGATTCGCGATGTATTCATGCAAGGAATCGCGTTTGTGATATCGTTCGGACCACTATGTATGTGCCGATAACCCTACGGGACATGGCTGGGGAATACGAATTTATGATAACACCTTGGCGAGGGTCATTGCGCATGAACATCGTGTTGGGTAACAACTGATCCGACCTTTTCGCCCAATTGTAACAATTTGCAGACACGTAAGGAAACCTTGAGTCAAACGGTATCTTTGGCGACGGGCAAATTCCAGATCGAAATGCGCTCTTGGGAGCGCTTGAAAACAAACCTTATCTCAATCCTTGGGACGAATTTCCATTGAAGCCACCCAAGTAGTACTACCGAAAGTCGTTACGTGTACATCTGGCTCTGTTATCGCGATACACGCTCGACTTACTCAGATGGAATCTTTCTTACGAGTCCCTCACAATACAGGGTGTATATATATATATATGCACATAGACTACGTTAGATATAACTATATCTATCTACCTTGCGTATTAATGCCCGTGCTACGCGTACGCGCTCATATGTACAACATATACCGTGTACGACATTACTCATCGTAAGTGTAACTTGGCGGAAACCAGTTTTTTTCGACACGGTGGTCCATCTGGTTAAGAGCAGAGAGAAAAGGATCAAGAGAGATGGTACAGTGTCTATTGATAAGAATTATCGATAAAATTGGATACGTCAGTAGCCAAGTAGAGATCGATTAGGAAAGATTGAATTTATCGAAAAATTTTTATAAATTATATATTTGGAAATGCTTTTTTTTTTTAAAGGCACGAACGTTACCGAAATATCCTCTCTACTTTGACATCTCCCGTAGATGATCTTGCTCCGGAGAAAGGCAGGAGCCAAGTCCGACGTTAATTGGAGGGAAGCATCTGTCAATTAAATGGACGATAGACAGGTGTCTGACCCACCAAAAGATCTTCCACTAGCATTACTCCACCTGGGTATATCTATATACTAGTGATTTTTTTCGACAAGGAGAATCTCTATGGGCGCCTCTGTCTTTTTGTCCTCGTAAATCCTTCCAAGAGCATCCATCGGGAGTGGGCTCTTACTTTTGCCCCGTTTGCGAGATCGTCTCGCCACGCGATCCGAAGCCGATAGAGATGCTGCGTTCGCGAGTGGACATAAGAGAGAGAGAGAGAGAGAGAGAGATACGAATAAGAGACTTCGAACGGAATCCGTGATGCAGGTTTATATTAAAAGCACTCGGTCTATCCTACGTTAAGGAACATCCTAGTGTTTGTTATTACGGCGAACGAGAAGCGCCCATTCGAGTGTTTACGCCGGCCTTCGGCTATCTTCGTATCTCGACGGGCAATTTTTGCGGGAATTTTAAATAAACTTCGGATCCCGTCCGTACTCGATCCTTCAATACATATAGGGTGCGACGATTAACGCGATCAATTATTTCTAACTTCAAGCCTGTATATCTTTGGCTTCTCTCTTTTTCAAGATGGCCGATTTGATTTTGAAAAAAAAAAATAATAAAAATTCTTTTACCGACACCGTCTGAGAATTTACCGATCCCGATAACGCTAAATTTTTCTTCGGTCAGTCAGGAACAAAGGATTCAGTCAGTAGTAAGTTTATATTTATGTATCACGTGTACACGTATATACAGTATAAAACTTTAAACCTCCTCGTTATTAAAGGCACCGTGTTCCGTGTCGTCTTGGCGCCAGAATGTAATTCAAAAATATTCAAAGTGATTTACTTTTCTGAGAATATATGTACGCACGTGGATATACATA